>CM039125.1:8831072-8900659 GCA_022036555.1 Microstegium vimineum | reverse complement strand
ATCGTCTAAGTCCTAAGTGGCTTGCAGTTTGAATGTTACCATGTTTGAATGCTTGTAGTTTGAAATCTAAACCGTTTCAGCTCGAACAAATTCCACCAAAGTTGGAGTTCAACTATAGTTCTACCAAAGTGTGCAATTGGTTGAAGCTAAGACACAGAGGTTAGGGAGTTAATCGTGTTGCAAAACCCGCTGTCAGTCGGCCTGATCCGGTTTCAAATCCAGAGCAGAGCGCGCCATTCGGTCGGTGGCCGACCACGTCAGGCATCGCGCTCCGCGTGGCAGCCGTACACCGGCGTTCGACCCACGCCGGTCGCGTCCTTGGAGAGCCGAACACTCCACCTCACGACCGCACTCACGCCGCGCGCTCACTCTCCCCTCTCCTCTCTGCTTCACGCCAGAAAACGGAACACCGCGCCATTGCCAAGCAGCGTCGTCGCCGAGCTCGCTTGCGCTGCACGCCGCCGCATTGGCCGCCAAAGCGTAGCCATAGCTTCGCCTTGCTCCGCTCCGCCTTTTACACCGCTCAGTTTCCGCGCTAGCCGCACGGGTAAGCCAGACCGAACATCACCGCGGCCGCCATTGACGACCGAAGCTCCGCCGAGCTTTGCGCCGCCATGGCCAGCCCAATCCAGGGCCTCTCCCTTTCTTCTAGCTCTTGTACGTGGTATCCTAGAGGTTGTAAATGCTCACCGAGGAGTCGGTTGAAACGATTAGGGTTAGGGTTCGCCGGAACGGGAACTCCGCCGCGCATGAGCGCATCGCACCCGCAACGTCGGCGAGGGTTACGCTGGGCTTCTCAGCGTCGCTCGCTGAAGCATGTTTTCTTGCTAGAATTGTTTGAGCTTTTTATGTTTAGTTTCAGCAGTAGCTACAGTTGGCTTTGTTGTAGATAACTTGTTAATCTATCTGGTGTTAAATTTTCACAGCCATAAACTGTTTAGTTTAACCTGGGTGTTTTTTATAAGTTCAGCTTTAAATCTGAGTTTCCTGTTTCTTCAAAACAGCTTTGCTTAAAGTGTCTGTTAGGCCTTTTTAAGGTTGGTTTTAGCTGGAGAGTGTATGGAATGTTATGTAGACATTTTCATGACCTTTCTAGAATGTCTTAGCTTGTAATTTTTGGTTGTATGTAGCTCCAGCTACACAGCTTTCTTCTAGCTGCTGTTTTAAGTGTTTCTATGCCATAGTATGCATGTGTTAAGTGTTGTATGCTTGTGTAAGCTAATCAAGTATCTTAAACCATAAAACTTGTTTAATATGAAGGTGTAACAGATCTTACCTCAGAGGAGAAGCTCTATTACAGGTTGCAAAAGAAGGGTAAGTGTTAACTTCTCTACGGGAAAAGAAATTTGCACATATTCGGTCAATGAAATAAAATGTTGCATAATACATTCATCATGAGCATTCATCCTTATGCATTAGACATGTCTCATTTCTAGTATATGACTTCTCATATATATATTGGATTATCATACATGTATACATGCATCCAGGATCGCCGGAGGGAGTGACCTTGCTGGAGTTTGGGGAGATAGAAGGAGGAGTCCCACCAGAGTTGCAAGCTCCAAAAGCTCTAGGAGAAGGAGAACAGGGCCCTGACCTTCTTGAGTGTCCTAACCACCTTCCCTCCACCTTTGTGAAAGTCAAGCCCCGGAGCATTACACACCTTCTTACTCTATTGAAAGTATTTTACTTACAATCCAACCACCTGTTTGTGCATTAAGTTAATAGGAGTTGAGATGAAACCCCTTGCTGCATTATATCTCCTTGTCCACTAAAAAGAACCTTGTAGGCCTAGGATCGAAACCATGCTTAGACCGGTAGCGTGGGTGGTCTATCATCCCCCACAAAGATAGGTTGCTGGTCACGGTTGGCTATAGTTTGCTATCGTGGAAAATAATCATGTGGAAGTAATAAATCGAGATCGGGCGGACAAGGTGTTGTGAGCCACTTGACTTGGAGGTCTTGTGAGCGGATTCTCTTCGCCTGTGTCGCTAGGCACTGGATCGTGGTTGGACATCTACCGAGATTGAACGCATGCCTCTTTTATAGCTGGCTGAATAACTCGTTTCGACCGCGAAGCCAAACTCTGTATGTTCGGGCCGGATTTCCCCCTACTTGGATCATGAAGACCGCGAGCGGCATACTAGTCGTGGGCAAGTATGACCTGAGCTACCTAGCCGGGACCATGGGAAGGATCTACTTGAGTAACCTGGCTATCCGTGAGTCGCTACTCATACCTATACCCGGGAGATCCGCGGCTACCCGAGCTATATTGAAGGTGACCCGCATAAGTGTGTCGGCAGCCATACTTGGGTGTGATTGAGGAATAAACCTCCAGCTGGATTGGAATTCAATTTGAATCGCGGTCTCTCCCCGTCAGTGAGAAACTTGAAAGATCTTCCTCCCACTGTAGAAACCTGAACTCTAATAAGTAACCAAAAGATGGTTATGTAGTTTTATGCCAAGAACAATATGGTTATTATTGTTTGATAACTCAGTGATTGCTCTAGTACAGGTGCTAATGAGATCTGATTAATATCACTTAACCTGATGCTAAATGTTGTTTTCAAATGATGAGAATACATGAGTAATTAGGAGGCTCTTTTATGCAAAACTCTGCTATCTCATGATATCCACTGATAAAGCCTTGCATAATCCTTGAAGTGTCTATGGTTATATATCTATCTCTCTGTCGGGTAAGTCTAGCTGAGTACAATTGAGTACTCAGGGTTTCTTTACCCTTGTTGCAGATGGTATGGTGTATTCTGGCTATTGCCAGGCATGCCTCTACCCTGCATGTGATGAAGAGTGAAGGCCATGGGCAATGGTGAAGTCTGATATCTCTCCTTGTTGCTTTTGATGGGACTGTACTAGACCTGACACTATATTTGTGTTAAACAATTTGCAATCGGTTTTGTGAAACCTAAACTTCCGCTACTTTGATTTGAACTTGGTGTTGTAATAACACTTCTTTAAACTCAGTTGTAATATTATTTCGTTTCGAACTTATCACTGTGGATATGCGGTTACTGAATCTAGTGTACGATCTCGGGTTGTTACTTGATTGTGGTTTGAGATCCTTCGAGATTTCAAGGACTACCGGGCTTATATGGGCTCTAGTGTGACAATGTTGTCAGAAATGATGACCATTACACTAGTTCTCTTATATGTTGGGTGGTTCGTGACAGTAACTCTCATCCGCTCGTTTGAATGGACGGCCCCGCTTCCTGCCAGGAGTTGTCGTCGCCCCGACGTAACCTCCAGGATTCCACTACGTGCCATCCCCGCTTCCTCAGAAGCTCCGCCCGGGTTTTGAGGCCCAAACCCGCGAAACCCGCCACCGGTAGCTTTCGGCTCAACTACCGAACCCCGAGTTTTGAGGTCCAAACTCAAAAACCGTACTCCGGTGGTTTTGCGGCCCAAACCACCAAACCGCTCAAATCGAGCCACCTCGTCCTCGCCCGGTCGGACTCCAAGTCGCATGAGCCTCCGCTAGACCCGCTCGTCCGTCGTCTTGACACGGTCAACTCGGTCTATCTCCATGTCTTCTCGCGCTTGCCGGTGCCAAGTACTAGCCACCACAGCTAGTCCGACGGCGCCCATGCTCCCTCAGTCCGAGCCCCGCTTCCGCCCTTCACCGCTCTTAGTCCATCGACACGGCAAGCCTCTACTCGACCTTTGAAAGGTCCTAGATGGCTAGAGGGGGGGGTGAATAGCCTAATAAAAATTCTACAAATCACTAGAGCAAATGGTTAGATAACACTTGAGCGAAGCTTTTTGCTCTAGCTCTACTTGGGGTGCAAAGCCACCTATCCAATGCAATTCTAGTCAACTAAGTGCTTGTTAATCAATAGAAAGAACCTAAAACACTTAGCACAAGCTAGCAAGAACAACTACTAAAGAAGCTAACTAGCAAGCTAACTAGACAAGATATGAAATAGTAAATACAAGATAGGAGGTGATTGCTATATACCGATGCCTTGTGATGGATGGATGTCAATAGGATGAACCAATCACAATGAATACCAAAGAGTAGCCGGAAGACAAGATGACAATCGATTTTTATCCCGAGGTTCACTTGGTTGCCACCAAGCTAGTCCCCGTTGTGTCGACTACTCAAGTGGTGATTCGGTGGCTAATAGGCAATGACAAGCCTAGCCCACTAACTCGGGCACCACAAGAATCCACCCAAATGAGAGTAACTCAGTGACACGAGCAATCCACTAGAGTTACCCTTTGGCTCTCCGCCGAGGTGGGTACAAGCCCTCTCACAATCACCGAAGTCGGCCGCAAACAATCACCAATTGCGCCAAAGCTTCTCCACAATCGCCAAGCTATCTAGGTGTTGGAAAACACCAAGAATAACAAGAAACCACGCGGCGATGACGATGACCAAGTGCCACTAAGATGCAATGCAATGATCAATGCACCACGATCACTCAAACTCTCACAAATATGCAACAAGAGTGAAGAGAGTGAGTTGGGGGCTATCTCAAGCAAGCACAAGTGTATCAAATGAATGGGAGGTGCAAGAGTGAGCCCTAGGAGCCGGCCAAGCCACTTAAATAGCCATCCAAACCGAGCTAGCCGTTTTTCTCCTTTTCACTGAAATCTGCGTAGCTCCGGACGCACTTTGCATGGGGGTCCAGACCATCGCGCATGCGTCCAGACCCTCCTCCATTTTGAATTCGCCCGTTGGCGCCCTGACTGTGCCGACGTGTAGCCTCCGGACGCACAACACAGTAGCGTACGGACCCTCTTCGCCTTGCGTCCGGAGCCTGTCTGAGTGCCAAACCGAGCCCTGCTTCTTCTCCAAGCTTCCATGTGCTAACACCTTGTGATCCATACCTTTGTTCACTTGTGTTAGCCTTTACAAAATATTTTCATGGATTTTACTTTAGTTCTTTGTGTCACTTAGGTTCATTTTATATGGATGCAATGAAAACCTAGTGGCACATGATAACCGTAATTGTAACAAGTTTTCCCTTCTTGATAGTACGGCTATCTATCCTAGAGGTGATCACACTCTCTATAGTGTCTTGATCACTAAACCAAAAATGGCCCTATAGATATACCTTTGCCTTGGGTCCATTTTGTTTTTCTCTTTCTTCTTTTCCTTAGCTATGGAGCACTTGATCCATCATGATCTTTCATATAGCTCCATGTCTCAAGGTGAACCACCCTATCTTGATCATACACTTAGTACAAGGGTTAGTCCATAGGTTTCATCAATTAACTAAAACCAAACAAGGTATTTAAATCTCCCCCTTTTTGGTAATTGATGACAACCTTTCACAAAAGAATATATATAATGAAAATTTTCACTTTGGTAGTATTAGCTCCCCCTACATATGTGATATATGAGTTTGGTTCATTTTGATCACATATGCATAAATAGGAATTGTGGGAGAGTGAATGCTACCAAATGATGCTAAGGTGTGTAGGATGGATCTTTGAAGCGTGATACCAATTGGAGTGCAATATAAACCATCCTTAGCACCATGAATGCCTTGTATAGCTCGAAGGAGAGGCATATCATATATATGGGGGTGCATCAACACATATTTAAGAAGTCAAGAATGTTCAACTCATTCCTTAGCTTGCAAAACCTCTTCTCATCTAATGGCTTTATGAATATGTCGGCAAGTTGATCATCGGTGCCAACACTTGTGATTTTGATATCACCCTTGAGTTGATGGTCTCTTATGAAGTGGTGCCTCACATCAATGTGCTTGGTTCTTGAATGTTGAACCGGATTGTTGGTTAGCTTCACCGCATTTTCATTGTCACATAGCAATGGCACTTGCTTGAAATTGATTCCATAGTCATTCAAGGTTGCTTTCATCCAAAGAAATTGAGCACAACAACTACCTGCACTTATGTATTCGGCTTCGGCGGTAGAGAGTGCAACACTATTTTGCTTCTTTGATGACCAAGATACAAGTGACATGCCTAGCATTTGACATGTGTCTGATGTGCTCTTTCTATCAATCTTGCATCCCGCATAGTCGGAGTCCGAATATCCAATTAGCTCAAAGTTAGACCCCTTGGGATACCACAATCCAACATCTTGTGTATGTTTCAAGTACCTCAATATTCTCTTTGTAGCCTTCAAGTGACTTTCTCTTGGAGAGGCTTGGAATCTTGCACACATGCATACACTAAACATCACGTCCGGCCTAGAAGCGGTCACATAGAGTAAGCTTCCAATCATAGACCGATACAACTTTTGATCCACCATATTGCCACTAGCATCACTATCCAAGTGTCCATTAGTGCCCATTGGAGTGCTAATGCCTTTTGAATCTTCTAAGCCAAATTTCTTCATCATATCCTTGATGTACTTGCCTTGACTCACAAAGGTGCCATTTTTCAATTGCTTGATTTGAAGACCAAAGAAGTAGCTAAGTTCACCAATCATTGACATTTCAAACTCATTTGTCATCATCTTGCCAAATTCTTCACAAAATTCTTGATTGGTTGAACCGAATATGATGTCATCCACATAGATTTGGAGCACAAATAGATCCTTGCCAAGCTTATTGGTGAAGAGGGTAGTATCAACCTTCCCCATGATGAACCCTTTAGATAGAAGGAAATCCCTCAATCTTTCATACCATGCTCTAGGTGCTTGCTTCAAGCCATATAAAGCTTTTCTCAACTTGTATACATGGTTGGGCTTCTTGTCATCTTCAAATCCGGGAGGTTGCTCAACATATACTAGCTCATTGATGTATCCATTCAAGAAAGCACTCTTCACATCCATTTTGTATAACTTGATGTTGTGTGCACATGCATAGGCCAATAGAATCCTTATTGCCTCTAATCTTACAACCGGTGCATAGGTTTCTCCAAAGTCAAGACCCTCAACTTGAGTGTATCCTTGAGCTACCAATCTTGCTTTGTTCCTCACAACTATACCATCTTGGTCTTGTTTGTTTCTAAATACCCATCTTGTGTCAATCATATTGTAGTTCTTGGGTCTTTCAACTAGTTCCCAAACTTGATTTCTAGTGAAATTGTTTAGCTCTTCATGCATAGCATTGACCCAATCAACATCTTGTAGTGCTTCATCTATCTTTGTTGGCTCTATGGATGATACAAAAGAGTAGTGCTCACAAAAGGATGTCAATCTTGATCTTGTTTGAACACCACTTGTAATATCACCAACTATTTGATCAATGGGGTGATCTCTTGCTATGTTGGTCGGTTGGAGAGTTGGGAGTTGATTGTTTGAGCTTGGTTGAGATGAACTAGCAACATGTTGATCTTGCACTTGAGAGCTATTAGCTTGCATTTGAGGTGAGTTGAGCACTTGATCTTTATCATCTTCAATATCAATCACTTGCCTAGGCCGAATATCACCAATATCCATGCTCTTCATAGCATTTGCCAATTGAGATCCACTCACATCTTCTAGATTCTCATTCTCAACTTGGGAGCCATTGTTTTCATCAAACTCAACATCATGTACCTTCTCAAGTATACCACTAGCCGAATTCCACACTCTATAGGCTTTGCTTGGTTGAGTAACCAAGTAAGAACCCTTCATCACACTTCTTGTCAAACTTCCCAAGTCTTGTGCCTTTCTTCAATATGTAGCATTTGCACCCAAAGACTCTAAAGTATGCAATGTTGGGCTTTCTTCCATTCAATAGCTCATATGGTGTCTTCTCCATCAATGGGTGTCTTCTCCATAGGTTTCATCAATTAACCAAAACCAAACAAGGTCTTTCAACCTTCTCCACGTCATTGACCACTGTCACTAGGCATAGCATCTGCACACCACAAGCCGATAGACAGGCACACATTTTCTTTCGCAAAGGATTAGTGTAAGCCACTCAAACTGAAACACTCAAGTGTTGGACGATCACTCAACACAAAATTGAACGACATGGGTACTTATCCACCATGTGTTCGCAACTAAATATCTTCTTGTGTGAATTTTTTTATGCTAGACATGACTAGTACTGTTTAAAAGCACTAGAAGAACTCTACCATTTTGATAGTGAATAGTTGACTCCATGCTAGTTTTAAGCATTTTTTTTATATTTCCATAGAAGAGAGAAAAATTAACTATTGATCAAGAGCTAGACTCTATTTTATATATATATATATATATATATATATATAAGATCATGTCAGAGTAGTTGTTATAAGCTCCTATATCTATACAACAGACCTAGTAGCTTATATCATTGCGGATGCTATAAGATCCTGCAAAATTTGATCAATCTCAGGCTAAACATCCATTCTCCATATATCTACCACCGCTCATGATGAATCTCAGATCACGAAGAAGTTGCAGTTCATAAGCCTGCATGCTATGTTCCACACACACCTCCTAATTTTTTAGGTCTGTTTGGATGCATTTGCACTAAAAATTAGCAACTAAAATTAGTTCTAATAGATATAAACAGACCTGCTAATAGTTAACTTGCTAATTATTAGCTAGAGGATTACTAACTATTAGTTCCATTAGCGGGTTTATAGTTCCTAATAGGTGCTAATAGTTTATATATAACTTCAACTCACTATCCAACCAACTATTAGCACCTATTAGAGCATCTCTAAGAGTACTCAATATCTTGCAAAAAGGTATTGAGAAAAATAAATAAGTCTATCTTCAACAGTTTTCAACAATTCACTACTAAAATATATAAGATAATTTTATATCAGAAATTCTATAATGTTTATAAATTATCCTAACCAATTTTATATATCATTTGTCTCTTGTATATTTGTATTAGGAACCCTTTTTTAGTTTTTATTTTTTTCCATGTCCTTTCACCTTTAGGTTGCCTGTACATACTGCGTGAGGAAACAATAGATACACGACTAGAGTCCGTGCATCTTTACGTGCATAGTTTTTTTTTTTCCAAGTGCCAAGTCATGCTCTTCGCAGGTACGGTGGATCCAAAAACTCCCCTACTAAAAAATAGTTTGCTAAAAACTAGTAGCTATTATCAAGCTGATTTTTAGTGCTAATGGATCTAAATAGGAGCCTTAGAATTATAAGGTCAAGCCATAGTCTTTTAACCATAGGCAAAAGACGATGATTCCTTCTTGTAAATCTAAAAAAATGACTCTTTCTAAATTGTAAGTTATTCTGATTTTTTTAGGTATATAATTTTTACTATATACTAGCTAAACACAATGTGCATTTAGGTACATATCGAAAGCTATGTAATTAGAACTAAAATAATCTATAATTTAAAATGGATGGAGTACAGAGCTATAGTCAAAATGTTTTGTTTTATGTTAAAAGAGGTTGAACTCGAAGTGTAAGCGCATTGGGTTGATGATGCTTTAACAGTACTACTAAAAACTTAACGAAGGTGGACATAAACGATTAACCGAGGCAAGCATTAGAATTGCCTCGGTCCAAAGCTCACAGTAAATGGATATATTCCGAGGTGGTTCAATACCCACCTCGGTTAATAAAATAAAATGGAAAAGGCCCGCGACCCAAACCGGGCCTAGATCTAGGCCTGGATCTGCCACTGCTCGCTGGGGCCGCACCCACAGTCACAAAAGTTCCTAGATCGGTGGATCAAGGAACATGGATCGGGGAACGTGGTACGTTATTTTTTGATGAGTTTAACACTACGGGAACAAAATTGTACCATGTTTCCGGGACGCGAGGCACCGCACCACACGTTTCCTGTGACTGTGGCCGCACCGCCACGTCTCGTGCATCCACATGCTTGAGTTGCGCCAGGCCCGCACTCGCCACCATGGTGGTTGACCAACCTCTCCTCGCCGGATCCGCCATCGGTGGACGCGTCTCTTCGTCGGATCCGCCGCCATAGTACCGGTTGCCGGCTGTGGAGAGGGAGAGGGAGAGGGAGAGGGAGGGGTGGGATGTAGATATAGAGAGAGAGGCTAAGTGAAACACTAAGTCAGCAAATATATACTCACGGGGTGATATTGAGCTGGTTTGGGCTTTTCTCATTGTTAGTGGACTCAGCCACTACTATTAACTAAGGTGGGTAAATCGATTTTGGAGGCGGTTGTTGCCTCGATTAATTACAGGCATTAATCGAGACGATCCAAATGTCTGCCCGCCTCTGAGACCATTTTCCCAAACATCTCGCATAAGTTTTTTGTAATTTGCACAGAAAGGCGGCAAGTAGATGAAAAAAGAAAAGAAAATAAATCCAATGGTGATCGATCGCCTTATTGTGAGTATCACACATATGTCAAGGTATGGCCTCCACCATACTCCCTTCATATTGGAAATAGATGACGTTTTGGACAAACTTTGGATCAAACATTGGGAATATAAATCATCAATAACTTTAAAATTGTTGAGATTGTAAATGTAAAAATTATATGAATAGATTTGTCTTGAAAAAATACTTTTATAAAAGTATAGTACATATATAATTATTTCATAAATATTTTTATAAAAATAAGAGGTCAAAAAGTTGTATTTGGAAGATTGTATCACTGTCCAAAACATCATATAATTCCTATATGGATGCATGGAGTACCTTAATTTTGTTGCGGCGTGCATGTATCGTCGTCTCCTTTGCATCCTGGTTTTTTTTCTCCATTGCTTTATTTGCTACGTCGCCGCCATGAATCAAGGAATGGAGCTTTATTATTCGTGTCTTAATTTTTTTTATCATTCCTTGCCACCGCATACGAAAGTACAGTACGTAACCAATGCGCTCTGCCTACTAGTATAGGAGTACGTATGTCCTTGGCGGCATTGGTTGGAAAAGCAAAAGGTTAATCGAAGCACACTGCTCCATGGGGGCCGGTGTGAGTTGCTAGGGGCTAGGGCGCCATTGAAGTGGCCGGCCTGGACATGTGTGGCTCTTGTGGTGTTTGGGAACTTGGAGGGATTATGCCCGCGAATATTCCGGCCCGTTTTGGAGCTTTCGCTCTGCAGCGAACAAACAGCGCAATGCTGTAGCCGGGTCTACGACTACGATCGATGGTAGTCGTAGGAACAGTTGGCTAGCTAGTTGCCAGTTGGTGACCCTTCCAATGGCACCACCGTACCATGGCAGCAGAGCTATGATCTTGTTGCTATGCGGTCTAGTGTCTAGCCGTACGTGGATGATCCATCCAGATCATCCCAGGGGATCGAGTCCACGAGAGGATGGGAACGGTGACGAGAAGAGTACGTACTACTAGCTTAGGTACTCTACTCAATGGCTTCATGCGTGCGTGTAAAATCCAATGCACTCGTAAAAGAGCAGCTAGCCTAGCCTGCTTCAATTCGGTTGGTGGCGCTGTTTCGGCAAATAAAGTTTCGCGCGATCGTCTCTAGCTTGTCCTTCTCCGTCGGTGGAATAGGCTTTTCTTTTAGAATTCTTGGAATAGGCTTTTCCTGCAGCAGAAGCAGCAGTGTGCATTCCTGCAACAGGAGCAGCAACAGCAGATTGCGCCACGATGTCGACACACGCACGTTATACTCGGCGTCGCGTCTACACAACACCGCGCGCTCGCGCTCGGCCGTCCGTGTGCATTCCACTCCCACTGCCCAGTCACCACACGCGTGCGCGCGGCGACCGGCCGCTGCGGCCTGCGGCGCTGCAGTGCACAGCACTCATCTGAATGTCTGATCCCGAGTGCGAACGTACGGCCGCCGATTCAACCTTTCGATCGTTAGGCAGAGCGGAAGAACAGTGGGAAGCAAACCAAAAATTGCCTGGTAGTGAGGATCTTGCCGGCGGTCTTGGGCCTATTCTGTTATGCACTGTAGTATACACCGGCCCTGTGCCCCGGCCTGTTCCTGAATGAAAAAAAAATCTATTTTTTCTCCCTTCAAATTTAGCGTGTGTCTATTTTTTCCTTCCTCCGGCACTCAGACGAGGAGGCTGCTTCAAATCTCCAACCCTGAGTGCCGGAGTCGTCAATTATTGTTCGTCCGTCCGGCCGGTGATCAAAGACCTGCTGTGCAGGAGTCACCAATTCTTGTTCGGTTGTCTGGGATCAGAGACCTGCGCCGGAGCGGACCAGTTCTCAACTTTGGCTAGGGTGGCTAGGCGTGACTGAGAAGATTCATCGTCACATGGTTAGCATCTCCAACAACTCCTTACAATTTACTTGTCAAATCCTATGATTTAGCAAGTTGCTAAAATATTTGGCAAGTGAAAAAAATGTCTATCTCCAACAAGTGGTATTTAACTTGACAAGTGAAAAAAATATACCAAGTGTGGAGATTTACCAAGTCTGGGGTGTTGGTAAATATACCAAGTGGATTTAAGAAGTTGTTGGAGAGGTGTTTTCGTGTTTTTTCCAAAAAAAAATAAGAATATCAAGTGGATTTAAGGAGTTGTTGGAGATGTAATTTTCCGTGACTTTCCAAATGACTTCCGTGACTTTCCAAATGACTGAGCAAATCACCTGTGCTGTTGTGCATGCGTGGGGGTGTGGCCCAACTTCCCAAGGACCAAGCATGAAGCCTCACGAGACTCCTAGCAGCAGACCAAAATTAAATAACCAAATGTCAATAGCGGATAGCCCATATAATAAGTAAATAAATTAGTAAAAGCATGGAGGTTAAAAAATTTCAGCAGCCTTGGGGGGCCATGGCCCCTGCTGGCCCTTCCCTAGCTCCAATTACGTGACTATGAGTTGCCCTTGGTTGTCGTTGTTGTTGCTAGAATTAGCCCAGGCCTGGACGGCTGTGGCAAACCTATCCACTATCGGGCCAATCAAGAAAACGTGAATCGGTATGACGGCACATCCGACCTTAACAGTAGTCGTTCCCTCGACGATACGGTAGCAAGTCATAATTAACTAACATTTCCAAAGCATACGGAGGAGCGTAACTAACAATCACTGGGCCAGGGGGTCATAGAGATAGAGACAAAAAGTTAATACTAAAGCATGATGTCGATCAATAAAAAAAAAAGAGGACAAGTATACGTACCAAGAATGTCTTTGAGTATAGTACCTAGGTTCTCGACTATCCTCCGCCTCCTGCACTTAGATGCAACAAGGCCAGAAACGAGGAACAACATGCCGATGTTGCCCATGATTAACTCGAGCGTGGTTTCGGGGCTTACCCCGCTCAGTTGACCCATTTGAGCGCAAACGCGTGCGAGTCTCTAGCTTGTACACTCCAGGGAAGTATACGTGACTTGTGTACGTGCACGCAGCTGCTCAAGAATTAGCTTGTGTGTGCAGTTTGGACAGTGGCGAAGCTAGGGAAAATTTGAGAGGGGTGCACTTGCCTTGTGAGTGCATAAACATATGTCATGGGGATGTCAATATGGTGAAAAATTGATCAATATCACTGTTTTCTAAAATTTTAGGGGGTGCATAGGCACCCCTAACTCCAACATAGCTTCGCCCCTGAGTTTGGATCCTTTGTCAAATTGGCAAAAGAGCAAAAGAATAACTACTTTTTTGGCAAATGAATCCAAACATTCAAGGCAAAAAATAGTAAAAAAATAAAAATTTACTATTTGTCATTTATTACTAATGATAAATTTGTTCTTTTGTCAATTTACCAATTTATTTAGGGGATCCAAACACCTCCATTATCAACTTCGCCTTACCTTAAAATTTTTCCGTCCTCCGCCACTGATAGTAGCCTAGCCTGCTTAGGTTGGTGGCGCTGTTTCGGCAAATAACCAAGATTTCACCACGATGTCGACACACGCACGATGTCGATACTCGGCGTCGCGTCGACACCGCTCGCTCGCGCTGGGCCGTCCAATGAGCGTTCCACTCTCACCGGTGCCCAGTCACCACCCGCGCGCGCGTGCGCGCGGAGACCGGCCGCTGCGACCGGCGGCCCTGCAGCGCCCAGCAGTTCAGCACTCGTCTGAATGGCGGCGGAGGTCCTATCAATGTACGGCCACCGACGATTCGACCTTTCGATCGTTCGGCAGAGCGGAAGAACAGTGAAAAAACAAAGCAAAAAAAATGTCTTGTAATGGGGGCCTTGTGGGCTGAAATAATGCGTCACGCACCAAATGGGTCTTGCCGGCCGTCTTTGGGCCTATTCTGTTATTCACTGTAGTGCCCTATAATGGTTTTCCCTCACAAGAAACAGCTTACGGCCTCAAGTTGTTTTTCTATTTTAGTTTCAACCTAATATATATTTGTCGTTGTGATTATATATTTTAACACTTTAATTATTATTATTTTGTTAATGTAAATTAGTTTATGTGATTTATAACTTCATGATAAATACTATATAAATAATGATTAATTAATTGAGACATGTTAGGTCCACGTCTAACTTACAATCAACGTGTCACGCCAGCTTATAGAGCGAGTTAGACCGTATTTGGACCAGGATAATACCGTTGGCCATATTTAGAGACCTACGTTGATCACCTTGAAAGTTTAGGGACCTGGATGACATCCTCTGTCAAGCTTAGAGACTTGTGGTGATCACCTTTAAAGTTTGGGGACTTAGGGCACCTGCAATGGTATAAGCCAACCACTAGCTCCAAGCCAACATCTCCAATCATACTATCTTTTAGCAATAGTTTATAGTACACATGATACACTCACATGATCTTGGAATGTGCATATGAGCTAGCTCTTGATCAAGAGGTAGCTTTTCTCTCTCATCTATTAAAATATGAAAAGAATGCTTAGAGCTAGCTTATGAGACAGCCATTGCGGGTGTCCTTAGATGACACATTCTGCTAAGTTTAGGGACCCACATATATTACTTTGAAAGTGCATGGACCTATCCTACACTTTGAGCCAAGTTGAGGGAACAGCGATAAATTTTTCTCTTTTTTAGCCAACAGGTACACACCTCCACACATTTCTACTCTGGAAAAATATTGAGTTGCAGAGCTCCTAAAGAGGTGCTCCACAAATTTCAGATTTTTTTAGAGCTACTCCACGCGGTAAAGTTTGTGAAATATAGTTAGTGGAGTAGTTCCAAACAAACCATAAATGACAAGGATATATGCACCACTAAATAAACTATATGAAGTGCTTTATATACCATACAACCAACTCAACTCAACTCTAGTACAACCACATAAACAAATATATATAAGCCATCTAATGCATCTATGAGCTTCTATTCCAAATGAGTTTAACCGTTTGATGATCTTGAGTTGCACTTCAATAGTTGTACCTGTACTTTTACTCCACTTCGGTGCCCCCTAATTGGTTCAAGGACGAAAAGCTTGCTACCGGTACTATTTCATTAGCGTACACCTAACTAGTTACTACTGACTAGCTAGCTAAATAATTATACACCCTTACAGCACTAACGCGTACGTGTAATGCCTACAAACAAAACTATAATGTTCACAGAAGCTTAACACGAGCTAGCTAGCTAACAATTTATGGATGCTTGACATCTTGGGTGTATATGTAATCCGTGTGCATTTCTGTCCATTTTGACGTATCATCATCACACGGTAGCTCGCCCTTGTCTGCACTTCCCGTGCCCCCTCCCAAAGCGTCACTGCACGGTTCCTGCAGAGTATTCAGCAAATAGCACACCAATTAATTTACATATTCTGAATATAATAATATATATACTTGAGTATATATCTGGACTTTATGGATTAGCGTGTCTATATATATGGACATATTTATACTTTTACTCATAACAAGGTAATCCCCCATCAACAGTAGGTAATACTTGTGTCATCCAATCGCATGTCAAAACGTGGACAGATATGCCAGTGCTTGGACCTGGATGGATCATGTGTAGTGTAGATAAGCATGTGAAAATGTATCGGCAGCATCAAGAATGGTGCTGCCGTTCTGGGTGCCATAGATATCGATCTGGGGCTCCTTCACATGCTATTGCCCTTCAAACCCTCAGCACAATGCAATCACAAGTTAAATAACAGCAGCAGCCAGAATGATGCACTTTTTAATATACTCAAGGGAAACGTAAATAGCAGCAGGCAGCAGCTCTCTGTCTTCAAGGAAGACAAGAATATACGTACTGACGTACTGCAGTACTATATGTCTGCGCACGCGACATACGAATTTCTCTGAACATGATGCAATGCATGTGACTGAATGAGTACTTTCACTGCACGAAATCAGTATTCCTGCATACAGCAGCATACCCGTCGAACTTGAGCACAATAGTAAGGCAAGATTCGGATGATGAACCGTCCAAAATATTTGACGCAAAAATATAATGTGCATGCATTCTCTTTGCTGCAGTACGTGCGTGGTGAAATTTCAGTTTCAGAGAGGTTTTTAGCATAGCATACAGTACGTAGAGTAGTCAGAAAGATTCAGAGAAACGTAAGCTTACCAGGGTGGTGCTTCGGCCAGCAGCGCCATGGTTGCCAATGCCACCATGGGTTTCCTTCTTCTCCTGCCCCGTCCACAGTAGCTTCCTGGACTGAACGTCCTGGACTAGCAGCAGAGCCACCACTATGCAGGCCACTACCATCGCGGTTCTCCTCCCTTGCATCATTGTGCGCGCCTTGACCAGAAACGAGAGACTATGCCAGCCAAGTCCTTATGCTCGATCTGGTCTGATTTGATGGATCTTTCCGTCCTTCCTTTGGTTTAGTTTCTTCTCTCCGTCACTGGATTTGCTACCATGGCCAAACAGAAGCAGCAGGAAGAACATATATATAGGCCATGGAGAGGTTGTAGACGACGATGGTCGATGGACGTCGATCCGTGCGTACGTGCGCAGTGCGCATGCGCTAGGGAAAATATCATGCGTGTGCCTCGGCTCACCCCTCACGCATTGTTCTGTTCATATTTGACTTTTGCAACTTTTGCACGCACCGAGTATCCTGCCGGAACACGACGATCGAGGCCATGCACATACCAATGCGAAATGTTAATGTGGTACGTTGACCAGGTTGAGGAATAAAAGCGAAGACGAAGACACGAGCAAGGATCGATGAAATAAATGGAATTGTATTGGGCTCTGCGAGTGAGAGGAGACCTCTGCATCGGGAGAAGCACGATGAGTGGGAGTGCCTAATTAATGGGTTCCGATCCAAAGTCAAATCTCAAATCAGGTGCAAAGGCCGTGCGCATGCACAAAGCTTCTTCCATCCCCTTCTCCTTGGCTCATTGCAGGGTCGGCAGAGGCTGCAGGGCATCCTTGGGGAACGGAACAACGATGCCTTTCCACAGGAAACCAAACTAGAACACGTCTATGCATTCTCACGTGTCAGGGCAGGTACAGTAAGACCATTCTGAATAAGAGTTTTATGACACAGTTATTAACGTAACAACATTATAGAAATAGTGCAGTGATGTTTCATCCCCATCAAACTCTCTCTTCTCTCATGAAATTCTCATAATCTCTCTCTTCATTAATATAGTGTCACATCAACATATTTAATATCTATGAAACTTTGATTAAACTGACTGGCCTAATGCCATCCTCAGTGGATGTTTCATGTCACAGTTTCCAACACAGAAATTTTTTGAAAACAGTGCACAGTAGTTTCATGGGGATGAAACTATCTCTACTCCCATGAAACTCTCATCATCTCTCTCTTCATCAATACAGTGCCACATCAGCGTATTTAATGCCCATGAAACTTTGATGAAACCCCATTGAGACTGGCCTAATGGGCTTAGTCAAGTCAGTCAGCATTTTTTATGATGTGGAGGAGAGAAGAAAGGAGAGAGAAGAGAGCTTGGCTTTTGTTTTAGCACCAAGCTAAGCACGCATGCATAAACATTAGTGGATCACAATATATATGATTGTGAGAAGAAATAGGAGAGAAAATAGAAACATATAATAATAAAGAAAGTTTATAGTCAAGTAAGAGTCTAATTATTGTATAGCTTGGCTCTTAGTACTTGACTTATAGCCAAGTACTTGGCTCTACCATTAACTGACTTTTGTTGTTCTAGTATAAAGGTACTAACTGACTTTTGTTTAGAACGAGTATAACCAGAGTTGCAAGACTAGTCCCAGTGAATTCCATTTCTCTATTTTTAAACTCTCATACGTTGAAAATAATATAGACAACTTTCAGCCTCATAAATCCTTATGTCTTGTGTGCTACCATCTGATTCCACTTATGCGATCACGTTTCTAGGCATTGCCGGAGCAAAAACATCCGACAATGTCGAGTTTCATTTCAAGGCTATTGGTTGGATCTCCCTTGGTAGCGACGCGTGCGGATTTTTCCCTCTCAGTGTTGCCTCCCGCCTTCCCCCTTCCTTTTTCGCGCCAACTCCAATCTCCAACCCAGGCCACCTCCCTACAGGTGAGGAGCATCCCTGACACCTCAAGTGAGCGGTGGGGATTCATATCGACAAGCCTGAGGAGGTAGGTTGACCTTGATAAATAGTGGCCTAGGCCCATTCCTTATGTGTGTGTGGCGGGGCGGCTTTGGAAGCCATGAGGCATCGTCCGCAAGCGGTGGGGCATCAATAAGTGAAAGGCTTAGGCATCAACGACAAGGGGTGATATGGCGCCTGACGGGGTGGTGCCTACAATATCGTGTCGCAAGAAGAAGGGCGCTAGCAACTGTAAGGTCCTATCCCAAGGCTAGAGGGGGGGTGAATAGCCTAATCTGAAATCTTAAAACAAACTCAACAACAAGTTAGACAATAAGGTGGCGAAGCTTTGACTAGCAATAGCAAACTAAAGGATGCGAAGCCTCCTATCACAATTGCTATCCTAATAGCTCTAGGATCACTCAATTCCTACTCAAGTCTATAAGCCCTCTAGGCACAACCTAATATACTACTTGCAAGTATGAAAGAGATAGGTTGGGGGATTATACCGTCGAGTAGAGGATTGATCCAATCAAGTTGAGAGCTCCAAGAACA
Source organism: Microstegium vimineum (assembly GCA_022036555.1). Lineage (NCBI taxonomy): Eukaryota > Viridiplantae > Streptophyta > Magnoliopsida > Poales > Poaceae > Microstegium > Microstegium vimineum. The sequence goes on along the minus strand of CM039125.1, from coordinate 8,881,933 downwards.
CCAATCAATCACACGAGGATGACACTTGATTTTTCACCAAGGTTCACTAGTTTGCCCACTAGCTACGTCCTTGTTGTGTCGGCTCACTTACTTGGAGGTTCAAGAGCTAATTGGCATCACACGCCAAATTCGTCACCGGGTGCCTCACAACCAACACAAGATAAGGGCTCTCCAAGACACGCGCAATCCACTAGAGTTACCTTTGCGATCTCCCGCGGGGAAGGCACAAGAACCCCTCACAATCTTCACTTGTGGTCAACGAAGCACAATCACCAAGCTTCTCGAATTCACACCGCTTGCTCCAAACCGTCTAGGTGAAGGCAATCACAAAGAGTAACAAGAAACTAGCAGCGGTATCAACTCCCAAGTGCCACTAAGATGAAACACTCATGCAATGCACTTGATCACTCAACTCACTCAAATGGATGATCAAAATCAACTAAGTGATGAGTGAGAGTGTGTGTGGTTTGCTCACAAGGGTATGCAATCAGCCAAATGTGCAAGAGAGGTTCCTTGAACCAGTCACATACCCTTATATAGCCTCCTCAAAGAAACTAGCCGTTTTTCTCTTTTGGAGCAGCTGAAACGTAGCCACCGGCTCACTTTTGGTCACCACCACCGGACTATAGCAGGTGGTCCGGAGCTTTTGAAAAACCGACCGTTGGCGCGCTGGAAGTCACCGTCGGACCACTTGCCTTGGTCCGACGCCTGGTCCGACGCTTTGGCCTTAGCCACAATCTGAGTCCAGTAAGCACCCTGAAGGGTCGAGATGGCGGACTAGAGGGAGGGTGAATAGTCTTTTCTAAAAACTTAATCGCTTTGGCAAACCGAAACTATTGCGGAATTAAAACTATCGGTCTAGCCAATACTACACCCCTCTATCTATTACTTTAGCACCTAGCAAAGATGTCTATTAAGTTACTTAAGGTGCCAAGCTAGGAGGCTCACCTAAATAAGTCTAGGTTGTAAGGTCACACAAACCTAAGCAACTAGTACTCTAAGCAAACCGGGGAGCTCCTACACATACTAGTAAGCAAAGCACAAAGCACCTAAGCTCACTAACAATGCTCTCTAGCAAGACTACACAAGTCAACTAGAGAGCTCAACTTACTTAGCTACACAAACTAAGCAATGTGACTAACAAGGCTACTCAAGCCAATTAGCCACTCAAGAGCTACTTCTAAGCTACACAATCTCGAAGGTAACTAGGAAAGCTACATAAGCCAAACTAGTTACAAGAGCAACAACTAATCACTAGCACAAGTATGAATAAGTAAATACAAGCTAGTGATTTGGAGAATGCAAACCACCGAGAAGATGTACACAAGGTTGACATGGTGATTTTTCTCCCGAGGTTCACTTGGTCGCCACCAAGCTAGTCCCCGTTGTATCGGCTCACTCACTTGGAGGTTTACGACTTTTTACAGGCCTCACTGCCTAACCCCCTCAAGGGTTGCCGCCTAACCAACACAAGATGAGGGCACTCAACGATACCTTCAACTAGAGTTGCTCTTCGCGATCTCCCGCGGGGCGAGCACAACACCCCTCACAAATCTCTTCTCCGGAGCCACGCACAAGCTTCTTGCGTGCTTCGACGGAGCCACAAGCCACCAAGCCATCTAGGAGGTGGCAACCTCCAAGAGTAACAAGCACCACGAGCTTGCAAGTCGATCACCTAGTGCCACACGAAGCTATCTCTCAAAGCAACGCACTAGTAATCGCTCTCTCACACAATCGGATGATCTCTATCAAGTGTGTGTGAGTTAGAGGGATCCCAACCAAGCACAACTAAGGGTAACACAACCCCAAGGTGCTCTATCAGCCCCAAGGGCTGGCCAAGGGCTATAAATAGTCACCCAAACGAAACTAGCCGTTTTGCCCCTTCACTGGGCTTCCTGCAGAGGGTCCGGACGCACGCAACAGTGCGGGTCCGGACCATGCTTCTTGCATCCGGACTCCTTCCAGTTTGAAAGAGCCGTTGGCACGCTCACCGATCGTCGCCACGCGTCCTCCGGACGCTTGCAATAGTGCCGCACCGGACCAACAAACTACGTCTGGACTCGATCCCAGAGCCGTTTACAGAGAGCTCTGAGCTCCGGACTCTGCGTCCAGATCCTTGCGTCCGAACCGCATATAGCGTCCAGACCTTCACTCCGAGCGGTTACAGAGAGATCCAACCTCCGAACGCTGCGTCCGGAGTTCACCGTCCGGACGACAAACAGCATCCGGATCACCTCTGTTAGCACAACGCAGTCAGAGGGGGTGGCGTCCGGACACATAGCCAATGGTCCAGACCGCCCGAACACCCTGCGTCCGGAGTCACCAGACTCGGCCAGACCTAGGGTTTGCCACCGGACGCAAGTCCATTGGTCCGGTCGGCCTCTGCCCTGCGTCTGGACCTTGCGTCTGGAGCCTCTCTAAGTGGCAAACCGAGCCACTTCTTCTCCAAGCTTCCATGTGCTAACACAAATATGTTTTTCATCTTGTGCAAGTGTGTTAGCATTTTCACTTGCTTCTCACCACGCCACTTGATCCTAATGCATCGCAAAGTTAGATCGCTCACAGTGGCACTAGATAACCGATATGCAAACAAGTTTGCTCCTCTTGATAGTACGGCTATCTATCCTAAGCCCGGTCATAATCTTCTCTACACACCTATGACCGATGAAATGAAATGCCCTATGGTTATACCTTTGCCTTGCGTATTCCATTCCATCTCCTTCTCCAATGTTGATGCAACACATGAACCAACCACTTGTCAAATGATATGATCCACTCCATATCATCACATGACTGTGTTGGTTCATCGATCTTGACCTCACTTGCTCTTCACCGTTGCCTTGGTCCATCGGCGCCAAGCATCACCCGCTTGCCCTTCACACTTGCAACCGGTCTATCAAGCCAACCCTCATCTTGATCTTCTCCACCTTGATCACATGACTCCATGTCATGTTTCATGTGCAATAAGCTCCTTCATCACACAATCATATGTGAACTATTCTCCTGTGTATATGTCACTTAAACACATATTAGTTCACCTAAGTTATCACTCAATTACCAAAATCTCATAGGAACTCTCACACCCGACCATCGGACCTCACCTTTGGACTGCACCACCGGACCAAGCAGGGTGGTTCGGAGCCTCCACCGACACTTGATTTTTCCATCCAGTGAGCACCTGAGCACCGGACTACCTCGTCGGACTAGGCCGTCGGACCATGCAGACTGGTCCGACGCCTGTCTTAGCCTTCTGCTGAATCTAGATCGAGCCACCGGACCACTCGTCTATGGTCCGGTGCTCCACTTGAGCCCTGGTCCGACGCTTCTTTGCCTGGACGCCAGTGCTAGGAGTAGCCACCGGACCACTCGCCTTGGTCCGACGCTCCTAAGCCAACTGGTCCGGTGCTTCTGTCTAGAGCTGAACTTCTTCTCTTTTGCTTCCCTTGATCTCATGTGCCACCACCAAGTGTTTCACTGACTTGTGCATGTGTGTGGCATATTTTAACAAGTTTTACAAGGTTGCTCATTAGGATTAGATGCAATGCAATGCAATGAACTCCTAAAGGCACTTGATAGGTGTAACCACTAACTATTTTCCCCTCTTCATAGTATGGTTACCTATCCTAAATGTGATCACACCCACTAGGTGTCTTGATCACCAAAATAGAAAAGCCCTATTTTACCTTTGCCTTGAAAAGCTTAGGGTTTCCTCCTCTTCTCTTCTTCTCCAAGTGTGGAACTTTTGCTAGCTTCCTTCTTAGCCTCTAATGCTCCATCACTTGTCTCCTTCATCTTCTCTTGTGTACTTAACCTACTCAACCACTTAGAGCTAGGTTAGTACTTAGGTTTCATCAATTACCCAAAACACTAGAGATCTTTCAACAACTCCACTTGGTCCCCGTATTCTGTGAGAGATCCACAAGCGTCATCGGTTGCGCCACTTTAGGCAGGATTCCCCTTCCCCTGCAGTCGCCACCACCATCAATTAATTGTTTCTGGCCTAGATACAACAACAGAAATGGAGTAGGTTACTCACCGCAATGAAATCAATTTGCAAATGTGTGATAATATCACTTGTCTTCTTGGAATTAATTCATATATGAGTAGGATAGAAATCTCAACTCATCGTTTAATGAAACGTAGTATCCTCGTGCATAGTTCATGATTTGTCAGCATTCCTAATTGAGTAGGATATAAACTCCAACTCGTTGTTTAATGAAATGCAGTAGCAAATATGATTTATTTGTATGTACATGATTTCTCATTGATTAATGAAATGCATTAGAAAATATGTTTTGAGTATCGAGTTATATACTTATTGTTGAATTAACCATAGAGCATTATTTTCCCAAGACCTCTTTCAATCTTATATATCAGTTAGATGACATAGTCCAAGGCTGCATATTTGAACTATGGTGGTTCACTCAACCATGGAGGAAACTACTATCTATTGCTCATAGTTTGGAGTCAACAATGTCAACTAATTATTTGTGAAGAAAGGTGTATATCTCACCTTTCTCAGGATATTGAACCTATGTGCTTAACATCTTAAGTTCTAGAGGCTTGATGTTGTCCAACATGTTGGGTCACTATGTTGAAGCCTCATACACTAGTGTCTGCATGAAGATAAACCCTCCAAGCCCCTCTTTGGATCAGAGTTTGTCTTCAAAACAATCTTACAAGTTATTACAAAATTTGGTTGAGAATTCTAGTGTGAAAACCAACTTATATGTACTATAAAGAATGATAACTTTAGTGTGAAAACCTAATGCCTTGCTTTGGCCTAATGTATATATATATAGGAGACCGAGCACATCTATTCTTGCCCTACTCTCATGTATGAGGCAACCATTCGCAACATGGCATCCTCCTCTAAGAAATATCTTAGATGATTTCATCGCTGAGGATGACATCCTAGATTGTTTATTATTCGATGAAGCCATGGTGGTTTTGAAGGCTAACACGAAAGCTCTTCAAAAAAGAGGCAGATGATTACTTTACTCACGCGGCCTTCCGATTACATTACTCAAAGAGGGGATGTGGCTAGCAGCATGGACTCGCTCCACTGTAGAAATGCACTATGATTATTTACCAATTGGCTAATGGCAGCATTGAGGATCATCTCGATGATTATCTAAAGATTGGAGAAACTAATACAATGGAGGTAATGAGAATTTTGTGCAAGGTGTAATAGCTATATTTGGTGAACGATATCTGAGGCACCCCATTGTGGAGGATACTGAGCATCTACTCAAAATTGGTAAGAAACATGGATTTCATGGTATGTTCAGCAACATTGTATTGCTATATAGGCTTAACTTATACAAGGGAGCTAAACAACAGCGAATTGTATTGCTAAAGGTAGGCTTAAAATTGAAGTCTAACTGGCATAGATTAGGTAACCAAACACACACATAGTGCCTGCAGGGAGCCCTAGATAAATCCAATTTAAACCGCTGCTTCTGCTAAAATAAGTGCCCAAGAAGTCCTTGAAATGTTGAAAAGTTATTCATGTGTTGTTATTTTTTACATACCAATTAAAACAAATTCAGGGCATGTCTAGCGAACACTACATGGTGCGAGCACCGAGCGGAGAGAGAAAAGAGAGACAGAGTAAAACCGCGGCCCTTTATGTTTCTTTAACTTATTGTAATCCACTATCAAGTACACAATGTCTATTTTTGAGCTCCATAACCTTCTTTTTCATGGCTAATGGACTACTAGCTTTAACTCCCCACGTTAGCTTATCATGTATATATGCCACAATGGGATTGGCCATCCCAATCCGATCCTATAGGTAGGTCACTTATACTTTTATTTCCCTTATTAGTAATCTTATAAGGTGCAAAAACATTCTCAATTTTGCCACACAATTCCTTTTTCTAGGTGATGACGTTTTCGATATATATATATATATTATATATATATATATATATATATATATATATATATATATATATATATATTGTTTTCATCTTGAAACGTAACAAAGAGAACAAGGGTGTACTGAAAGCTGAAGCCACTAACAATTGTTGATAACAAAAGTCATTTAGACCGCTAGCCAGGCATCCATATCTTGTCCATTTCTATATCAAAAGGTTTGGCAACTAGATGGAAAAAAACCCAGGCATTTACGTCACTGAAAACTGTTTGTGAGCCAAAACCAAGGCAACGAGAGGATAGCATATGAAGGTTAGGTTTTACTTTCAGAAAAGTTGTTTGTGTGGTAAAATGCACACATTGTCAACGTAACTGATGTAGAAGATTAACTGTCTACCTGCATAATCAGAAAGAAGTGTTCCTAGATGGCATGGAAATAAAAAGTTAAAAAGAGAAGGGTACGTGGTCTGAAAAGTGCTAAAGTAAAGTTTGGCTAAGACAGTAACCTGTTGTTGAGCTGATGGTGGTGGTTGAGAAAATTGGAAGACAATGCTTGGTGTCTCAAAAGTTGATGGTCAGCAAGAGTCACCATAAACAAGTTTATGCCGTCAGATTAGTAAGCCATGTTGCCCTACTAATTAAACCCCTATGGTACTTGTCAATTCTGCATATAGTACATTTTTTTAGACATGTCCCGTTGTCTTATAGGAGTAAGTATCATACACCAAATTGGAACAATTATTGCTGCTAACGGCATTGGTAGGTAAGCAAATCAATACCGATATGCAAACTAAGCCTACAAAGCCTAAAACCCTAAAGAACATTATCATATACATAAGCTTAGATAGTTAGATGTCGGTCGTTAACACAAAAATATATTCACAGATGATGCATGTTTGTATTCAAGTTCCAAATATATTCATAGATGAACACAAGATATCAGCATATATATATATGGCAAACAAAAGTCTCCTACGTACTCTGTTCAGATCATGTTTGCAGCCATCATCATCACTTGTCAATCTGCTGATGTATATATGGGGGTTGTTTTGTATGCTTTATATACCACTCGCCGACTCGCGCTCCTTGCCGAACCTTGCCCAAAGAGAATATGGAGCAGTACATACGTTTGGTTGGCAAGCAAGTTTTTCTCGGATTCTGTACATGTTCTTGCCGACTTGGCTTGGCAAGGTGAAGGCTGGCTCGCAAGAGCAAAGCAAGATAAATCTAGCCTAGAAAACCGAACAACCCCACACATTTGCCCATTGTATTTATAGGCAAAATTGTTCTCTTATATAGTGCCACCCATTTGCCCATGTATTTGTTGTTCAAACTAGCTATCTAGCCAAATTAAGGGTCTTCTTAGAACGCACAAATTTCGCATTAGAAATTTCAAAGGAATTATATAGAAAATTTTTTTCACAGAAAAAAACATAGGAACGTGTTCCAAATGAGGCCTAATTAAGAGTCTCTATAGAAGGCAAACAGTACCAGAAACCTCACAACCACATGTAGCATATATGCACACCCAAGGAAGTGCACCAAATAGTTGGGTAGTACCAGCATTATTTGTGGCGTCACTATACATAAACATCTTGCTATCATATCTTGACACAAAAAGAAAAAGGCGTGAAAGGAAATGAATGGCGTCACTTTGTCACAATGAAAGGACTTGCTAAATAAAGTACCTCGTGGTCGTGGACAAGTAAACTATTCTTGCCCTCACGCGTTGTTGAGCAAAGTAGAAAAAATCTTTAACATGATAGTAAGCTCACACAAAAAGAAAGGCGAAATTTCTCGAACCTATGCTTCAAACTCCAAAGCTCTATGCGTGCTTTGCGTTAAAATTTTCTATTGAAAAGAGTGTGCAAGAATTGCAGCAACTTCTCATACCATAATTTTTCAGACGGTGGCAAAGGGTACGTCTAAGCCGCTGCAATGGCGCAAGACTATCTCCTAGGTTTTTTTTCAAAATCGCGCCTTAGCACGACTATCTCCTTAGGTCACACCGCTACGTGATCTTAGTTGTTTTCTATTTATGTAGTATTGAATCTGAAACCTTTACTAAAATGGTTCAGCTACGACTATTTTAGATCGACTTTTCAACGCTCGATAGAAGCGTGTTGTACTTAATAAAATGATTTGGATATTATTAGGGTAAAAAATGACATAATTTCCCACACGATCGAGAAGACGACTATTTCTGAACAAATTAAAGAAGGCCTATCTCGTCGCTAGCTATCACCCTAGGATATGATGATTGACGTGTACTAGTTGGCAAACAAAATTTGCAACCAGACGACAGGATAATCCTGCATGAAGACGCAATAGGACGCAAAAGGAAGGTTCGCACTCAGCACGACGACGACGATGCCTGAAACTTTAGGGCTCTGTGTCGTCTGTGTGCAGTTTAAAGGAACTCACTCACCTCGATCTGTATCTGTATATACTATATACGTCGTCATCTCCCTCCATTGATCGAAGAAGACTCTCCTTTAAATACGACAAGAGCTAGCGCTTCCAATCATCCCCTCGTCATTGCAACTTTGGAGAGAGCTACCCTGAAACATCTAGCTTCCAGTCATGCAGAGAGACGACATCGCGACGCTGGCGTGCCAGTGCCACACGCTCGGTGCTGCAGCTGCAGCAGACTTCGCGAGCTTCTACATGCTGCACCACGGGCACGGCGGCTCGCTCGCCCACGATCCGTCGTCTCCGTCCTACCCAGGCACGGCGGACGGTTCTTGGGGCACGTACGGCGGCACTGGCGCCGGGCCGAGCATGGGCGCGGGCGAGGAGCTGGAGCAGCAGCAGCAGCAGGCGGCGGCGGGCGACGAGCGGAAGGCGAGGCGGCAGGCGTCGAATCGCGAGTCGGCGCGGCGCGCGCGCGCCCGGCGGAGGGGGCAGCTGGACGAACTGTCGTCCCGCGTCGCCGCGCTCCGTGCCGCGAACGCGCGGCTCGCCGTGGAGCTGAACCGCGTGGCGGCCGCGCGCGCGCGGGAGGCGCGGGAGAACGCGCGGCTCAGCAAGGAGGCTGCCGACCTGCGGGACAGGCTCGCGGTCGCCGAGGCGGCTGCGGCGGCGGTGGCGGCGACCAGGGACGCGGCGTCGGGGAAGGGCGACGACGCCGGCGATGAGAAAGCGTTAGCGGCAACGCCAACGGACGACTAGGCAGGTGTTCGATCGGCGGCTAAGATGACATAGTAATTCACTACTAGGACAAGAAGAGGGAGCGATCGAGAGGACCATTTGCTTTTGTGCATAGTAGCTGGTGGTTGTCGTGTGTTCGTAAATCGTAAGTATGTAGTCGTGGAGCTTCTGAGATTTGTTCTTTCTGATTCTCCGAACACTCTACTAGGTACAGTACAGTAGGAAACTCGATCCGGCGATCGGACTCGGATCGTCCACAAAGGTCGAGATTATACGACTGATGATTTTGGAATCTAATATACGTACGTAATACAGTTACGAGGCCTGTTTTTACTATAGAACTGAATGAATTCATGTACAATTAGCATAGCCATTTAGGCATTTACAAACTAGTAAATGCTGGTTGTAGGTAGTAGAGTGTACTCCAACTCTCCAAGGTGAGACAGCCGCCGGCGACGCAAGCTTCCGCAGCACATAGGCAAATCATGGGCCTGGATATCATTCGGTAGGCTCAAAAGGGCCCAGTATGTGGAGAACAAGAGAGTGGCAACGTCCATGGCAGTCGCAGCGCGGCCTCTTCTGTTTTGGGACACCTCCGAAGTACAGTACCAAAGCTGTGGAGTATGGAGCCTACAAACCTCACCTGTGGCTGTGGCCAGAACCTACAGTGCATGGGGATCGGTGACACAGCCAAGATCAGCAGGTACACACAATAGAGGCGTGGCATAATTTTGCAGTCCAAAGAAAACCACTGGGTACCAACCACAACCACCTCGAGGAACACCTGCCGAATAGCAAAATCTATAGTCATATCCAAAATCCCAACTACTTCAGATACAATGCATCCAAACGAGAACTCCTCGCTGACCATTGACCTCGCCTTTTCTCAGGACAAGATCACATGAACGACATGATACTTCACCTGAGCGGCTCAGCACCAATGGCCACCAAAGGGAGTGCAAAAGCTATCCGCTCATTCGCTGCATAATATTTAAGGTCTGTTTGATACAGCTTACAACAACTTTATAAATCTGTTGTAAGCTGTTTTTTTTTTTGCCAAACACCTCTTTTTAAAACAGTTTTATCTATGAAACTGTTTTACTTCCCCTTTCACAAAGAAAAACAGTTTTGCAAAGTGGGGTGAAGCTGAAAATAGTAGTTTATCACAGCTTTCTCCCCCTTTCTCTCTCATATCCCGTCATAAAGTTGTTGGTGAAGCTGTTTTGTCAAACACTTTTTCCAAAATAGCTTAGCTTCACCTAGAAAGTTGCTCATGAAACTATTTTCCAAAAAAAAAACAGCTTCACTAGTAAAGCTGAACTGTACCAAACGGACTCTTAAAGCCATTGCGGCTTCAAAGGCTTTTAGTTTATGCCACATTGAGCTGCAGCCTGCAGGCATCTGCAAACAAGATTCAGTGTAACAATGGTTCATTCAGTAGACTCCGGAAACACATTGAAAGATGCACGCACAAAAACAGTTGGCACTCGCAATTTGGGTTATAACTTATAACAGTATGTTCGTCTGCATTGCTCCAACACTATTTCTCAGCAAAAGAATGATATTTTTCTCTCACAATAAATCAGCATAAACCGAATTTCAGCAAAATAAAAAGCACCTGCTTGATTCCATACCTCACATAAATCACATCACAATCTCATAAATAGTGGTGAAGGATACACAGGCTATTGGGCAGTAGAAGAATAGAGAAAACCTTCGTATATACATCAAGCGGGGCACAAATGACCGTAAGGGCATTTATAAACTACTACCAGTACAAGAACTCTAGAAGAGGGGCACCCATAAATGAGATCCGAAAGCCCAAACTATAGAAAATTGTCGGCAGGCAACTGTTCATATAAAGATCACAGAATTTGTCCACGTAAAAATGCTACGAGCTGGCAACTGGAGTTCTAGACTTCAAGAGCATAAATTCATCTCAGTGCTGATGCCATAGTAGCGCTGGCAAGAGTTCTAGACCAGAAGAGCGTAAATTCATCTCAGTGCTGATGTCATATATAGTAGCAAAGCATAGAGAAAATTTTAACATAACACCAATGTTACGCCTCCAAATTGAGTGGCATTTCATCAACTAGTTTCCCTTTTCCAGACATGAACAGCAACAGACTTCATCTCATTACCACTTGCAGCTGCTGAGCTAACACTATTGCTAGCACCGGCACCAGAGGAAGTGGAAACAAACATGTATACACCATAGTCCAGGAATTTCTGTGTGCCATGATTGATTCTAAAGCCTCTGAACCATAGAACAGGGGTTATTTTTTGGATCTTGAAACACCCTGGAAACTATGAACGACAGTTGCGGCGTGCAAAAACTGCCAATCTCTGACCAAAGGCATGCAAAATTTGTAGTGTTCCTTTTAAGGGCAGCTTATCATACCATGTTGCATCAGTACCTGATTCATGTTGCTCATAGTCACATTGTAATCCAAGCAGAAGTAGTAAAAGATATTTATCAGTCATAGGTAACATTAACCAAATAAGCAAAACCTTCAGGTATACCGTATACATCATGCACAGCCCGGATGAAGAGAACGATTCCATGATCAGTGCAAAACTTGGAATAATCAAGTGTAAAAGCTAAACAGCATGAATATTTATAAACTACTCCCTCCATCCCAAATTGTAAGTCATTCCAAGAATCTTGGAGTCAAACTTTCTCAAGTTTGACCAAACTTATATAACAATATAATAATATTTATGATGTCAAATAAGTATCATTAAATTCGTTATCAATTATATTTTCATAGTATACCTATTTGATGTTATAAATCTTTATAGTTTTGTCTATAATTCTTGGTCAAACTTGAGATGCTTTGACTCTCCAAGATTCTTGGAATGATTTACAATTTGGGATGGAGGGAGTAGCACTTTAGAAGAGAGCATACATAAAGGAGATTCAAAAACTACAACAATTCAGAATAATAATAAGAAGGTACCGCAAGCTGCCAATTAAGGTTTTAGAAGAGCATTAACTCATCTCAGTGCTGACTGATGAGCAGCACTGAGTAAATTGTTGATGCTGAGTGATGTAAGCACTGTGTAAATTTTAAGATAACATCTATGTTATGCCTCGTTGTCAACCCCTGAATAAGCATATTAGGGGCTGTTTGGTTGCCGCCTCACCCCAACACAGCAAACTTGAGGCCGCCACACCCCTGACACAGCTGTTTGGATCAGCATATAAGTTCGGCACGCCACAACTTTTACAGCAGAGAAACTCGCCACAGGTGTGGCGGCCGTTTCTGCCGCCGCAAGTGTGGCCACGCCACAGCAGTTATGGCGAGCTGTGGCTGGGGAACCAAACAGCCCCTAGATAAGTCCCATCTCATATTGTAAGAAGATTGTTATGGACCAGTGTATTCCTGAAGGTTGATCTAGATATCCATTGTAAACAATGTGTGACATGCTAGTTACATAACATACAAAAGTCAATCATGGTCAAAATCAACTGCACCATTTGCAATAACTATTCAAAATTTGAAAACTCAGCTGTTAAACAATCCTGGCATATTTCACTTGATGAGTTACTTTTCAAAGCAAATCTAAATTGCTTCAACCAGGATGACTAAATTGAGTTCTCAAGCACAGAAAACAAGCATTTACAATGTTCATTCTGCAATTACAATGAATGCCAAAGGAAGTGTTAGCTCAGCAGTACAAACATGCTAGTAACTACCCTCTGAAAAGCGAGGAAGAATTTGCTATATTATTGAAACAACAAGATATATGTACAAATTGTTAAGATAACTGTTCTTACCATCCAACTCTCAAGGACAAAAGCTAAATCCTGAAAAAAATTCAAGATCATAGAAGTATAGTTCTAGTGGCGTGTAAACATCCTAGTGCGAATTCAATGAGTGAGGTTTCTCAATTCCCTAGAATGATGGAATTGCATCGAACACGTACCACCAAACAGCCATAGCTCAAATTCGCATCGGAGCACCCAACTGTGGTGTTGAGCCACTGGCAGAACGGCGCCTCGCCCTCCTTCCCTCGTACTCAGGGTCGTCAGTAGGCAGCTCGTACCGGCACACTGGGCACGAGTTCCGGATGGCGAGCCATGGGCCGATGCACGCCCCGTGGTAAAAATGGCCGCACGGCAGCCCTGTGGCGAGCTCCCCCTGTTCCATCCCTTCCTTGCACACAGCGCAACCCTGTGCGGCCTCCTCGCCTCTCAGGGGCACCACCTGGAGCCGCTCCACCGCCGCGCGTGCCGCCGGTGGGGCGCCGCCCACGTCCACGACGTGCCCGGGCAGAATCTCGAACTCGTCGTCCAGCGACGCCGGGAGCAGCTCCCACCCGACGCCGCTCCGGAAGATGCCTTCGAGCTCCGCGTCGTCATCGCCGAAGTCGAACGGAGGCTCGTCGGAGAAGATCGAGTCGTCGTCCCCGCTGTCGATGCCCTCCATCACGCCCAGCATCTCCCGCTCGTCGAGGAACCCGAACACGTCGGCGTCGGCCTCTCCTTCTAGTCCTCCCGCTCCCGCTCCCGCTCCGCCGACGCCGGGTGCAGCGTCTGCTATCTCCTCCCACTCGAAGCTAGCGGCGTCGTCCTCGAGGCAGTCCCAGAAGGGCGGGGAGCGGGTCAGCGAGGGGGAGAGGCGGCGGAGGTCGGGGTCGGAGTCGAAGGAGATGGGGGACCCCGGAGTGGGGGTTAGGGTTTCGGGATCGAAGCCCGGGAAGAGGACGTGGCGTGGGCAGGCGAGATCCAACTCGATGGACTCGGAGAAGGAGACGTAGGAGAGGTCTCCGAACCCGTCGTCCCCGACGTCGAGGAAGAGCTCGTCGCCGAAGTCCGCCATGGGAGGCGGCGCCGCCCGGCGGTGGGGATGGGACTGGATGGGGTGGTGCCGTGGTGGTGGTGCGGCGGCCGTTGCTGTGTGAAGGCGTGGCGTCCCCGTCTCGTGTTGGTGTTGGGTTGGGTCTGGTCAGGTCACTCCTCGCGCCGAACAGAACACGTAGGAAACGACTCGCCTTCCTGAAGCGTTTACGTAAATAATGGAATCCGCCTTCTAGTGGCGTTTGCGCTCACATGAGCCAAGTCAAAACGCCCGTCGCAGGCTCGCAGTAGGAAGCTCCAGGCCAATGATCCAATCACCTGACACCACCTCGCCCTCGCGAGATTCCTAGGGGAGGGGGGGCCAGGCCAAGTCGGCTCTTGCGTCGACATCGACGGGGAGAATCGGCTGTGGACAGGCGATTACTGTAGCGAGTGACAGCGAGAGGGTTTGATTGGAACTATTGTTTGGCCGGTCCGCGTGCATCACCTGATTGCAGCTCTGCATTTCCTGGCTATAAAGCGACGGGACCCTTGTGCAGGCCGCGGAGACTGGAGAGGGAGAGAGTCCTCGCGTCCACAAATTCTTAAGCTTTTGCGGGATTGAGATCCGGCAGGGGATAGGGGAAGCTGAATTGTGGAAAGGTGCGTGTTCTCGGCTCTCTCTTCCTTGCCTTGCGGTATTGTTGTGGAAGAGAGGATTCCTGCTTGGGTAGGATTGGATAATTAGAGTTTCATTTCTTTTTCTAGGGGTTCTGTGGCTGTACTCGGCTTTTCTGAGTCCAGTTTTAAGTAGATGAAAGTTGTTTATTTCAGTTTGAGTTGCTGAGTTATGTGCTATCTGCAATGTTGTATTGTTTCATAGAGTAGTTGTTTTGTTGATGTGAATTATGCTGGAAGAATAGATTTTGGGCGTGCTTTACCAGGCCTACTTAACTAGTAGCTACACCAAGACGACCATGTACTGATGTACCTTAAGATTTATTGTTAGGCCCTTTGGCTTTGGCTGCCCTCCTATTATTGTTTCAGGAAGCTTATTTGGTGTGCATACTCTTTGACTATGAACACAAGACTTGTTATCTGAATTGTTTTGTTCCTATAATGAATCTATATTTCCATTGCTTTAAGACACTGCTCATACATAATTATATATATATGAGAAGATTTATTCTCGGTAAACAATATAAGGAATGGAAATCAAAATAGAGAGTGCATAATTCAATGCAAGTTAGATCTCATCATAGTAATATTCTAGTAAAACAAAACAATTGTAACTGGCTATTAAAACCAGTGATCTATTGCACCAAGTTTCTGACTTAAAAGTTTTCACATCCAGGAGTGACAGAAAAATGGGGATTGGAGATGGATCTTCAAATGGGAACCAGCAAGCAGTGCATAAGGAAATACGAGATGAGACCATGCCACTTCTTCCAGTCAAGGTGGAGGAGGACGAGGGGTTTCATGAGTTCAACGGCGCTTCATTCTCTGGGGCGGTTTTCAATCTGTCGACCACCATAGTTGGGGCTGGAATTATGGCTCTGCCAGCAAGTATCAAGATGCTGGGCATCATCCCGGGGATTCTGTTGATCATCATTGTGGCACTGCTCACAGAGGCATCCATCGACATGCTTGTCAGGTGCAGCCACCAGGGCAAGATTACGTCATATGGTTGGCTGATGGGTGAGGTTTTCGGACGGTGGGGAAGAATTGCACTGCAGGGCTCCGTCATCATAAACAATGTCGGCGTGCTAATTGTTTACATGATTATCATTGGTACTCTTAAACTCAGCACTCTTCCATCTACTTCTAATCTTTTTTTTTTTTTGCACATATGAGATGCACACTGAAATGACTAGGTATGCATTTGTAGCCCAAAATCAATTTTTCCCAAGGATATTCAGATAGAAATATTTTTTAAAATATTCCATAGCTTTAGGTATGGGTTCCTTCAGTATATTGCTTTCTGTTAATTCAAGGAACTCACCTATGACCTTCCTGACAATACTCTCTCTCCTGTTAGAGAGAGAGAAGTAAATATTCTCATTATACGACACCTTGCGCTGTAAAATGAACAATTTATGCAATGGACTGAGATTAATGCTGTTTTTTAATACTTTCATAGGTGATGTATTATCTGGAACAACATCAGGTGACGTTCATCATCGTGGCATATTGGAGGGCTGGTTTGGAGCTCATTTGTGGAATTCTCGTCCCATTGTTCTTCTTGCCACAGCTCTTTTGGTGTTTGCTCCACTGGTGAGCTTTAAGCGTTTGGGTATGTGTACATGTTTGTATATTGAAAAATATATCCTTCAACATATTCCCTATTGTTGGCTGCATATTATTTAAAGTAAATCTTGTCATTTTTTGCAGATTCATTGAGGTACACATCTGCACTATCAGTTGCCCTGGCAGTAGTTTTTGTTGTAATTACTGCTGGGATTGCCATCATCAAGCTCTTCAATGGAACTGTAGCTATGCCCAAACTTTTTCCAGAATTAGACGGTCTTAATTCTATCTGGAATCTTTTTACAGCTGTCCCTGTTCTTGTTACAGCCTATATCTGCCATTATAACGGTATGTGCTATCATTGTACACATAATCTTCTGGTTATTCAAATATTAAGATTCTAAATTCGGCATGTTCATGTTTCCACAGTTCACAGCATTGACAATGAACTTGAAGACAGAACACAGATCAAACCGATTGTGCGGACATCGCTGTTCCTGTGCTCCAGTGTTTACATTGCCACAAGTTTCTTTGCATATCTCCTCTTTGGTGAGGGCACACTGGATGACGTGCTTGCCAATTTTGACGCAAATCTTGGCATTCCATTCAGTTCAGTCTTTGATGACATAGTGCGAGTGAGCTACGCCGCGCATGTCATGCTTGTCTTTCCCATTGTCTTCTTTGCCCTTCGTCTCAACTTGGATGGGTTGCTCTTCCCCACATCAAGGCACATTTCTCATGACAATAAGAGATTTGTCATCATCACCATCTCTCTCCTCACAGTAATTTATCTTGCTTCCATTTTCATACCAAGCATTTGGGACGCATTCCAGTTTACTGGTGCCACAGCTGCCGTCCTAATTGGTTTCATCTTTCCTGCGATGGTCATACTTAGGTAACTAAATGTTCATTCTTGGTGTATATTGCCTACTGGCCAAGCCATTATGTGTGATATGTAATATGGTGACTTGAATGTCTGCAGGGATTCTTATGGAATCGCAACCAAACGTGACAAGATTCTGGCTGTAACCATGATTGTGCTTGCTGTTCTGTCAAATTCTGTTGCTCTATACAGCGATGCGATGAACATCTTCCGTAAGAAGGAAGTGGCCTGAACTTCTCAGACTTCAAAAGTAGTCAGTGATTGATGAAGAACGATCTCATAATGCAAAACTCGATGATACGAAGGAAGATGATGCCCGTGGATTCCGTGAAGGAATGATTTCTTTATCAGCACCTCAGAATTTGGCCACTTGAAAGAATTTGATGCTTGAAGTTTCCTGGTTTTGTGTACACAAGTCGGCTCAGTGTCAGAATTGAGCCGCTTGAAATATATGTATTTTCTATGCGGCGAGTAAGGCTTGGAAAAAGCTTTTTCCACAATAATGTACAGTTATGCCGATTTCTGAGTTTAGTTAAATTTTGTGAAATGTGGACATGGGCGTCTTGTCTAGAATGATTAAAAATGATGTGATTACATACGTCGCTACCATATTTGTTTTTGCCTTTCTGCTGCTACCAAGGGGCACCATTTTCTCGAGCTGAATCTTTCGTATCTTGAAACGTCACGAGTCACTACGCCAAGCAAGGACGAGAGCAAATTAGGCACTCCCGGGCAAGGCTATTGCTGTCAGGTGAGATGGGTCCCTGAAGAAACAGAAATCACTATTTTGAGCATATTTTTCCCTGCAAATTAAACCCATGAGGCGATGAGCATAGTGATAGAATCGTCGGGATCTCTAATTTCGATGGGTCCATCATTCTGTCACTAGCCTCTTGTTTTTGTCATCAATCAACGAAACAGTAGCAACATGTTTTCTGTCACTAGCAATCTTGTTTCAAGAATGAGCACCCCTGGTGTAGGATTAGGATTGATGAATTCCTTTTTTTTTTTGATAACTTGGATTGATGAGTTTGTTTAGGCAGAAACTCTTCACATAACGACAGTCCAATCAAACGTATGAAGATAGATTAATTACAGGTGGCGCGGTTACAGCCACAAGTTCCGGCGTTTAGACAAGAGTCAATCGGAGATCAAGTCACTGAGAGAGATTCGAATGATGACATGCTTCAATGAATAACACAGTTTGATTTGTGTTTTGCAAGCTACCTCATGATTTTTTTATTGTTTGTTCTCCACGTCAGTTTACAGCAAAAAGTAGGTTAAAAGTGTGATTCAGGTTCACCAAGTCCTTAGCAGTCAGTCTAGCATTAACAATTGTTTATTCTCCCGCTTAGCCCATCTCGTGAATATCGTTTCAACTTGCAACTCTGCTTCCTTGTACTCTCAACATTTCTGATGCCTTTCCCCCATCAAGCATACTAGCGTGAACCGACCAGGGTTCTTTTTATTTTTTGCGAATTTCATGTTTTTTGTGATTTTTTTATCAGCACCGAAAAAACATACTGCAATCATAAATTCTAGCTTGCATTGTCTTCTTTCGTCCGGAAATCTCAGACATATCTTGTTTAAAAATTTTTGTATGCATGGTTGAGAGGAAGGCTAGAAAATCAAGGCTTTTACGAGGAAGACGTTGAGAGGTATAAATGTGTATAAAATGGTGGACCCATATGCATAAATTGCCTCCAAATTGAGGGGACCAAGATAAAAAAGAGTGGTAATTTTTTTTTTTTGAATTCTTTTCATGTAACCAAGGGTAAAAAATTAAATCCGTAATTGTAAAATAATGTTTTGAGTAGTATAAGTTGATGTGGATAAAAGTATTGAATGTTTTAAATAGCAGGCTAAGGTGTTTAGTGTCATATCTCTGAACTAGCTAATAGTTAATAGTGGAGCTATATCGGGCTATATTGGAATATAACGGCTATTCGTTCATTCTCGTCTCCATCTATGTCGTCGTCCACCCACAGTCGTCAATCCGTCCACCCCATCAGGCAAGGCCATCCGACATTTGGAGAAGCTCCGAAGATATGGTGCCAACCATGCAAGGAATGGTACAACAAGGAGGATGTCGGGACCTACAAGGAGTGCTACGAGGAGGCCAGCGATACGGAGGAGCTCAGTCATGAGATCCGCGAGCTCCTCTCTCGCCTACTCTTCGTTCGCCTTCCCTCCCTCCTCCACCCTCGACGCCGCCTTCACCCTGAACTACGACTTCCTCCACACACCACGTCACCCCCTCATGCTCCTCCGTCGCGGGAGGCGATGGCGATGTTGGGCGCATCCTAATACACCCGCCCGCCGTCCTCGGCCCTTGCCCACGGCGTCGTACTTGTGGGTCCTCTATTCTTTCTCAACTTCTCCATGTATTGTTACATGTTTTCTTTGTGCGATTCAGGTTTGATTACTTAGTTTGTGTCCTTTGTTATTGTTCAGTTCTTGACAGACTCTAGATCGACTAGTCTTAGAATAAAATCTAATCCTAAAAATGTAAACATGAAGGTAGTCAGTTTGCGTAGACATCGAGATGCATTCACAAGCATCCCCAACGACCGTAAATAAAGGTCTCATTTTGTTTTTGGGTGCTTCATAATTCCAACTCATTGTATGGATATATGTTCAATAATGTTAAATACGCATGCAGATTTTAAATATTAAAGAGTCAGCATATGGCAAAAAGGTGTTTAAAATGACAATGTTTTTTTAGTGTTTTCGATCAAGACCATGGCCTGAAATCTCGTCTGCATGAGTCGACTCCTCTAATGGTTGAACCGATTTATTGAGACGCCAGCTAGGACAATAAGTCGCTTTCATTTGCAGTGATCTTAGTGTCTACGTGACTGAATGAAAAAAGATAAAAAAAAAAATCAAACGCACTCTAGCAGCTGATCGAGTAGACTTCTCGCCATCTCTCAATCATAGGCCCAATATACTCAAGATTCAGGGATTTCCCAATTTTGTCAAATGGCCCAAGCCAAACGTAACGGAAGTGTCTTTGGGCTGCTTTGGGATGGCTGCAACTTCGAGATATATGTAAATTGGAGTAAACTAGATCTTTTTAAAAAATATATTTATATTTGGTCTAAACATTTTTCCTATAGTTCATGTGTCTGAAATTTAAGATGATTTCAGACAACACTAATATACTACCAACTAGTATAAGTTAATTTTGTATTTTGTTATTTGTTTTTGTGTTATAACATATTAAATTTTTGTCCTTATCCTCCTATAGAAATAATTATAATTGTTGAATTGTCTTTGTGCTAACATTTATAAAATTTTGTCAGGTTTGTAGTTTTTTCTAACATTTTTTTTATTTCTGATACCGAAAATTACAAGTTGTGTCTACATAAATTGTAACGAACTAAAACTATAATTTTATTATAAATTATATGTAATAATTGTCACATAAAATTCAGACACCTGAAAGTTAGCAAATTTCTAGTCTAAATTATTCAAATACACCCTATATTCAAGATTACTTAAAGAACTGTCAGCTTTTTGAACCTGACCTCTACGGCTCTACCCTACAGACCATAAGTAAAAGGGAAAAAAGAAATGTAGGAAAAAAATAGTGACGCAGAAATGCTCTTGCGACTATTATCTTTTCTTTCTTGAAAAACCCCGTAAAACAAATTTTACGGTAAATAAACTTTATAAACATGCTCATCTATAGTGTTGAAAACAGACGGAAAAAATCTCGTTCCCGACCCGTTCCGTTTTCCCGTTCTCGGCCCGTTTCGTTTTCTACTTAGTTCCGTTCGTTTCCGTATTTTTTTATCCCGTTTCCGTATTTACGAAAATGGAAGAGGGTTTTTTCCGCCGTAAAATTCCGTTTTTATATGGAATTAATCCGTATTTATTCCGTTTTTATCTCATTTTTAATCTCAAGTAAAATATGTTTAAAAATTTCTATGTTTATAAATCTACAAATCACAAATTATATATGTTAACATGTTAGCACATGACATGTTAGTGAATATTTGACCGATTACTTTGTATGTGTATACTATTTTGTGCTCTTGTTCATGTATACGTAAGAAAATTTGGTCATGTTATTCTAATGTACTTTTCGATGCTTTATCCGATTCTTCATCCGACCTATGTCCGTATTTATTTGTTCCCGTATTTCCACATATCTCTATCCGTTTTTAATTCCGTTTTTTTTCGATTCCGATCCCGTTCGATCAAGAAATATAGAAACGAAAATAGAAATGAGATTTTTCCGTCCGTTCTCAACCCTACTCATCTAGCATTGATCTGTATACGTGGTACAAACATTCCGATAAACTTTTCAGAATGGATTACCCCCTGAATGAAACTGATACACTTGAGTTGAACTGAAGCAGCTGCGAATTGTGTCTAGATGTTTCACATCCGGTAGTGTTCTCTGCTTCACACATCAAATTTCAGCTATCTAGGTTAAGCTTCCCGTTGACGATTTACACTGTCACTTGGAGACCACTTCAGCCCTGCTTGATCTGCAAATTGGCATATGCAGTGCAGGATGCGTTGCTGAGCTGGTTGTTTGCGTGTGAAGCGTCGTCGGACATTAAAAATGTTATTGCATTTCCAACGAGATGCGTCAGTAACATGCAACCCCTTGGCCCGTGCCTTCTGCTTCACATGATCATATCATATTATATATTTGGATGTAAATCTAAGCCCAAATTAAATGCATATATATAGTATTTGACTGAAATGTGACATTCGTTTCAAAATAATAGGGTGTGTTTGATTTCCTCGCTTAGTTGTAGTTTGGCTAGGTTAAACCTGGTTTCAACAAACTAACATGGGTTGTTTGATTGTCTGTGCCTAACCCCACAATATGTGTGGTTGTCTGGTTTGTTTCGATATAGTCACCTCTTCTTCGAATTGGTAAGTTTACCCTCTTTGGGGATTTTGTCAAACATGTGACGGACATCCTAGGTGAGCACTAGGCAGAAACACACAATAACAACATGGCGAGGTAGGCGAGCATGGCAAGGTGGCAGTGGAGGGTGGCTTTCATCGAGGAGCGATGCAATCTCTCATTGTCAAGGTCACCGCAACACACGGCATTAGCAGGGCACCAGAGGATGGCAACGCTTGGCCAAAGAGAGCTCGAACCAATCCTAGTTCTGCAAAACAGGCATCATGGACTCCGCTACGATGCTTGCACCTTTGCTCCTCGTGACCAGCACCGCTGGTGGCGGCGGCTCTGCGCCGTCCTCCGCCACGGACCTCTCCGATGCATCGCTCACCACGCAGGCGCCAGCTAGCCGAGACAGAGCGGCGCTTGCTCATGAAACGTCATCCATGGATGGAGCTACTAGATCAGTCGACCTTGTCCTACCCCGACTCCCTCTCCGAGGCCAACTCGCGCTGCAATTTCATAGCGCCTTCTCCCTCTCCGAGCTCCTTGTAGTGTCGACAGGGTCACGGATGGGGAAGGAGCTCGCGGAGGCAGTCATATGCTTGTCGGTAGGCTATGACTGTAGTTAGGTGCCGGAGATGGCGCCACAAAGATGGCGCCAGAGCAAAGGGTAGGCGGTGGAGAAACTCGCCACACGAGCTGAGCAAGCCATGCTCTAGAAAAAATGACCACCACTACATTCTTCTTTCGTAGTCAGGCAGGGGCAATACGAATGACCTCAACCAGACTACAATCCACTTACAATAAACCTATGACACATATCTTAGCTGCAAGGAACCATGTCAAGGGTTTGTCACCCAACCAAACACAAGGGTTCCGACTTTCACAGTTCACCTGACATGATCAAACGAGCACGGAGAAAACGAGTGTTTAACCTTTAACGTTAGTTAACCACCAGACGTCAATCAACAGAGGATAAAGCTTACAGTCCTTCAGGACTTTATCACTTTATATGCAAAACGAGTGATCCCACTAACGATACAAAATCAACTGCCAGGTGGAGCCAGCACAAACCGGCCCCACTTATCAGGGACAGGCCTCGAGTCAGCAAAGCAAGGACACGCTTTTCCTGAAAGCAGCAGCGTCCTTTGCCGTTGCCGCCGCCGGCAGCGCTAAAGCGATTTGCTTCACATGCTACCTCTCGGAGTCTTTTTTATTCAGGTCGCGCCAAAACCTTTTTCTTCCAATTTTTCCACCACAATACCTCCAAATTTGCCCCAATTTCGCGCGACACTGGGTTTTGAAACTCAAACCCTCCTCAAATTACGGTCGCCAGCCAACTAATCCAGACGGCGGGGCCCAGTCGGTTTGCATTAACAAACCACCCCGCGCCCCCCGTCCGCTGCTCCGCTCCGTTTGCCTTTTCCCCTCCGATCGCGGCGGCAGCTTCCGCGAAGGCCTCCACTAAAAAAACCGAGCTCGCCACGCCACGCATCTCTCCTCAGCCACCTCCGAGTCTGCCCCGCCGCCCGCGGGACCGGGAGCCCCATCAGTCCCCTAGCTCGCTCGCTCGCTCGCCTTCCGCTCCGGCGCGAGCGAAGCTCCTCTCCTCTCTTCTCATCCCATGGGCGGCGTGGCGTCGACGGTGGCGGCGCGCTTCGCGTTCTTCCCGCCGACCCCGCCGTCGTACGGGGTGGAGCCGCCGCCGTCGCCGGCCGCGGCGGCGGCGGACTCGGAGGTGGTGGAGCTCAGCGGGGTGCCGGTGTCGCGGGGCCGCGGCGTGGAGGCGCGGCGGCTGCCCACGAAGCGCGGCACCGAGGTGGTGGCCATGTACGTGCGCCAGCCCAGGGCGCGCCTCACGCTGCTCTACTCCCACGGCAACGCCGCCGACCTGGGGCAGATGTACGAGCTCTTCGTCGAGCTCAGCGCCCACCTCAACGTCAACCTTATGGGGTATGCGCGTAACGTGCGCTCTCTAGCCCTCGCCGCGCTTTGCTGCTTCGACTGTACTGCGTCGAGTTCCTATTTTTAATTGCGCTGTGATGTCAGTATCCTATTACTTCAATTCATTTGGTAAAGGCATTGGAGGTCTTGTCTGTGCTAGTTTGCGAGTTGCCTGCTTGCTCGTGATTGTTCGGGCGGCGGGTGCACTGGGAATTGGGATCCTATAGTTAATCGTGCAATGTTGGGATCTGTAGCTGCTTTAATTATTTATTTAATTAGATGTTTAGGGTTGTACAAATCTGCCATGTCATTTGGATTGAAATTGTGATCCAGAATTTAGCTTTACTGGGGGGAGGGGATTTAGTGTCCACCAAGGTTGTGCGTGTGTTATTTGGATTGTGTGTTTGTGGAAGGTAGTCTTTAATTCTGTTGCTAGATTTACTTGTTTGTGAATTCATGTGTTCTTAATTGTTATATAAAGACGGGAATGTCCCAAGCTGCAACAAGAGTGGAGCTTATCTGGATGTGTGGTTCGGAAAGTTGCGCTATTCTGGTATACAGTGCTAGTAATTGTTTGCTAGTGCATACTTAAGTTGACTGAAAAGTTTGGATGTTGATGTGCTGTACTATTGATTGAGGGGCATGTCTGCTTGATTAGGGGAAGGAACACTGTTCATATATATTGACGCTTTTGGTTGTGAATCTTGTTTGACCTGTTATTGAGTTTAATAATTCCGTTAGTACTTAGTACATAGAAATGCCACGTTAGTTGTAGTGGGACCCATGTTAGTTACCATTTTCTTCAATAGAATTTTGATGTCACCACTAATATATGGGTGTTAGTTGCTCCTGATCAAGATGACCATCCATTCACTTACCCGAGCTACTGGAAGCTGTGTACATTTTTTTATAAAATGGGAGGGGTTGAACCCTACTAGTTAATACATATAAATAAATAAAAGAGAGTTTTACAGGAAACATGGAAGAAAAGCACAAAATATTCAAGCCAGTGCTCAATTTCTGCAAATTATTTCTGTGCTCTATGAACCAAGAAAAATACCCGTTTGAAAGTCTCTTCATATCTTTGTATGTTTGGTTGAATGTTGTCAAAGATTAGACCATTTCAGACACTGCAGACATTCTTACTCGTTACAACAACGTGCCCTGCGTCCGGGGCAGCTAGCCTTTGGGGTGTTTCTCTTCTTGTGCGTTGTGCGTGAGAAGCTTCTTCTCAATGCAATTCCGTGGGCAGTCTTTCCCCCGTGGGTTGATTTTTTTATATAATTTGGTTGTCCATTGATTTTTCTAGATCCAAGTTTTGATATTGCTTTTAATTTTGGAACTCTTGCTCATAGCTTTTTTTCAATACAATAGATATTTGAGTGAATCAGGTTTTACTGAGGGAATTAGTCATTTTGGGTTTGCTGGTTATGTTTAATAAAAGGGATGGGATGAGCTGTCGGTTAGAATAACTGAGTTACAGTGGATCTAACACTATGACCTATTTGAAATCTTGCAAATAGAGGATTTGATCTGCTCTTTCATCCCACTTTATAACTTTTATCTTATTTTACCCTTTTTGTTGTGTGTAGGCCTAGCTACAATTTAATATATAGTTTGACTTTATAATTGGTGATTGATTGCTAGGCATTATCTATGGCTGTTTTAACCTTTCTATTCTCGCGGGTCCTGATCCTTTCAATTCATTTGAACTTTGTATTCCTGCTAATGCTCCATGTTAGTAACTTCTGACCTGTATATTTTTTCTACAGTTATGATTATTCGGGGTACGGACAATCATCTGGGAAGGTATAAATTCAACTTTTATCTAGGAAAGTACTTTCCCTTTACCCCTTTTCTCTCATGCTAATTTATGAGTTCCAGCTCCCTTGCGCATGGCTGACGAATTTAATTCCATTTGATTCTGCAGCCAAGTGAGCAAAACACATATGCTGATATAGAAGCTGTTTATAGGTGTCTTATAGAAACATATGGAGTCTCTGAGGAAAAGATCATTCTATATGGTCAATCAGTGGGGAGTGGCCCCACTTTGGATTTAGCATCCCGTTTGCCTCATTTACGAGCTATTGTTCTACATAGCCCAATTTCATCTGGTTTAAGAGTGATGTATCCTGTAAAGCATACATATTGGTTTGACATATATAAGGTGATTAATTTACTTGATTCCTTTTAATTTGATCATATACTTGATCTAATCTCTACTAATTTATTTACAGAACATTGACAAAATTCCTTTGGTCAAGTGTCCTGTATTAGTTATACATGTGAGTATTCCTCTGACAACAAGTTTTCTTTAATAATGTTTAGTTCCATGTGCGCACATGCATGTGTCTTTATTGCCATTAACTTCTGTCTTGCATTTAGGGAACTAGGGTTCAAGGCTTTATATATTTGATGGTTACATACCATTTTCCCACTCTGTTCTTTTCAAAATGTGTTCCAAGTTTCAAGCTTGTTATTATCAATGGTGTATTGGTGTTCTTACATTTTCATCTCTACACTTGTATGCAGCTCAGTGGGGAATGTTCATGCAATTTTATTTAGGTCTAACACTTTTGAGGTCAATAAAAATGGATTACATATTAGGCATTATGTCTGTACCATCATACAATATAGTATGACACTACTTATTCTAGAGTTGTTCTACAATACTTTTTTTAGTTTCCAGAATTCAAATCATAAGGTGCATTTCGCCTTTCAAAATCTGTACCAAGTTTTTGCATATAAATTCTGGTTATGGGTGCCATACACAAGGGTTTTAACCAAGTCAGTAAATTATCCCATGTGCAGGGTACAGCTGATGAGGTTGTTGACTGTTCTCATGGGAGGGCACTATGGGAACTATCCGAAGTGAAATATGAGCCTCTGTGGGTCAAAGGAGGGAACCACTGTAATTTGGAATTGTATCCAGAATACATTAAGCACCTAAAAAAATTTGTGGCTGCCATAGAGAGATCGCCACCAGTTAAAGATGAATCTCCAGAGAGTTCAGGTCCTTCAGATCCTAGTGAAACCGGATCCGAAAGTGCGGAGAGCTCACGGAGAAGCACAGATATCCGGGACAAACCAAGATCAAGCATTGATCATAGACCTAGCATTGATCGACGGGAGAAACCTAGGGGAAGTATAGACAGGAGAGATAAAAGCAGAAAGAGCCTTGATCAGCCTGACAAACCACGGGCTAGTGTGGATCAACCTGACAGACCACGGAAGAGCATTGATCGGTCTGTATATACATTTTTATGCTTTCTACTAAGGGGGTGTTTAGTTCTCCATGAAATTCAAAATATTTTGGGTTTTGGCTATTCATTTTACAAAATAGAACTAAACACCACCCAAAATATTTGGCAAAAAATGGTCCATTCTCCATTTTGCATTTTGGACTCAAGAGGCCAAAATAAGAGAATCTTTGCATTGGTTTGTGTGTCATCCTCACAATCCCCATCATTGGAATCCAAAATTTGGTTGGAACTAAACACACCACCAAAATATTTTGCATTCTGAATTTTGGAATCCAAAATAGTTGGGATTTTGAATTTTGGATTTTAGTAGGAACTAAACAGGGCCTAATTTACATTTTCGTCTGGAATTTTGTTGTAAGACGTATTCTTTTTCCTGCTCTCCTGACTGTTGTAATGCCTTGATGTGACAGCTTTGGGGGCATGATGAGGTCAGTCAAATTGTGCAATATTGACTGTTTCACTGCGGCTTCTGGGAGCTGAAAAGATCGGAAGGTTAGTTCTTGGTAGGGCCTCTTAGCCATCTGTATGTATTCCAATATCTATTTATTATTCAATTGGGGTTTTTAGTGTGGCTGTTTAAAGCTGTATTGGTCTAAATGAGGGTTTGTATTTGTGTCCCCCTGAATCGTTTGTTCCTTGAAAGGAAACACCCATAGTTTCCCAACCACTTCCTTTTTTTTTGTTGAAAGTCATTCACCTGTCTTTGCATAACTGTAAATATGTTGTAATATTGTACCTTTTTTTTTATGTTCCACATTTGACAGAAAAAAGCTTCATAGATGTTGATAGGACTTTAAGTGGGAGTTTTCTTTTCCCCGCTAGGCCTTGTCCGATTATCTCAGAATGGAGACCCAGAATCAATCTGGCTACAAATGTACGTGTAAATTTACGTGTAATCTGTGCAGCGACCAGAATAAATTCGGTCGAAAACAACCCATTCCGGATAAAGCGAACGAGGCCGTGGTAATGATGAATGAAAGATTTCCTGGCGATTGCTTACCATTATATCCTCGCTGTTCTATTACTGCCCGATTTTGTGGCATCCTTCCCTTGCCACGCAGCCCGGAAACGTTCGTAGCGGCTGGCTCCACGCGACGGCGGGGCTACCTTGTCTACGACAGCAGCGTTAGACACCAAGGTGCCGGGGGCTGCCGAGACGTCGATCGCCCACGAGTCCACGACCCACATGATGGGACGGCTGCCTGTCGGCTGCCGTGCGGCCAACCGGCAACAACGGTAGGCTGTAGCGGTGGAGCGCGAGCGAAGCCGCCGGGTCCGCGAGCGCGCTCACATGTCATCAGCGAGGCCGGTGCGGGGCGGTGAGTACTGACTATTGACTATTTTTTTTTTTTGAGAGGAGACTATTGACTATTGAGTACGTGCTCCCATTGGCTTTGTAGAATGGGCCCATTGGCTGTGTGGCATGGGCGCATGGCCTCGAAGGATCAAGTCCAGCACCCATCCAGTTTGGGCTGGCTTAAGCCCAACGCTCATCAGCCTTATTCCTTTTCTCTCAAACAAAAAAAGAAGTCCAGTTACCTCCCTCTCTCAACTACCTCAGTCGTTCAATTTTACTCCTTGACTTGATCTATAAAATTGGATTTTGAAACCCTATTTATTTTTTAAAACCATTCACTTATACACTCAGATGATTTTGATGGTGGTTTTTAGTGATATGACGCAATGTCAAAGAGGTAGATCGGACTAAATTGAAAGTTCAAGGACGTAAATCGAACTATGTTTTTTTATAAAAAATACCTACAATTATTAAAAATAAAAAAAAATAAAATATATTATTTTTCATAAAAAATATTGTAATTAAAAATCCTAAACCTACTTTAATCTTGAAAATTCGTAGAAAAATTATTTTGGCTCAAGAATTTTGAAACTTGTTTTAGGTTTTTCTAAAGGCATGCTCTATGTTATAGTGCCTAGATTGAAATTGGTGTAATCTTGATGGACTCATTTTGGTGCTTATTTACTAGTAGAAGCTCTCCTATGTATTAATATTTGGAGGATATTGATAATCTAAACTACGCAAAAGCACCATTGAAAGCATCTTTAGGACTGTAGAGGGCACTGGTTTCTGCCCTAAATAAATTTTTGAAGTAGTTGTGTTAATTTGTGTGGCTGCATGCATGTATGCGCCCTATATTTATAAATTTAATTAAGTCTTACAAACTATTACATTTAATTAGGTTTAGTGCAATGAATTATGGAGCTTAATGTGACAGAAAACTCTAGATGGTTCATGATATTTGTACAAATAGAATCAAGTGACATGAAAAATATATTTCAAGATAGGCACCATGTCATAGAGCATGATTTTAGAAAAAAATATTAAAAAGTAATTTTATAATTTTCCAAGCTAAAACCAATTTTCTAACATTAAACCAAGTTTGTCTCACAAAAAAACATTAAACCAAGTTTTAGAATTTTAATTGTCATTTTTTATTTTTCTAAGATTTTTTTATATATATTATAACAATATATCTACTTTGATTTACCTCAGAACTTTAATTTAGTCTGATTTAACTCTTCTAAACGTGAACAATTTTCAAAAGTTGAGGGGTTAATTATCAAGTCTTGTAGATCAGGATGAAAATCGGACAAAAAGTCTCAAAGCATCAAGTCCAGCAGCTATACAGTCTGCGCTGGCTTAAGCCCAATGCTCATCGGTCTTATTCATTTTCCCTAAAAAAAGCTGACGACCTTATTAGCTTATATTGTGCTACTGGTTATGGGTGGTCCATTGGCCGAATGTGACTCTGCTGAACAGTACAACTTGTTCCCTCTGTCATCAAGAACCAGAGAGGTTGATCAGCTTTTCTGCACTTGCAGCTACACAAAGCAAGCTTGGCATACTGGCTTTTCTTTCTTTCTTTCTTTCTTTTTCTTGAACATGGAATACCGAACACCGTTATCAGAGGAGCACACCAAGGACTGGTGGATGAGAGCGCCATGGCTTAGATGTGAGTATTTTTCGGGCCAGGCTGAAAAAAAAACTGATTGTTTCGGCCAAAAAAAACTCTTGCTCATGTCCATTCCACTGGATGAGTCGGGCCTGGCCTGGGCCTAGCGGGCTGCCTATGCACTTTATTATAGTGTAAAACAACTAAAATATATATTTCTATAGACGGGTTTGGACCAAGAAAAAAATTTCTAGGTAGGAAGATCTTTGTCCAAGCCTTGTCCATGTTCTTGGGCAGGCTAAAAACCATTGTGCTCAGGCTAGGCCCGGGCCGAGCTCAATTTGCTTAGGTCTACCATAGCTACAACAAGGACCATCGAAAAGAATTTCAGTCATCCTTCTTGTTGGTCTCCTGGAGAATTTAGGAGAGAAACGCGCGGATTTTCAACTAGCCAGAGATGACCGCTACTCATCTTTAATTCTTTATAGATTCTAAGATGGAGATGAACTTATACGACCAGACAAACTTATGTTAGTTGGAGCTCCTCTTCCTTATTTCATATATTTATTTAGTCTCTTCTCAAGCATTAATAATTGTAAATTTATAAGAGTTTTAGGAGTGGCTTTATGGTTTTGGTGGCAGTGACTCGAGCTCTGAGTGCTCTTGTGTTAGAAGAGTGATCGGTGTTGGGTAGTTAGTTCTCCATTTTTATTGATACAATGTTTTATTTTCTTTCTAGTTGTTTTTAGTTGATCACAGTCCCACTTACATATTTGTGAAGTGTGTATATCACTCATCTAACTTCTTTTGTAAACTCTATTTATTTCTTAATGAAATTGTACACAAGTCTCGTGTGTATTTTTTAAAATAAAAAGTGATTATGATGAGCAGCGCCTAGCCTGCCCTTTGCTCCGAAAAAAATAAAATCATGGCAGAAACTACATATTTAATTTAGGGCTCATTTGGAGGTAAGTAAGTCACCCTGGGCACAAAATACCGAGAACCGAAAACCGAACCGAAAATTTCGGTACCATGTTCGGTTCCTAATTCCCAGGAACCGAATTTACCGAGGTACATTCGGTTCTTTACCCCGGTTTACCGAATTTACCGAAATGTGTTGATTGTGAGTATTCTTATATTATTAATTTTACTATTGTAGATAATTATATTATATATTTATGATATTCTACTCTTATAGTCTTGTGGTTTTTATATGTATGTATTTGGCACTATGATTCTCTATAAATCATGTCAAAATTATGTAAAATTGAATTTTACACTTGCTATTACATGTCTATGTGATCAATTCGGTACTTTCGGTAAATACAGAAACCGAACCGAAAAATACCGAAACCGAATTTCCTCGGTACCGATTTTTGGAAGGAACTGATCGGTACCAATTTTCGAGGAACCGAAGTACCGAACCGATCGGTTCGGTAAATACCGAATGCCCAGGCTGATAAGTAAGAGCAAAACCTATGGATAGAAAACCCCCACTAAAATCTAAGATGATAACTAAAAAGATCATCTTATTCATCCTAGAAAAAGTTCAGGATCCAAGAGAGATTAGAGTTTCCAAATTAGACATAAGGTACATTTGGTTCCCAGGCTAGTATAGCCTCAGCTAGTCGACCTGAGCAAGGGCGAAACTACACTATGCTTAAGGGGCACCCCTTGAAAAATGGAAAATCAGTCAGTTTGGTCAAAATTTCACTATATATGTACCCTTCATGAGACATGTCTATGCACCCACAAGGTAAGTGCATCCCCTCTAGTGTGCTCTAGCTTCGCCACTGCTAAGCAAATTTGTCTTGCCAGTGTTGGAGAACCGAATTCACTCGCTAGTAGCAGCAAGCAAAAACCTTGCTAGCTCAGATTCCAAGGAGGCATCACCCAACAACCAAATGCTTGTATGTTTCTGGTTCTGGTTCCTGACTCAGTGAGGTTACAGTACTCCTCAAGAAAACCTAACATGTCATTACCTTTTGAGTTTATCCAATCGGCACTCTACTGTAATAAGAAGAAAAAACATGTCATTTAGTTTTTGAGTTTATCCAATAGCCACTCTGTTGTAAAGAAGAAAAATAAAGATCAGTTTCATACATGCTTATCGACTAAACCCATTTTCATCAATCTAGAACTACTAATGAACCTGTTTATCATCGACACATACAAACGACAATAAACAAAAGATTTGCATATATATAATCTATGGCCTAGTTGTGATAAAAAAAGTTTAACTTGTTTCATGAAATTGCTATGATGTGGGAATTTAATGTCTTATTGAATGTTATGTGTAATAACATGTACTATATCTCCGTTCTAAAATAAATAAAATAAATAGTTATCTAAAAAAATAGACCGATTAAGAATGTTGACAAAAGACACAACCAACTGTAGAAATATTTGTGCAAAAATCACATATTTTTTTGTGTAAAATTCACAAACATGCTCTGTTGGGATTTGAATCTCAGAACCTTAGCCTGACATGGTACCTCCTCTACCACTCCACTCATAACTTACTTGTGTCTAGATTTCGTTTTACTTTCTCATATTCTATACTAACCCGAGTGTAAATTGATTGTTTGAACCACTAAACGAATTCAAATGTAAACTACAAAATTTCATAACTTTTCGAGATCTACAACTTTCATGTAGCAAGTTTTTCCATCCGAGGTCGTTTATAAAATTTTGAATTTCAAATTTGACAAATTTGAACGTATTTTTCGATGTCAAGATGATTTCAAATGAAAAGGTTGTGAACTACAAAGTTTCATAACTTTTCGAGATCTACAACTTTCATGTAGAAAGTTTTTCCATCAAAGGTCGTTTACAAAAATAAAAAAAATCAATGGAAAACTCCGAGGACGATTTCTAGTGGCGGTTGGCTTAACGAACCGCCTGTACAGGCGGGTTCTTAAGAAAACCGTCACTAAAAATAGGGTATTTTTAGTGGCGGATTTCCTAAGAATTGCGCATGTAAAAATCAATTTCTAGTGACAGTTCGTAACCGTTTTATTTCTACTGACGGTTGATAAAGCAAACCGCATGTGCTATTTTTTTGGGGGCGTAGGCAAAAACAGTGTTATTTGTATATACCGAAAGTTAGCTTCCGTATTAGGAAGCAAAATATCCTATGTTTTCGTACAATGTGTTTTTATAAATGTTAAACTTTTAAAAGTTATTTATATTTAATAACGGATGGATAGGACAGTGTCGATTGTTCGATTGCTCGTATCAAGTTCATCTAATTTTTTACTTTTGAATACATAAAAAAAATGTTGGGATTGAACCAGACTTAGAGCCTCTTAAAACGCAGGAATTTCACAGCATTCAGTTTGTATTTTCACATAAAACCATAGAAACAGGAAAACGAATTGGACGTCCAAAAGAGGGCTTGCTCGCTATAAATGCTCTCGCTAAAATCTTGATGGAAGAGGGGAAACTGTTGCTTCACAATATTGCTGGCCCATTTACATTTTTTCTTCCTCATCGTGATTCGTGAATGTGTATCAAATATGCGTAGTCATTATTAAAAAAAAATGCGTAGTCAAGTGCTATTGTCAGCAAAACCTTGGAACCCACTCGTACGGACTACCAAGTACAACACTCGTCCCTCGAATCGAGCTGCGGCTGCCGCGAGGAGGAAAATGTGTCGCTGCCTGCCGCCACGATCGGAGCGCACGCCCTCGTGCTCCGCCTTCCCAGTCAAATTAATGCGAATGATGCGTCCGGTGGCGCCCGAGGCCCCGGCGCACGTTCGCCCGGCGCCGCTACCCAGGGCCGGCGCTCTCTCTCTCTCTCTCCCTCGGTTTTCCTCCATTGCCGGCTCTGTCGTGGGTGGACCCAGATCGGACCTCGTAGCCGGCCCCGCCGCGGGAGGTGCACCGCGCGCTGTCCACGGCTTCGCCGAAAGCGGCAGCCTGCCTGCGTGTCGTGTCCACCACCCCGCGCGTCGAAACGCTGCTCACGCTGCCACGGTGGCACCTGTGTTCTGCCCGAGAGCTCACAGCTGCCTGCCTGGGAATACAATGGGCTGGTGATTTATACGATTCTTACGGTCAACCTCTCAGTACACTCCTATAACAGTTGCAACAGCCGGGTACACCGTTGCGGACTGGTTCGGTGGTCCCTTCCAACTTGACCTCCTACACAAGTATCACCATTATATCAAAATCGCTGTCGTACTTAGTGTTGGAGTTGTTCCAAATTCACTCCAGAATATAGGATGGGCTTCTGATGGAGCGGAGCGGAGGCCCGTCGCCGGAGACTTGGGCCGGACCCTTGCTAGGGTTTCGTGGAGACTCGATTCTCTTGTAAGCCGCCATAGGCGTGTAACCCAAACTCTTGAGATAGTGAGATTGTGGTGCCCGTGGTTTTTCCCCTTCACATCGAAGGAGTTTTCCACGTTAAATCGTGTGTCTCCTCTGTGGCTTGATTCTTTACTTCATATTCCTATACGTTATTCGTAACACTTAGTCAGGAAGAAACTTCAAATCCACCAACAGTCATGCATCTCACTTTAAGGCCCAAAGTCAGGATTGTTCAGGGCTTCATGCCGTAGTATCTAGGGGAAAAGTCATCAGCTCAGTGATTCTATCACAAACACCATATGACAAGCAAATACCCCAACATCAGAAGAAACCGACGACCTTGGTCGGTGAACAAAAATGAACTACACAGTGATCTGAATCATTTCACTCCAGATGCAGAGAATAGGCGATCCGCAATGCCGAGACATTGGCACGCAGCTGGTACGACTTTGAGTCTCAGAAGACCGTGTTGACTGTCTCTCCAGGTACAGTATGGCCGTATGAATCTTGACACCAGGTGCAGAGAGGCCTAGGACCTGTTTCCTAACCCGTACAATCAAGCAGCAGAACCAAAACCCAAGCTGGCATCCTGGTCCTGCTATGCCCAACACCTGAAAAGAGGAAAACCATATGGATGGTTAGTATATGCTCGAATCAAGTGATTGTAATTGTAACCCCGCGAAAAGAAACAGACCAAATTCAACCAGCTGAAAAGATTCTCCATGTCTTCACTCTCCCAAGTTCCCAGATTCAATGCTACCGACAATGGTGGCCAAACACAAGGTTTGCCATTGCGTGCTGAGGGTGGCTGTTATCAAGTTACTATCATCTAGGAATCTGACCATTCAATATGGTTTCCAATACATGTGGGGGCACCGATGGCATTGCTTAAGATCAACGGGAGGTGAAACTCTAGATTCTGGCCTTGTTTACTGAAAACCTTTCTAGTTGGCCACTAAAGTTTGCCTCTTCTTCCTCACTGTGATGCATTGGCAGCACCGCGGCATAAGGCCCAATGCACTCAAAATCTTCTATCTCAAGTAATTTGCCGATCCTTGAAGCACTTTTACTGTGCATGAGATCCTTGGAAAGTACTCCTACTGCTTGGCAAATAGCAATGGACAACTTTGAGATCTCCTAGGCACATGAATATACTTAAACCAATAAGAAACTGCCGAGGACCTAGCTAATTGTATACTATGGATTAAAAGTACAGGTACAGGTGCAGCATTCAATGAATATAGGAGATATTGCAACTCTACTTTGACCAATGGAGTGCCCATGTCTCTGAAGGCCTATAAAACTACCCTTCCTTTGTTCTGCTTTCTCCTTCCATTTCTGTTAGTTAAATGACAGACATACCTAAAAGCAGGGCTAAACAGTTAGTAGTTATGAAGCCGTTAAACTGTATAAGCTTCTTGCTTGGGCTGGCCATCCTCTCTGCCACCCTTGGCCCCTTCGTCGCCATTGCACACAGAGGTTAGACATAATCATCTCTCCTTCATTTGCAGCTCTGCCTACTTTTAACCTTATTCTTCTAGTATCTGTAAGACTTCACAGATCATTCCCTTCTCAGTTTAAGCATGCATGTTTGATGAACTGACACACCTTCCGTCTGTTTTCAGAATTACTGTCAGTAACTGGCAGCAAGGGAGGAGCAGAAATCAAGCTGGTAAGAATCTGAAGCAATGTCAAGTAATAAATTATGTAGCCAGGGGGCTACAGAAACTAATGATGTATCGAATGCAGGAACTCAGCGTTGACAAAATCAGGACAGATGAGGAAGTCAGAAGCAATGTATTGACAGGACGAAAGCTGGCTTTTGGAGATGCAGTCATGGAGCAGAAGGAAACGAAGAATTCTGGAAGCAGAACAAGCTCAGGTGCAAAATATTCTGTTGGAAAATGCAGGCATGGAGGAGGGAAGGATTTGAGTATGAACTGTAACCTTAGAAGTAGAAAACTTCCACCAAAGGTTTACTTTGATGGCCACATTCCCTTCACTGCTGATTACGGTTCACCCCGGAAACACCCTCCCAAGAACAACTAGAAGTAGATAGGGTATAGCCAAGTAACTATAACTAGCTTGTTTTCCTTCCATTTCTCTTTTGGTTTGCCATCCTATATGTCATAAAATGGCTTTTCCTTCTTGTTAGATACATATGTTTAGTCATGACTAAAAAATAACTGGCCCTTTTCCTATGTTAGAAATCATGATACACTTCTTTTGGGAAAAAAGTCCCAAAAAGTTCAGCAGTTATGCACCATTTTACTCAAGATAGACTAGTAATTTTCAATTTTCTAGATGTTAAAAGTTTGTCAAAATTCTAAACAAACAAAGGAAGAAAATCCCACGAAAAATAACAATGAACTACTACATTTCCATTTTCTGTTCAGCTTGAATATTTTTACATTCTTAATGCAGGAGAAAATAAGAATTACTCAACTAATTCACGTGTGCCGTCAAACATAAAGGTGATCTCTTCCTCCTTCCCAACATTACATCAACAAGGTTTTTTGGGTCAAAAGGTGGCATGGATTTCATTTTTATAGTAGTCACGTGGAGTTTAAAACTGCAACTTCATACTTCTAATGCTGATATCAGAATGCACATACCAGATGTTTCAGATAGGTCAATGGTCTACACAATATTGTCAAATTGTAAAATGGGAGAGTAAGTTGAGGTACCACATGGCCACAAACATGTGCACACTGCACACTAAATCTGTATCAGACTAGTATTTTCCAGGAACACGAACATCCCTTTTGAATATATTAAACCTGTCCCAGAAAGTCATAACAGCAATTACCACTGTTTATCTTTTTTATTTTCCTTGCGTTTACTTATTAGTGGTATAAGCCATTACTAATTTCCTAGTGAAATGTCTCAGGATAGTAGTAGCTCCCAGATGCAGTCAGGATCATCCAGGAACAGAGTAAAACTAGAAGGAAGCACATCAGTGATAGCACTGAGCATTCCAAATCCTCAACGTCTAAGAACATTACCATCGAAGCACTCCAGGAATTCATATGCAGGCTCCAAAAAAGAACTGATGGATTCAGTAGTTCACAGAACCTTATATAAAATTAATGAGGATTGGAAGGAGAGAATGCTAGAGGCCAGTGATGAAGTTCTAAAATTTCTTAACAAGGATTACCATGCCTCTCCCCGTAAGAGGAAACCAGTTCACAACTGAGAACGGACAAGATGCTTATGCAAATCTTAGTCTTGTAGCCTAACTTAATGCTCTAATGATGAGCCAGTATGATATACTGCTGTTTTACTTCATCATGTGTAACAAGGAATAATGTGCTCCCGTTCATGCTTATCTACTGTGGTTTTTCTCCAGTGTACCATATACTATCAAAATCTTGAAACCCAGCCTTAATAAGAGATATAAAGGCATAGTCAGTCCCACATATCCTTCAGGATCCCTTCTCCTGCACTTTCACAAATGCAACAGAATATCACAACTGCTCTCATTTCTATTGAGTAGTTAGTTCCACAAGTTTGAAATAATAGGGCTTTAGTTCAGAAGAGGGGAATAAACTAAGAAAGTAAGTAGTACGAAAATAATATATAGATTCCATAGAGAGGATGAACTAAATCCATTTTCTAACTATAGGTTGTTCACCCAAAGGACATTAATTATTTGTCTGGGAATACATATAGCACATCATCAAAGAATTGATCGCTATCTCCAACATGTAGAACTAAAAAGAAGCAAGAAGAAGCGTGATAGGGAGGTAAATTAAAGCTTATCATTAATTCATGGTCAGATCGATTTGATAGCAATCATTTACTCAACACAACTTGAACTAGCTAACTTGAAGAAAAAAAAATCATCGCATGATGAAACAAAGACCATAATTAAGAAGGAAGAGATCATTTACAATGGTTGGAAATGCTTACCAACACTTTCCAATGCTTGTGCAGAATGAATATTTTGATTGGTTTTATTAGTGTATGGGTAGTATAGTCATTGCAACACCCTCCCATCCCACGCTTGGCCTTGGCCGCGATCACCTCCAGATCCCACGTCGAAGTGGTCAGCTGCCCCCAAACCGCACGCACCCACGCAACACAGGGACATTTAACTTATTGCAAGGATGACACTCCTCTGTTTGCCAGTTTTATATGGCCTCCTACATATTTGTCATCGAAAACAGTAAATCTCCTACGTATTTGCCACTTTTGCTGATGTGGCAAGCCACCAAGTCAGCCAGCGTGGCACCATCTTTTCTCCGGTTGTCATTTCTCTCTCCATCTAGACATGTGAGACCCACATGTCATGTTCTTCTTCAACCTCTCTTGCCACTATCTAGAGAAGGAGACTAGCAGGTCGACGATGCCCCCCAAGCTCATTGCGCTCCATAGCTGTTGTGTCCCTGTGTCATCGTTCGACGACCTCCAGCGTCGGCGCGTCGCCCCAGGCCTACGTGCCTTGCCCCATGAGCTTCGACTGCCATGGGCAAGCGTGCCCGTCCTCCATGGCAGCACACTCGCGTGCCCTCCGAGCCGTGTGCGCCCCTGCCCGCTATGGCCGCGAGCGCACCGCCTGCCTGTGCGAGCCACGCCGCCCGCGGCCCGTGCCCCTGCCCGCCTGCGTGTGTTCGCGAGCGGGAAATGTCTCCGCGCTTGTGTATGCGACCGCCAGGACTATCCGGACCGTCCATCAATCTAGTGGGCACGAATCTTAATGCTCCATATGTTAGAAGAAATTAGACAGCACGAATCTTGATGCTCCTCTCCGTCAATGGCCTTGCGGCCATACATACAAACGAAAAATCAACGTTCGCGAGCGGACGAAGGCTCCATGAGCGCCCAGCCCACCTGCGTGTGACGCGAGTACGCGACGCCGACCGCGAGCGCTCCGTGCCCCCGTTCGCCTGTGCGCACGGCGACGTCGGCCACGATCATCAAGTTCGTCGTGCGCCGAGGACGCAGGCTGCACGCGCCCAAACAAGGCCTGAGGAAAGAGGCCATCCGTATCCGGGGGCGATGCGCAGGCAGGACCGCCGCAGCACTGCACAGCACGCGTGCGATGCGATTCTAATGCTCGCGCGGCACGATCAGACAGGGAGAAGAGGGCCCCGCGCCTCGGCAGCGGTGCGGATGGCTCGCTTGGCGGCCACCGGACACGTCCCCCAGCCTGGCCCGCGCTAGTTTTTCCTGCTGGGACCTCGCGTACTCGCGTGTGCAGTGCAATGAAAGCACCGCGTGCTCAGTGCGTCTTGATGAGATGCCTTCTCCGGCTTAGCAGGGCTAGGTATGTCGCCTAGCATGGCGGTGAGCCACGATCGCTATTACCCTTGTAGTTTGGTGCCTGATGCCTTCTCCGGCTATGGCCAAATAGCTTCTGGCTGAAAACTCTGCCTAGCTACTCGTTGTGGGCTAGCAATGGTGGCAATGCCTTTGCCATCTACCTTTTTGGAGGCGTCGTTGAAGTTTTTTTCACCACATGAGCTATTGCGGGCGGTTTTGGGACAATGTCTTTCTCGTGCGCTATTCCCCATCGGTGGCATTCGTGGATGTCATCCCCTTCTTGGAGGCTGCATTGGAACACTTTTGTTGTCATCACGCTTCTCTCGCCGGAGTTACTCCTTGTTGTGTTGTTCTTGCGCAGTGACAGATCCAGGATGACATCAAGTGGGGGGCTGAGTAATGGAGACGGTGATTGAAAATAAAGATTTAGTGGTGATTTAGAGCTAATTCTATAGTAATTCAATGGAGAATTGAGGCTCACGAACAATGGTGTAGTTATGATTTTAATCTAGGGTGGTCTAGTTCAATATAGTTTTCTTAATAATATAATTTTGTTAACACGTTAGCAAATATCTTTGATTTTTTTTTTACAATGCATTGAAAAGCTAGAACCAATGACACAAAAATATAGTGATTTCGTGACTTCTGATTTATTTTAAGAGGAAAATAACTCCTTATTCTAGGATAAATTGGATATTATAGGACTCCAAACGTCGGGTTTCTCTATAATAGGATTTCTAACGTTTGTTTTTTCGAAATAGGACTCTAAACAATTATAATAAGCTCTAATGACATTAGATTTGTTTTTTTAATCTCTTTTGTCATCAAAAATAGATGTATTTTTCGCATTGATCATATTACCCCTCATCTAATGACGTTTCATCTAAGCTGTTACGTGACCTCGGGAGGCCGCCCGGCCGCCCACGGCCGCGAGCACACGCACGACATAGGCGTCGGTGGCCGCGGAGACGCGCAGGAGCCGCCGCGCCACCACGGCGACGACCGACGGGTGTGCCGCCATGGCTGCGCGCCCGTCCACGCACGCACACAGCTCCGCCAGCACTGCCATGGCCAGCTCCGTTGTCACCGTCCTCGCCCGCAGATGCGGGCGGCGGCGGCAGGAGAGGAGTGATTGAACAGCTAGCGGAGGCAACTCACCACTCTGCTTTTCCTCCTCTTCTTCTTGTTGCCGCTCTCACCGTCACCGTCCTCGTGGCGCTTCTCCTCCTCGGCCTCCACAGCGGGGCTGAGCTTCTAGATGCTCTCCAGTGCCGTCGCGACCTCGTTGCAGTCCGTGACCCTCTCCTCCTGTTCCTGCTTCGGTTGCTCCGTCGGCGTAGCCGCAGCAGGCAGCGGCGGGAGCTTGTTGTGCGTGCGCTGCTTGTCGGGCGACGCTAGCGCGGCGCAGCTCGTGGACGACGGCGCCTGCCGCCGCCGCTGCCCCCCTTGCTAAGCGAGAGCACGGCGGGCCCGGACCGTCGCGGCTGGGTCCTGCTGGCGGCGAGCGGACGGCTGGGCGTCGTCATGGCAACACTGCGTACTGGCAACCTAGCTCGCTAGTTGCCTGCCTGGATCTCGAAGCTTTGTTCGTCTTGTGGCGCACAGCAGAGCACACAGGTCGTGGCATTGGGTTTTCTTGGGCGTGGTGGTTGGGTACTCAAGCTCAATTCGTCGTGTGGAGGCAATGCAACGCAATGGCGTGGACGGAATCTGGAGCAAGGAAGAGGTGGAGCCGTCACATGCTCGTGCCTAAGAATTTCTCCTCCTTCCAAAAAACTGGAGCGCACGGCCGGGCGACACACCCGGCGGGCGGCGCCGTGGTGGCGCGGCGGCTGCTGCGCGTGTCCGCGGCCGCCGACGCCTGCGCTGTGCGCGTGCTCGCAGCCGTGGGCGGCTGGACGGCCTTCCCCGAGGTCTCGTAACAGCGATATTAGATGAGGGGTAATATGGTCAATACAAAAATACATCTATTTTTATACGTCAAAAGAGATTAAAAAAGAAATATAATGCCATTAGAGCTTATTGTAATTGTTTGGAATCCTATTTCAGAAAAAACAAACGTTAGGAATTCTATTATAGAGAAACTCAACGTTTGGAGTCCTATAATAACCAATTTCTCTTATTCTAGTGTATGAATAAGCTGACACCAAAGTTGAATGAAACTCTACCAAACAATTTCTAAATATACAATATATATATATATATTAAATCTAAATATTTATGCAAATTACTTAAAATTTTCCACTAGCTGTGCACAGCTCACAAGGGTGCTTCATGCTCTTCGCTTTGGTCCATCCATCCTTAGGTGTTGGTGTTACCGTAGTCGATTGGTTCTTCACAACGAATTATTGGTCGCTCCTTGACGGATGCTTTACTGTCAATAATTTCGTCCCGCATTCATTATTGTCACTCTACAAAGCTGATCAAATCGAAGCATGCTGACTGCCAGGAAAAATAAATGTGAAACTTTGAGTCCTATAGTTAAAAATTGCATATTGATGCTTACCAACTGAACAACTTTCTTTATTTCCTCATTAAATGTCAACTTAGATGGTTATTTTGACCGAAAAGGCAAACCAATTTAAAATTAAACAGAATGAAAAACGTGTACTTACAATGGAAAATTAACTAAAAGAATCTAGCCAAACACAGATGGATGTCTTAAGATCATCCTTGAAACGAATAGACTGAAGAATACATTTTTTAAAATTTTGTAACCAAATGGAGGGTCACGTCTCTGGAACACACCTTGTCGTTGCGCATCTTTCATAATTCCCAAGTTGAAATAAGACATGCCTCAGTGAAGAATGGAAGGTTATGAGCACTCCCAGCCAGCAATAGTCTATCCAAGAGATGGAGCGAATTATCCCACTGAAAATGAAAAATTATCCAACATTCCTTTACAAAAGAGCAGTCAAAGAACAAGTGTTGTATTATTGTCTCCTAAAAAAAGTGTAAACTCTTGTAAATGACTACCTTTACTTCGTTCCTATATATACTTCATTCCTTTGCTTCTTAATTTCCCAGCCGTCCGTGTACAGTAATGTGGTTATCAGGTACGTAATGCAGGTGGCGTTGATGTCGGTTGCCATTTTCAGCGTATCAGAAGAATTAATGATGAACGGGGTTGGCACTGAGACCGTATACACACCGCGGCACTTCCTCCTATATAATGTGGTGGCGGCCACTCATCACGGCTCACTCTTAGTGCACACACAAGCTAATTCTTGAGCGGCAGCATGCACATACACGGAAGCAGTTTTTCTATCCTTGAGAGTACATGCCCTCGCGTTGTGGACCACACGATTTACATTGAGATGTGTGCACAACAGTACAATGACAATATAATATTGTCTCTCTCCTGTTGTATTGTCTCTCTCCTGTTGTGCACGTATCTCAATGCAAATCGTGTGGACCACAATGCGAGGGCATGTGCCCTCAAAGACAAACTTTACTTTCCCGCACATACACAAGTCACGTATGCTTCCCTGGAGTGTACCAAGCTAGGGACTCGCGAGCGTTTGCGCTCAAATGGGTCAACGGAGCGGGGTAAGCTCCGAAACCACGCTCGAGTTAATCATGGGCAGCATCGGTATGTTGTTCCTCGTTTCTGGCCTTGTGAGTGCAGGAGGCAGAGGATAGTCGAGAACCTCGGTACTGTACTCAAAGACATCCTGGGTACGTATACTAGCTTGCCCTCTTTTTTTTTATTGATCGGCATCTTGCTTTAGTATTAACTTTTTGTTTTATCTCTATGACCCTCCCAACCCAGTGATCATTAGTTACGCTCCTCCGTATGCTTTGGAAATGTTAGTTATGACTTGCTACCGTATCGTCGAGGGAACGGCTACTGACGAAAAAGCACAAGTTAAGGTTGGATGTGCCGTCATACCGATTCATGTTTTCTTGATTGGTCTCATAGTGAATAGGCGATTCATGTTTTCTTGATTGGCCCCATAGTGGATAGGTTTGCCACAACCGTCCAGGCCTGGGCTAATTCTAGCAACAACAAAACCGTCCAGGCGAAGCTAGGTTGTAGACGGTGGGTGCCTATGCACCCACAAAAATTTGAAAAGTCACTATTAGAAATAGATTTTCACCATTGTTGCACATGATTTTTTCACATCTATAAGGGAAAGGCACTCCCCTCTGACTTGTTCTAGCTTCGCCGCTGAGTCACCCAATGGCGGAGCTAGGGAGGGGCCACGCCCCCAAGCTGCTGAATTTTTTTAACCCCCATATGCTTTTACTAATTTATTTACTTATTATATATGGGCTATCCGTCATTGGACATTTGGTTATTTAATTTTGGCCTGCTGCTAGTAGTCTCGTGAGGCTTCAGGCTTGGGCCTTGGGAAGTTGGGCCACACGCCCACGCATGCACAGCAGCACAGATGATTTGCTCGGTCATTTGGAAAGTCACGGCAAATTGGGAGACGGAGCGTCCTCCGCCGCTGCCGCCTTCTCGAGGCCTTGTTCTTTTTCACCCAATTTAGAAATCCCTAACCAGGTGTTGCTGCCGGCTGCCGCCACCGATCAAGCGCAGAGGCTCCAGGCTCCAACAACGCGTCCAACTGAACGCGTCCGCGAGAAACACTCAGGCGAACGCGAACTGTCCGTGAGAAACAGCCACCTGGTAGGCGGGAGTTGATCGGCCAATCAGTGAGAAGTTGATCAAGATAATTTAGCGATACCTTGTAACCGGTGGCTAGTTGCGTCTGTGGGGCTCGTGTGTGCTCTTATTTCTTTTTTGTCAAGTCTGCAACTCCGTTGCCATGAGGCGGTTAGCCTAGTAATCCAATCAGCTATTCTAGCAATATATTTTGCAACAAGACTACTTTGAACCCAGGACTCATATTTATATGCAGGAGAGGAACATAAATTTATCAAAATGAAGGGTACATGATCTATTGCTTCAACATTATTTTTGCATAAGTAGCTTGGTTTCAAGTACAGAAAGGAAATTGCATCCCACTACTGATAAATGCACAAAAACAGTTATTTTTTTTGTTGCTTCGATAGAAACACGAGTTAATACTATCAATTAATCATGGTAATGTGCTTCCGTCCATCAACTTTTCAGAACTTCTAGAAACATAAAATTAAAGTTGCCACTGAAAAGATTAGCCCCAGCTATGGATTTGGCATGTGACTGGACCGTTTTCTTCCAATTAATGCAACAAGACACATTTCTCCTATGCGTTCAAAAAAACAAAGTAGCCACCTAAACCACCTAGACAAGCAATGCCTAACGCCTAATGCTAATGGCCATCTAGTCTACCTAGGCAGTACTTAGGCACCACCCACAGTTCACCTTCACCTAGTGCCAAGCACATTTTCGAGTTTTTTTTTCTTCTCAGACGACACAGGAGACTTGCATGTCATTTCATTAAGAAGAGAGAATAAGTTACAGGG
This sequence comes from Microstegium vimineum, assembly GCA_022036555.1. Taxonomy (NCBI): domain Eukaryota; kingdom Viridiplantae; phylum Streptophyta; class Magnoliopsida; order Poales; family Poaceae; genus Microstegium; species Microstegium vimineum. Next base: position 8,837,005 of record CM039125.1, on the reverse strand, counting down.
GAGAGGCCAAAGCGTGTGCACGTGCGTGCGCACACACGCATAGCATTTTAGAAAATTGAACTCTGAAAGTCTGAAGCATTCACCGAAAAAGAGCAACTTCAAATTGCAGGCTAATTTCTATTTGAAATAGGCCACAAGCATACCATTCAATCTGTGTCTACAGAATCGTACTATGATTGTATAACCATGTTTAGATTTACAACTACTGAACCTACTACCATGTGAGTCAGTACTCAGTACAAACTACAAAGCCTTCAACTATTAGAAATCACAGGTACCATATCATTGAGTCATCTAATCAGGGAACCAAAATCAACTGATTGAAGGGAGATGTGTCCCAGATATATATCTTTAATATGCTGGGTGCACAATCCAATTCGTTTACCATTGAAAATCCCATCGATTGATGACGAGAAACCTGTCCTCCATCCAGGGAAACATTGTTTTTTCCTTCACATGAAGCACATACATACTTGGTGACGCAGATTGGCATCCCATAACAAAGCAGTTGAATTGTCGAGTAGGGACTCTAACTCTTGACAGTGTTAGCACAACTAAACCGCTTCCAGAAATGCCATACACCAAAGCTTCATCAGTAGAAGCCACAGGATAACTAGATTCTAAAGGCTTAATTATTGCCTCAAAATCCTCAACCATTGGAATGCCATGATCATCAAGTTCAAACCGCTTTTCTGTAAGTTTTTCATACATTCTATACTTCGCAGATAGTGTTCTGATGCAGGATTTTCTGATACATTCCACAAACATAAGCTGAAGCTCTTTAAAATTGTCAACTTCAGAAAACCATCTTATCCAACGATGAACTATTCCTGCAAACCAACTTACTATTAACTCATCATCTTGCAAGACAAGGGCTGAAACATGCCTAGGGAAACCTTCGATATTAATTATACCATAGCGATGAAGGCACTTTTGAATATAGCTAAGAGGTGCATGAATTTTAATGGCACTGCCATCAGTGCAGGTAATAGTTGATTCCTCACTCTTCAAATTGGACAATAATGCTTCTGTTGCAGCAGTCTCTGATGAAATGTAATCTTTAGCTTGCTTCTGAAAGTTGTAGAATGCATCCCTAAGGTCTTGTGCGAGTGCCGGTTCAGCAATGTATTTTGATAAGAGAACATCCTCATTTAGCTCATTTTTGGCATTGACATCCTGCATCCATACCTTTAGCAAAGTTTTGAACCAGTGATCTGTCTTCATTCCCTCTTTCCTAAATTGTGCAATGTGATCCAGCAAAGGGGTGCTAAGGCCAAGCGACTTGATCTCACTCTCTTTTATTCTTCTCAAGCTATATGCCAACCACTTCTTTCCTACTCTAAGATTCATAGCATCCCAAATCTCTTGCTTCTGAGAAGCAAACAAACGAATCTTCTCCTTCAGCTTATGCACAGCTTTCAGTTTAGCATTTTCCTTCGTTTCTACTCTGACCACAAAACCAGCAAACTGTAAGCCCCGCGGGTTCCTTCTGATTGGCATAAGATGAAATTTATCGTCAACTTCCAAGTAAAGTGATCTGTTTAAGTAAGCAATCATTTCAGATTTCATATCTTCCGCAACATCTCTGGATCCAGAAACTGCGACAAAAATCTCATCCATATATCTACAAGCATATAGCTTTATCTTTCTCTTACAATCTGTTTGATCTTCATTGTTTTCATCCCTGCCCTTCAGTTGACTCCGAAACCAGCGCCGCAAATTTGACCCATGGTCTTCTGAAACATTTGTTGCCTCTAAACCAAGGCCTTCATGCTTCAAGCAAATCCTGAATACCTCATGGTCAAAATTGTCAAGATATATGTTCATCAGAATTGGTGCAAGTACTCCTTCTTGAGGCAGCCCATGACCCTTGGGTACCCACCAAATACCAAATGGATCACCTTGGCATCAAACATATCTTGCATGAACGCAACTAACAGGGCATCATCGATCTTCTCCTGTATTAGCGAAATAAGCTTAGAGGTCACATTGCTATCAACCTCCTTGTGCAACGGGACAGTAAAGCACCAATCTGGAACCTCGATTTCATCAGATATGAACCTGAGAGCTGAGTGATATCCTCGCCCACTGCGACAGCCATGTGATATCTTTGAGAACTGAGGCCTGTAGACAACCTCAAGCACCACTCTTATGGCTTCCTGAACCACTTTCAAGTTCAGCCTAGGAAGAACAAGTGGTCCCTCCCCGTTTTCTCTTAGCCACCACTGAGAAAGCATTTGCTCGGACATCAAACCCGCCGCTCCTCAGCTCCTCTGCCAGCGTGACAAAGCAGACATCATCCTTTGCAGACGCTAGATCAACGTTTGAATTCAGGCGCACAATGTCGTATGCATCCTCCAGCGTCGCAGCATTCGCCACGACCATACCCATGAGGTCGTAGAACTTGCCGTTGAGGTACTGCTCCTTGACCCTCTTCTTGATGCGGAGCTCGGCCAACCGCTTCCGCTCCATTCGCGTGAGGGGCTTCCTCTGCCTCTGGACGGCCGCGGCCGACTCCTCAGCGAGAGAAGCCAGGCTCTTCGCCAGGGACACCCGCGGCGGTTCCACGGCTTGCTTCGCCGCGTCCTCAACTCCATCGAGCGAGGAGTGATGCGACCTGTACCGCCGGAAGCACGCGGCATAATCTCCTGGTTCCAGGAACAAGGAGCAAACGAAAAAAAGTGAGACGTTAGCACTCAGCAGCGTTTGGACGATGGGATGGAGTTGGTGTGAGGGGAAAATGGAGGCACCTTGCCGTTGAGGCCGCTGCGTGCAGCGCCTGGAGAGCGCCCCGAGCAGGCGGCCGCGACCGGACCCCAGGAAGGACATGGCGTCAGGCGTCCTGGCCCTGGTCTAGTGGGGTATTTCGTCGAACAGGTGGTGTGCGCGACGCCTCAGCAGAGACGACGATACTGCAGGCATTGTTGTCCGCAGGGGTGAATCGGCCGCTCGGGCCTCGCCGATTCGGCCCGTTTATCAAACTGGTGGGGCCCGTTTACCAGCGAGCACAGCGCCAGATGACCTACGAGGCCACGGACCACGAGTCACCATGGTGGGTGTTCACGGTTGTGTTTCCACTAAAGTTGTTTGGAACGCGAGATTTTTTTCTATTCTGTACTTTTTCTTTGTAAAAATAAACTGATTTCTATGAAATTTCTACATTTCAAACAGACCCTCATCTTTTTTCCCCGACTCAGCAAACCTAAAAATCTTTTTTTAGCATAAAACCTAACAATCTTCTTGTATTAATAGTCTGATTGCAAAATTAATTAATTAATAATCAAAATTTTAAAACGAGAGTTGCATTCACCGGTTCGACAAAGACCAAACAAAAAACCTCCTGTGTTAACTTTTTTAAAAAGTACGGCAAAAGTTTTGCCGCAAATTTTAGATTTTAGATTTTTTAAAAAACTTCGCAGCTTGTAGAAAGGAAAAACAAACAAGCACAAATTATAGACACGACTTCAGTAGTCTAGAGTCTAGACTTGCCCAATTGAAAGAACATACTCCCTCCGTCCCTTATTAAGTGTCATTTTGAGTTTTCGTGTCACAACTTTGATTAGATTTATATAAAACATGTATAACATTTGTGTCTCTAAATAAATTTATTAAAAGGATAATATCATTTATGTATTATAAATATTAATAGTTTTTTATATAAAATTAATCTAAGTTAGATATTTAGTAACGGGGGGAGTAAACAACTGTACACAACCCGAAGAACCGAGCGCGAAAAGAAAAAAAAACAAAACGATCTTGAGAACAACTCTGTACTACTGTACACAATCCTGTCTTGGATTTAGATCTTGTTGTTTAAAAATTCTATTCCTCTCCTTCCAAATGTTTCACCAAAAGTAGATTATAAGGTGGTTGGAGTTGCTATTGCCGCACAATTTGTAAAGCGGGTCATCCGACTATCCTCGTTTGGTTAATTGTTTGCCGTGAGGATCTTCTTGTGCAGCAAAATTCAGGCGAAGAAGCGGTACTTCTCAGCTTTCGCCTTCCAATCCTGTGTTATGTCTAACCAGCGTTTTTTTATATAAAGGAAACCAGCGTTTATTATGTATGTAGACCTACAAATACAAATCCACAAGTACAACAGTTTCAGCTGTACTTTTGGATTGCGATACTCTTTTGACACACAGATGTATAGCAGACGACATATGGTCAAAAATCACAAGTGCCCGATACCCCAAGCTACCAATTTCTGAACAAAATAACCAAGGACTTAGCCCGCTTTCACTTACCAAAAGTGAAATTTCACTATCTTGAATTTAATGTCTCATTACGTTTTACTCTATCCTGAGGCCCTGTCCAGGTCCGTCCGGTTCATGTAAAACAAGGACAATTTGTCTGAAAATGCCGATTTTATGGAGATTGGCGAAAACCCTGCATATTCCTTGTCAACTTTAGCCAGGCCTACTTCGAGGATGTACTTCACAAGCTCGTGTTTCTGCACAAATGGTTGCGCTGCAAATTCCTCTACTGGCATCCACTGCAATGGAGAAGTGCAGTATCAAAGCATTTGGTCAAATGGTGCTTGAGTTTGAAGTACTGAAGTAAACTTTTGGGTTTCCTGGTTGAAATAAAAAATCAAAATTTTGGTTCCAAGTACCTGGCATGCCTCTATTTCCGAGTCTTGCTTTGTAATGTCATATGAAAGTGGTCGTAGCAGGCACACGAAAAATAGATCTGATTTATCAAAAAAAGATTTGTGGCTCTGCCTGCAAAAGATGGAGAGATGTTTTATTTCAAAATAAACACGGTGCCATCATAATAGATTACGTCAAGAGAATAAAAAATAAAGGAAAACAGGGCTTAGGAAAATTTCATATTGAACGGAAATGTAAAACGATGCCATTTTTTTTGGGGTTCTCTATCTATGAATTAAAAGCATATGTACATATTTTTGTTGCACAATACATATCTTTTTTATTGGTGTTGTTGGTATATTCCGCAAATGGGCAATAAAGCTAAGTGTGACAAGATAGTTGGTAGATCAGTATTAGATGAATATAGGAAGAACTGGGACTATAATCCAGTCATTACCTGAAGGCCAGCACTTCAACAAATTCTGCATCAATCTGAGATATGATCCAGAAAGGAAAAAATGAGCAACCAATGGCAGCATTTAATCAAACTAGTCTATTGGAAACAACTTGGACTTCTGTTCACACTAGTACATACCCCTGTCTCTTCTTTTACTTCTCTTACGGCTCCAACATTAATATCTTCCCCCTGTACATGCCAATATCTTGTGGATTATAATAGGACAAGTTGGTAAAGAATATACTTAATATATCTACATGTTCAGTGCAGAATTTACCGGTTCAACTACGCCAGTTGGAAATTTCCACACACCTAGGCCTCGAAGTACACCACTCTTTTCTTGTACAACCAAGACCTGCGAAAATAAGAATTTCAGGGTATGGAAGATTGAAAAAAAAAACCTTTATCTATGGATAATGCCTAACAAAATGTCCTGTGTCATAACTCCTAACGATTAATAAGTGCTTTAGAGTTTGTAAAGGAGATAACAGAATAATAATCCTAAAAATTATCACATTCATTTTGTACCTCTCTTTTGTCATTCATTATAAAAGCTCCAACACCAACGCGGTGGGTTGCGTTTACTGGTAGCGTATGTGTTGTATTTGGAAGCCAGTATGCAAGCATCAAGTAAGTTTCCTCTGCATGATGGTACCAGAAACCTTCCTACATACACAATGAAGTAAAAACATTTTCAGAGACGAGCTCAAAATGAATCCTTCCATACCATTAGGCTATAGTACACAGTATGATCATTTCCATCTATTCCTCTTGAAAAAACAAAAGGTCGTTGAAAAAACATAGTTACCAAACTGTGAGTGTTACCAACTGCTATCAAACCAAGAAAAAAAAATTGAGTTCAGGTCATTCAAATATTGTACTAA
>CM039125.1:8820815-8830972 GCA_022036555.1 Microstegium vimineum | reverse complement strand
TGTACCACAGGGGGTAAGCACACCTCATGCAGGTACCTAGAGAAGTAGATGTTACATGCAGTTTATTCAATACCAGAATAGCGACATAGCCTTCTCATGAAATGAAAATTTCAGATTTGCCTGAATAACATAACATACTCTAAAGCGCGAGCCGTGCCTAGCGCTATCCTTACGCGGGTGTTCCATGTGAGTTTCTTGCTCATCCCATCAGAGAAGTGCAGTATATCATGTAGTGTTCCATTTCCAATGTACTCATGCACAAGAAGCCTTTGTCCATGCTCAACGCGGTAGCCTGTAAGAGGCACAATGTTTGGATGTCTGAGCCGAGAAATGTTCGAGACAACCTCGAGAAAATTATCTTCTTCATACAGAGACAGCGAGGCACTGTCTATCTTCTTCACGGCAAGTACCTGCCATCACATTCACAGGCAAGATTTAGTTTCAGAATCAAAACGAAACAAAAATGACCCAAACAGTCAAATATGGATTCTAAACAGTCACAGCGTTTCACCATTGTATCAGATATAAGGAACATGGGATACAAATGGCACAGCACAGCTCAAAATTTTCAATTAGGTCATCCTATTACCTTCCCATTAGGAAACTCAGCCTTGTAAACACGACCAAGCGAACCCTCGCCTAGGAGAGAGTCCTGACAAAAGCTATTCGTAGCAACTTGGAGAGCAGCAACTGTATATGAAGTCATCGTCACAGGAACCTTTGGCTTTTTAGCAGTAGAACCATTTGTACCGTGCACTCTGTCTGGAGTCATCTTTCCAGCAGGTTGAAGATCTGAAGCTGTTACAACAGCATTTTCATGGTTGTTGTTCAGGACTTCCCTATTAGGTGCTGCAGCAATGAAACACCAAGGAATGTAAAGATATGAATGACTGAGCAGCAACGATTTATCAATTCAAGTCAGATCTTTCTTAGCTGTATTATTTTTATTCTTTGCTTATAAAAATTATGACAACAGCAAAATCGTGAGCTGCTGATCCATTTGAACTGACCTTACTAAATTACTAGATCCTGTGGTTTTAGTAGTTTATTTCTACCCCTAATCTCTAGTGGTCTGCTAGAATTGGGTTGTAGGTGAATGTTACGCAAAAAAACACTCATCTTCTTATTAATATGGCCAATGCTCAGGTACTCCGATTACCTCTCAGGAGGTAATATCTTAAATCAAATCTGGACCATTGATTTTTCTAAACTTAATAATTTACTAAATAAATTAGTAAATAAAAAACCAAAAAATAAAACACCATGCGGCCGATAATGACGGAGGAAACCCCGCTGCTATTTGCATGCGTGAGTTGCGTGGTTTTTTTTTCCTTTTTTCTCTCTTTTTTTTTCTCTAGGCTCCTATCTGCATGCGATGCGTGGTTTTTTTTTCCTTTTTTTCTCTCCCTCGTATCTGCATTTGTGGGGTTTTTTTCCTTTTTCCTTTTTTTTCTCTCCCTCATATCTGCATGCGTGGGTTTTTTTTTTTTTTTTTTCTTGGCTCGTATACCGCATGCATCTTAACAACCAAATCTTAAAAAAGATTTTAAATACTACAAAACTTCCTTATTTACCCTATTTTAATAAAATAAAAATTCAATAAATACTATTACCTACTAGGAGGTAATAAATGATCGTGACCGTTGGATCGGAATAAATGAACGATTCACATTCATTCCGGAGTACCGTAGCAAAAGCCTATTAATATATCCCGCTAATCAACCCGGATATTAAAAAATCTAGTAATCCCTATTCAGAGCAATATCATGATTTATCTGATGAATTATGAATCATTAGATAACAATAAATGCCGGTACGGTAATAGAACACTACAGTGCAGAAATAAATAGGATCATACCTCTTTCTATGTTTACTGCAAGAGAACCCACAATATCTTTTGGTTCACTGCTCTCATTATCATTTCTTTTTCGGGCATTGTGAAGGCAGAACACCAACACGAAAAGAACACATGAGGCAGCAGCTATTGAGGCAACAGCTATTCCTATAAGAGGACCTGTTTGCATCTTCTTATCGTCTTGATCGATAGGAGTCTCTGGGATAATTGGATCACTAATAGGTCCTTGAGGATCGTTTGGCTGATCACGTGGATTCGGAGTTGGTGGCGGGGAGGCAGGCATATTGACAAATGAGTTTCCTCCAACTCTGTGGTTACAATTGCACCAACACATCAGCATGTATGTACATGATTAAAATAGAAAGAAAAAGTAAAGCATACTTGTGCATACTTTAAATTTGGAATCGAGCTGAATCCTTGAGGTATCATGCCGCTGAAATTGTTGTTTGCAATATTTCTGTTTAAAGGTCGATCATAATACATAACGAGTTATAAGATAAAATTTCATGAAAGGAAAATTAGCAGCCATATTTATGTGGGAAGCTACTTACAGTGTCGCAAGGCTTATGTTGCTGAGGACATCAACTGTGCCCGATAGTTGATTATTTTGCATATAACTGCACAGCAGGCAAGAAGAAAACTATCAGAACCATGAAAATGAAATACAAATGGGGGAACATCTGAATACTTACAGGCTAGAAAGTTTTGACAAAGAGCCCATTGAGGAAGGAAGATTCCCCGTCAGATTGTTGAAAGATACGTCACTGTAAGGATTTTAATTAGCGCAAGATGAATCCATAGGGATTCAGAGCAGCTAATCATATATTGTACTAACACTAACAAAATTATCATTATCCTCACTTAAAAATGGATACTCCTTCCAATCAAAGTAAATCAACCTAGGATCCACGCGTCAAACTATTTTAAATTTCACCAATAATGTCTATATGATTGTTAGATTGTCCACATGACAATGGCAATAGTAGATTTTCTTGAAAAAAATAAATGTCTATAGACTCTACAGATACCACCTATCAATGGAAATAGAAGTCCATCTAGCTTTGTCCTAAGTCAAATTAGTTTAACTTTGACCATCAATTATCCAAAATGCTATATAGATTTACAACACAAGATTGTCATTACTAGATTCATTATACAAACTAGTTTTATAATATGGTTCTGCTCTCAGTGAAATAAGCGTCCAGGTGTGTCGCTTTATAATATAAATAAATTTTCATTTCAGATAATATATTGTTAGTCGAAGTCTTTTTTTCAACTTAGGACAGACGTAGATGGGCTTACATTTGTGCTCGAAAGAAGTATGTTACAATTTTATTGGTGGTAATGTTATATTTTGAATATTGTTTTTGTGCTCAGAATTACATTTATTTTGTAATGAAGAGGACACTCAATACTGAAATAGTAAGTGCATGATTAATAATTTCAATCACACAATATTAACGTCAAGTTTGCATACACAAACAAATGGCTCAGTAGGCCTTACAGTTCTGAAAGTGAACTGAGGCTTCCAAATAATTCACCAATTTCCTGAATTAACAAGTTGTGGCTGAGATTGCTGCACGCAGTGGTTCATTGCAGTTAGATTGTGTTAACTAATAAGATCCTCACAGAAAGAATTAATTTCTTTGCAATGGACAGCAACTTACAGGTACTCGAGTGAAACCAAGTTGGATATAGAGTACGGAAGATTACCAGAGAAGTCATTTTTCGCCAAATCCCTGTGTTTGCTTTGAATCAAATTTCAAGAATCAAATAGCATGAATAAACATGTACAAGTTGGGAAACATTACAGATAGGTAAGGTTTGATGGCAACTGGTAAGGAATTGAATCATGCAAGTAGTTGTTGCTTAAGTCCCTGCAAGTTTTAGATACGGAGAAGATATAAATATGTAAAGGACACACATGACTGAAGAAACTGTAATCTCAAGTGTTAGCTCATACATTGTTTTCAGAGCCTGTAGACTTGACAACTGATAACCAAGAGTACCATTCAGCTCCATACCAGAAAGCTTGCTGCAAAGCGTGGAAAGAGACAGAGTACTTCAGTTAACAGGTAAATTCTTATAGCCATGATTGTAAACAGAAAAAATGAAAATGATAAGGTCCACATGCATTTTGAAGGAAATATTTCTACTCTGCGAACTTTATTTGTATACTAAACCAGACTTGAATAGCTTAACAAGACATATGTCAAAGTTACTGTCAAGGGCAATTTTGGTTAAAGAAAACCTATGATTGTCGGTTACAAAATTGTGCCGAAAAGCATTTGCTATCTTACCGGAGCAGGACAACACAATGTATGTATGACCATAACTCTCATCATAGCAAGCATGACAAAGCAGTGCGTGCGTTATATCTATATATTATCTCCAGGACCAGTACAGTGTGGTGATCGCTATTATAATATCCGTTTGGCCATAACAGCAGCGGTGACCCGTTTTTTTTTGGGTGGAAAAGCAGGGCAGTAGCAGCAGCGGTTGGTGGATGTACTTGTAATTTGTAAATGCTAGGCACCACTAACAAACTTTTTAGCAAGCAGCACGAGAAAAAGGTTGCGATAATTCATCAGAGGCTTTCCGCGCGCGCCCATTTCAAGGAGCCTGCCGAAGTGATCGAAGTGGGTGGTGGCAAAAACAAAAAACAAACACCGACGTTTCCGTAACTACACTAGAATCACAGCTTCAATGTGACAGACAGAATATCTTGTCGTTTTCATCGGTAGAAAGTCTAGATTGGTGCGTGTGTGTGAGAGAGAGACTGAGAATCTGTTTTACATTGAGGTGACGGCGGAGCCCGAGCAGGAGACGCCCGTCCACGCGGCGCCGCAGGGGTCGCCGCCGCTGGCAGACCATCCGGTGAGCTGCGCCGGGCTGTTCCAGGAGATGTAGAGAATCCCCAAGGCCGCAACTGCAAGAACAAACCAGAGCACCGATCACACTCACCTCGCACATGCAGGCAATATATACAGCTTAGCTGATGAAACATATTTCAGGAAACCAAGAACGCCGAGCCGGACGGGGAAGGCGTCGGCGTGGTCTGCTAAAACTTCATTACCATCGTTGGCGTCGGTGTCAGCTTCCGCCACCGCCACCACAAGCGCGACGAGGAGGAGGAAGCCGGCCGCCGGCGTCGCAGTTCTTGACTTCATCCTGGATGCCTGCTAGTGCCCGCTTCCCTTCCCTTGTCTCTCTCTCCCTCTCTCTCTCTTTGTCTGTATCGGAAAAATCTCTTCAGTGCTTCGTCCTCTCTACACGGCCATGGCGGCGATGGTCACCATGGCTGGGCAGCACCTCCCCCTCACCCGGCCTGCTCCACAGCTTTATCTAGCCATCACCCGTCATCCATCCGTCAGCGACAGGCGACAGCTCAGACACGCGCGGCCTTGGAAGAAGCGGTGCTTGCTTGCTTGCTTCAGGCAGCCGAGGGATGCAGTGTGGTGTCGGCAAAGCTTAATTCCTCTCTCCCTCTCTGCTGCAGTGTGTTTGTGTGGTGTGGGTACAGCGTGGGTGCCGGGTGGATGCATGTAAATGCAGCTGGGACTGGGAAGGGAAGGGAAGAGAAGAGAAGAGAAGAGAGGACGGCGTGATTGTCACTACCAAATGTGGAGTGCGACCGGGGTCTCGCATCGCATCGCATCGCTGCTCGTGCATGCACTGCTTCTGCTGCTAGCTGCTGAGGACGATGGTGAACTCTAAACAACTCGAAAAAGTGGGAGAGCGCTCGATCGGAATTGATTATTGATTCGTTGGGTGGAACATCAGAAAAACAATTAGTCAAGCATGCTGGGTCCGCTAGCACCAAAAGGTTGATGCATGGTAACATCATGTTCATTCATCATGGAGGGCAACAGCCAACAGGGCAAACCGACACCTCTTCTTCTTCTTCTTCTTATTCTTCGCAGGCAACGGAATTCGATCTGTCTGTTTTATATATACCAGGCTGTGCATGCTACTATCCTAGCGCGTAGTACAAAGTTGGCATCATAGCACAGCAAGTGATGGCAACCCTCGTGCACGTCCCTGCTAGAGATGGCATGTGCTGGGGCAAATCTGACGCCGACGCTTAAGCCCGGTGCACCAATCAGCTCACCGCTTATATAATGATGATGATGATGATGATGATAACCAGGCGCCCGTGACTTGGGTGTCTGTCTGCCCGTGACAGGTTGGGCCCACCCTACCCAGGGACGAGTTTGTCCTGCTCCTGCACTGTGCCCGTGTAATGAGCCAGCTGCCCGCGGCAATTCGCACATTCCCCAGTTCGCTTCGCCCCCGCGATCGATCCAGAGTCCAGACTATAGACAGGTAGGTGCGCGAAGGCCAGCCACAGCATGTGGCCTTCCGGCGTCGTTTTGGGTGCGCTAGCAGCCAGCGCCTGTCTGTTTTGTCGCCGCTAGGCCGTCTCCCAAGTCTCGTCTCGTGGGTGTCGCGCGCGGCCTTCGCCACGTACGGAAAGGGGGAGGAATTGCTCGGCGGCCAACGGAAGGATCAAGCCGCGGTCCAGGATTCATGATGGGACGCCCGCCATGATGCCTGCCTGAGCAGTGAGACCACACAGTCCAGTAATCCACACTCCACGCTCCACGCTCAGTGTTTTTTTTTTTTTGGTGAGACACTCTACAGTGATGTGGGACGGACGATGACGCGCGAATCATTGGGTTCTTTGCAACGGAGGGCTGGAGGAGGCTCACCGCTCACCTACCTGACGGGCAACGATGATCATTCTGAGACGCACGCATACTATCGCTGCTGCTTGAAAACCCACGTCGCAACTACTGGACTACGGAAGCGGAAGCAAATGAAGGACCGACGGTTCCGGAACAGAACGGCGAAGATGACGGGACGGGGGCGCTGGGGTTTTCATTTTCACCGCTCAGCTCACCAGTCACCAGATAGCAACGCGCAACTGGAATGGGAGCGCAAATTATGGTCAAAACAAATGTAGCAAATGAATGTGCAGTTATTTATCCGTTGGAAAAAACTAGCGATCCACCAGACCCAATATGCAGCACCGACCACCGAGAAGGAATGCCAACAGCATCATCACTTGTCAACATAATGTAAGATTGGACAAATAACTCACCTGGCAGATCGCAATCGTCCGGACATCAGTAACCGCAATAGGGAATGAATTGGCCATCTGGTGCAACCAACGTTGTCCACAAGTGCCGACATTCTACCAACCAGGGGAGGGGATGAGATAAGAACAAGAGGGCACTTTAACCCACCAAACGCTGAAGGAGACAGACAGACAAGCAGGCCAGTAATACGTACTGTACTATATGCTTTAGATGAATAAGAAGATGTGGGACACCCAGATCTCACTGTTTTACACTCCCAATACCAGAAGAAGTAGCTACTGGATGACGAAGCCATATAGAAGGTTAAAAGCCAGGTTTGATGGGAAGCAAAATGAAGGAACAGCAAAGCAAGGGGGAGTGATAGCTTGAGATGCCTAGCGTGCTTGATGGAATAGGGTCAGCACCTGTTCTCCCGAGCTAGATCGACAGAATGATCACCGAGTTGGCCACGCCGGCTTCCTCGATGGTTTTGGTCGCATCCTCAAGCGGCTTTGGGGGGAAGCCGGCCTGCAGCGTGTACTCGCTGGCTTCTGGCCTTGTCGCGTCGATAAATGCCCGCACATCGCTAATTGTGTGGCTTGTGTTGAAACGGGCAACCAATCGACTGCCATCTGTGAACCTGATTTGGAGGGAGGTTGATGGCAAAGAATCATCCACTGTGATTGTCCGAGGAGCAGCTACACTACTGGACGCAGCAGCATTGGAAGTATTATTATCAGAAGGTTCCATGAGGGTTCTTCGTTCCCTTCAAAAGGAGTAGCATGCTTCACTGGCTCCTGTTATCAAGACAATGATACATATCGTTAATTAAGGTTAGATGCTTCAACAATTGAAGCAATCAAACATCTCAGGCAAATGACACTTACAGTAAATTCTTCTTCCTTCCTGACAAGATTCACATTCACCTTAGATTTCCCATCAGAGGGCTCAAGCTCGGTTGGGCAGACAGAATCCTTGATGCTCTAGTAAAAAGAATACGAGGGAATGAAGAAACTAACATGCAGTGCCACAAACTAAACAAGAAGAGCTAAGAATAACAACAGACCGAAGGAGATAACAAGTATACAACACGACAAAAAATATCTTATTAATGTTGAAACATACACTATCCACTTTTCATCTACAGCTTCAGTCTACAATTTAAGGCTTTTATGTCTAGTACAGAGCCAACAGATCCCAAGTTTGCAACATGACTTGAGCAATTTTAAGGAAAAAAAAAACATGGCCCTCTTCCACTCCACTTTGAATACCTGGTGGAACCTTCATATATGAGGCAAGTGCTTAAGTATATATAACTCAATAAGAATAAGCATTCGCTCAATCCCTTGGCCTATGCCTGAATTGGTTGGTTCACAAAACTTTATAAATATAGGCCAAAGTGTTAATTCCGTTTTAAATTATGTTGAGTTATCATTTCCTGGCCAGATACCAGTTCAGACATGAATAACACTTCGCTGAGAAACAGATTTCTCAAACAGAAACACTCTGCCCCCTTGTGGGAAATCTGAGGCTACTGGCTATTAAAAATTTCCCTCTCGCCTACCAAACAGCTCCTGCCCCATTCATATAATTATTAGGGAACCAGACTAAAAACAAAACAGTTGTGAACCATTATGATGAAAACCAGCAGAGAAGTAATAATACTCGTTCCAAGTGAAAACAAAATATTGTTCCATATGATCCCTTGATTCTTCTAATTCATTAATTACTCAGAAATATCTTTTTCAATATAAAGTCTGACACACATCGTACAGTACTGGGCTATGTGTCAACAGGACAAAAACATTAACTAGAAGTACCATTCTGGATTGAAAATAAGGGTGAACAAGCTATATATATGTTCAAGGTGCCAAGGTGGGTGGTGCCTCACATAAAATTAGGAATAGTAAAGCAGAAATGTGATAAGCGCAGTAGCACAGAACAGAGTTCTTTACCTTTAAAAAGGATGCATTTGCTGGATCATCAAAACTTCTAAGTGGACCATCGTTTACTGTGAAGCCATTCCTCCAGAAGTAGATGTTATGGACAATTTCTTCCTGTGGCTGTGGTGCATCACGCTCTACAGTTTCACCTGTCAGAAGTCTGCCAGTCCCAGTAAAGTTCCTCGAACTAGATCGCCGGCGAGCCTCAAACGTACCTTGCTTAGCCCCCTTCCTTTTAGCTTGCTTGAATACCTCATCCGTGTTGTTTTTACGTTTTGATCGATCTCTAACAACCATTCCGCTGAAGACAAAAGAAAAAGATTAAGAGTGAAATATAGACTACTGCCTGTATATCAAGGGTACATAGCATATGATTAAATTACTGCTGAATTCCATGACTGAAATAGAACCCTAAAAAATGGCTGATTGCAGAGCAACCAAGAACCCATCGGCATTCAAAATTCAAATGCGTTCATTTGCTTTAATATGATAATGAAAAAAAGATCCAAACTAAGAAGTTAAATCTAAACAAGTACAACCAAAAAGATATCAACTAGCCCTGAACCAGATAACTGACCAGCAACACATAAAATAGATTGCCAACCAAGAAGCTTAACAGTTAGCAGGGCTCACCAATTCAACCTGCTTTCATCAGGAACTAGTTGTCATCCTAAAAGTTTCCAGGGGTTTGGCTCAGGCCATCGCTTTAATCCGTTAACAAGTCAAGTCATTTAAGAGGCCCACTTATGCACCACATGGCATCCTCTTGGCCGGGCACAAATTTCTGACAAGCCCTAGCCCACCTAAACACTTGTCAGGCTGCAGGTGGTGCCCTGTCACTCGCCTATCACCTAACTCTTTTACAACAATGAAGGCATTGCATTTTAAAGATCCAAAGCATGTTGTCATTCTTAACTACTTAGTACCTAAACTACCAGGATTTCATGAACATATCATACTATGGACACCTTTGCAGTAGCTGCCCTGTGCTGTGCCACAGTTGTTTTAAGATGCTGTAAAAAGATTTGGAAAGTCCAAAAGTAAGTTTGGACAATTATATTAGGGTAAGTTCGGTCATACATATGTTGGTCCTGACTGGGGTTAACTTGGGTAATCTAACACACATTAATATCTTCATTTGCAACCTAGATTAAAAGGAACAAGGTCTTAAATATCTAAAAGCAACTGTACCAATCAACATTATCATAATCGACCCAGAGCCAAACGGAGGTTAGATGTCAAGAGCCAGGACAAGAAATACTATTTCAGCCTTTCAGA
>CM039125.1:8805044-8820715 GCA_022036555.1 Microstegium vimineum | reverse complement strand
CCCTTCTCCTGTAACTCAGATGAAGTCCAAATAAAATCAAAATATTTTGCTTGCTAAAGATGTGGAGTGGCAGAACATCCACAGCCACAGATACTATCAACTCCTTTTTAATTTGGACATGGGCTCGACTTGCGTATGACCTGTCATCAAAGATCAGAGTAACGATGGTGTCAGTCGTGTAGAAGGTCATCTCGTCAAAGTATATATAATGCTATCTGTAGAGAAATTTTGTAGATTCATGATTATGTCGCATACATTGTTCAATTGGACAATGCACACCTAATCTCAGAATTCATCTAATGGACCATGTGATCGATAACAACACTTGTTTGGTGCATTTGAGTCATGCTATGAATATATACTATGGATGAACTGACCCAGCTAATATGTTGATTAAAAATGACTTGTAAAAAAATTATAGTATTATTTCTTTGTTAGATTGTTTGAACCTGCAATCGTGTTCTTCAGAAATTGAACTGCATTCACCTTCCAAACCCTTCATAAATCCACATAAGAAAAATTATGGATCTCTCTAAGAGACACAGTTGTTCCTCTCGGTATGTCGCTAGTCATATGTGCACACCTCCATGCCCACCTCACTCCAGTTCCTCGTCTCCTCAAGGCTAGCTCTTTTTGGAGAAGAACTTCAGATATCAAACCTTCTAAAGAAAACAAGGATTAATCAACATGAAACCTCATACGTATAATTGTCATTTAGCAGTACAATCATATTCAACCGAATTTCCTAAAACAACTTTAAAATAGAAAAAAAGTAGCATTATACCTCACACTCATAGACATATCACTGCCACAACGGTTGAGGCAAGAAACAACGCCAATGCCTGATGCATAAAACTGGTGAGATCCGACAGTTCCACCGTGTCCATGTTTAGGGGATCCCTGGTCGCGGATCTCGACGGATTGTAGCTTGACGCCAGGGCCGTCCATGAAGGAAAGCGTCTGCTTGAGGAACTTCTTGGGCTTGCTCTCATCGGCATTATCGCCGTGGTGGGAAGGGGCGGCTACCGGACATGGCCGTGACAGATGCACTACTGAATCGTGGGCTATAATATATAAGAGGCAAGAAGGGGAAAAGATAGAAACCTGAATTTGTACACATGATGGACATCCTGGACCCAAGCCAATTCTGTTCTGCGTTCAATTCAATTTTCCTCAACAACATAGAGCAATGAGAGTTCAATTCAATTTTTTCTCACCAACACAGAGCAATGGAAGTCCTGGCGCTGCCCCAAGGGAGAGGATTATTGGAGGCGAAGCCGATTCCGTTATGCCTTCCAATTTCTTCAGTAGCACACAGCGATGGAATCCTGGAATTGATTGGAGCATGGATCATCAATGGCAGCAGCGGCGGCCTAGGCCGGGGCCGGCCATGGCGGACGCGGCTCACGCGATGGCCACGGAGGATCCGGCAAGGGCATCGGCACGCGTCGGGCAGGACCGATTGAGGCGGCGGCGCGCGTCAAGCCGGAGGCGGCGTGTCAGGCCACCGTGGGGGCACAGGGGAGCGGGGTTGGGGGGCGACACGTCGGGCTGGGGCTTCGTCCAGGGCGGTCGTGCGGCGAAGGCTAGCCGGCACCCGGCAATGGCGCGGGCGGCGGCAGAGAAGAGGCGCGCGGCGAGGGAAGGGTTGGGTCGGCGATGGGAAAGAGCGCGAGTGCATGGGCCGAACAATTGGAGGAGCGAGGCGTGTGGCCAAGCATAGAAGGCGAGTGGGCTGGAGGGAGTGAGTGGGCTAGACAGTTGGCCTAGATTGAATGGGCTGGACGAAAAAAACGTCTAAAATTACATATTATTAGCAAATATATCCGTACGTTACAACGGGAGAAAAAAACTCTAGTATACAGAGTGACAATAAACAAAGTTTAAAATTTAGTATTATATATACAATAATACTTATACATAGAAAAAAAACTTCGTTGTCCAGATGCTTAGCTTCGACAATTTACAATTGGCACTGCAACCCTTGCCAATGCACGACAGCACCTCGCCGAGCTTAGTCTCGATTTCGTCTTCAGCGTGTCGTGATTTTGGAATGACATTTCGCTAAGACTAAGGAATCTGCAGTGGTAGCTCCGTGGGGTAGATTGGACCGTCACCCAGCTAACTTTCTCTTTGGATAACATGTTTCGCTTCTTTAGCTGGGGTGTCAATTTCGATGACGATAGAGCTTTGGAGTGTCAAGACCACCACGCTACGGTTGTGATCGAGAACACCATGAGAACATTGTGCGGTTGTTAGGTATAAATATTGCCTATACTTGGGCTCCGCAAGCTGGTGTAGCGTGCTCCACGAGCGTGCACTGTCACCCCCACCAGGAGAGTTGTCCGGCATCGACACGAGCACGCCATTGATTTCTGATTTGTGCTTTTTCGTTCTTATATATTTTGTTTTATAGGTCTATTATCTGACTGATTTCTTATTTTCCTTTCTTATGCGATATTTGTGAAGCTTTCCTAAATTGTGCTACTCTAGC
Source organism: Microstegium vimineum (assembly GCA_022036555.1). NCBI lineage: Eukaryota > Viridiplantae > Streptophyta > Magnoliopsida > Poales > Poaceae > Microstegium > Microstegium vimineum. The sequence continues at coordinate 8,818,221 of CM039125.1, read as the reverse complement.
ACGAGAAAGATATGAATAGATAAAAATCAATTTAAGAAGAGATATATATGGAAATAAATTTGTAGTATTGTGTGAGATATATATATATATATATATATATATATACCATGTAGCATACATGTCCTATTTTTTTTCTTTTGTCCATTATTTTTTTCTTTTCCGTTTTCTATATGGAGTACGGTATTTACTTTTATATGCACACCCTTAGCATGGCATACGTGTCCTATTCTTTTTTCTATAGATTTTTTCTTTTCCTTTTTCTTCCTTTTTCTATATGAAGTCCGGTATTTACTTTTTTCTTTTTTTATAGGAGTCTGGTTCATAAGGTGTTCGTCCTATTCTTTTTCCCTTTTTTCTATAGATTTCTTCTTTTTCTTTTTCTTCCTTTTTCTATATGAAGTCCGGTATTTAATTTTTTTCCTTTTTTATATGGAGTACAGTTCTGAAAGGACCTAATTGGCCTAGAGGGGGGTGAATAGGCGTATCTAAAAACTTATCGCATTGGCTAACCGAAATAAATGTGAAATTAAAACTATCGGTCTAGCCAACACAACACCCCTCTACTTATAACACTAGCACCTAGCAAATTATGATAAGAAAGTTTACTACGGTGCCGAGCTAGGAAGCTCACCTAACAAGTCTAGTTTGCAAGGTCAGACAAACCTAAGCAACTAGTACTCTAAACAAATCGGGAGCTCCTACACATGCTAGTGAAAGCAAAGCGCACAAAGCCTAAGCTCACTAGTAATGCTCAAAAGCAAGGCTACACAAGCCAAACTAGAAAGCTCAAAAAGCTTAGCTACACAAACTAAGTAATGTGACTAACAAAACTACACAAGTCAATTAGTCACTCAATAGCTACTTCTATGCTACATAAGCAAGAAGGTAACTAGCAAGATACACAAGCTATACTAGTTACTAAAGCAACCATTAAACACTAGCACAAGTATAAAACAATAAGTATAAGCTAGTGAGTAGAGAATGCAAACCCCCCGAACTGTACTATCGATAGTAGGACCGGTACTACCGGTGGCTGACCAGTACTACCGGTGGTAGCGCTGTAGCTCCGAAATCCAAGGAAGATGAGCTTTGAATCCGGATCCGAGCTTTTCCCCACACTCCTTGAGGTTGAGGATGATGATGTTGAGCTTTGCTTGGATTGGTTCCTCTCCAATTTGTAGATCAGACCTTCCCAACCTATGAACTTTGAGGAAGAGAGGAAGAACACGAAGAACATAAGAACAAAGGATAGTCGAAGCTATCTCCACAACATCAAATACGCGAGACTCAAGATTTATCCCGAGGTTCGGTCCCTACAAAGGAGTTCCTAATCCTCGTTGTTGAGGTGACCATAAAGGTCGGAGTCTCTTCCACCTCCTTGCCTCCCTCAAGCAACCATAAAGGTTAGCCCAAGATTTCCCTCAAGCAACCACAAAGGTTAGCCCAAGATTTCCACTAAGGATCGAAGGGGTAATACAAACGATTCGTGGTGCCCTCACAAATGAATCAACACGGGCAATCTCGAAGAACACCTAGCCGGCTAGGATTCCAAGAATCCAAGAGTAACAAATGCAAAGCAAGCCAGCAAGAAGAGGAAATCGAATGCTCAAGTCGTAGATCGATCCTCTCCACTCTCAAATCTCACTTCTCTCTCACAAATCCACCATGGATTGAAGTCTAGGAGCATGGGGGAGAGAGAGGCACTTGAGACCCTTTTCTCAGATGTGGAAGTGGAATAATGGGGGTGGGTGCCGCCCCAAGGGAAGGGGCGGCCTATTTATCCCCGCAGCTCCCGAAGCAGTACCGGTACTACCGGTCCAAGGAATCCGACCGTTGGAGCCTTCCGACCGTTGCATAAAGTTATCTGACCGGTACTACCGGTTGCTCACCAGTACTACTGGTTGCTCACCGATACTACCGGTTGCTCATTTTTTAGCACATCTTTTAAGTGCCCTCGCGTGCGAGAAAGAGCCGCCGTGACCTGAGCGGTACCACCGGTGACCACCAGTACTACCGGTGGGAGACCAGTAGTACCGGTAGCTCGACAGAGAGCCACCAAAACACTCTTCTAAGATATACGATTTTGCACGACGTCTCTCAAACATCTTCTAGACTAGTGACTTGAGCACTATTAACCTCATTAAGCTAGTCTACTATGCATCCCTGTTGATAGTACGGCTTTTCCTATAACTCAACCCGGTCAAACACTTCTCTAAACATCTATGACCGGTGAAATGAAATGTTCTAAGTTATACCTTTGCCTTGTCCATTCCATTTCATCTCCTTCTCCAATGTTGATGCAACTCATGCACCAACCTATCACAAATGATATGATCCACTTCATATCATCACGTGACATATTGGTTCAACGATCTTGACTTCACTTGTCCTTCACCATTGCCTTCGTCCATCGGTGCCAAGTCTTGCTCAAACCTCCCGCCACGCGGTCAAACGCTTCAAGCCTCTAACTTGCCCTTCACGTTTGCAACCGGTCCATCAAGCTAAGTCATGCCTTGACCTTCTCCACCTTGTCACATGACTCCATGTCATGTTTCATATGCGATGAGCTCCTTCATCATCAAGTTGAGCACCATAAATATGTATAAGTTATCTCTTCATGACTTTATTAGTTGCTCACACTTGTGTACCTAAGGACTAAATCACCTGTGTGTCTCACATTAAACACATATTAGTCCACCTAAGTTGTCACTCAATTACCAAAACCAAACAAACACTTTCAAGTTCACAACATGTCCTTTTTCCTTTTCCTTTTTATTGTGTCCTCATTTTTTCCGTACAGAAGAAAGTCTTTAAAACAAATGGATGGACGAAAAAAAGAGCCTGAAATTTTAGCTCTTTATTAATACTAGCAAATATGTTCGTGCGTTACAACGGGAGAAAAAAAACTCTAGCATACAGAGTGACAATAAACAAAGTCTAAAATTTAGTATTATATATACAATGATTTATACGTACAAAAACAACATCGTTAGTCAGATGCTTAGCTTCGACAATTCAATTGACACTGCATCCCTTGCCAATGCACGAGAGCACCTCGCCGAGCTTAGTCATGACGATAGAGCTTTGGAGTGTCAAGACCACCGCGCTACGGTTGTGATCGAGAACACCGTGAGCACATTGTGCGGTTGTTAGGTATAAATATTGTCTATACTTGGGTTCTGCGGGCTGGTGTAGCGTGCTCCACAAGCGTGCACTATCACCCTACCAGGAGGGTTGTCCAACACCGGCCCCGGCACGAGCACGTAATCGATTTCCGATTTTGTTTTATAGGCCTATTATATTTTTTACTTTCCTTTCTTATGTGATATTTGTGAAGCTTTCCTAGATTGTGCTGTTCTAGCACGGGAAAGAAAGACATGAATAGATAAAAATCAATTTAAGAAGAGAAATATATATATATCACACGGTAATGCTACAAATTTATTTCCATATATATATATATACCATGTAGCATACGTGTCCTATTTTTTCTCTCTATTATTTTCTCTTTTCCGTTTTCTATACGGAGTCCGGTATTTACTTTTATATGCACACCCTTAGCATAGCATACGTGTCCTATTCTTTTTTTCTATAGATATTTTTCTTTTCCTTTTTCTTCCTTTTCTATATGGAGTCCGGTATTTACTTTTTTTCCTTTTTTATACGGAGTCCTGTTCATAACGTGTCCGTCCTATTCTTTTTTCTTTTTTTTATAAATTTCTTCTTTTCCTTTTTCTTCTTTTTTTATAGGGCTTTTTGGATTGGTACCATTACAATTTTCTAACTTTGAAGAAATACCATTACTATTCATCTATTTTGAAACATACCATTACAATCCTTCGCTTGTCACAAATATGCCACAAAATACGTATAACAATGATTTGGACCCAGCTGCAGTCATATATAAATACGTATAATTCATTCTAGTCTCACTCCCTGTCACTGACACGCTGGCCCCATGTGTCATTTTCTTCTTCCTTCCCCTTCTCATCTTCCAATCCCGAGCGATATCTGCTGCCACACGGCGGCGGCAAGTCGGCAATAGCAGCACGCGGGCGGCGAGCAACGCGGCTGGCGCGGAGCTCACGCGGCCTGGTCAGGGCACAGATCACGCGGTCGTCACAGAGCTCGGACGACGTCCTGCTGCTGCTCGCCATTGACGACCGTCGCGGAGCTCGCCCCAACGTGCTGCTGCTGCTCACCATGGACGGCCATGGCGGAGCTCGACCGACATGGTGCTGATGCTCTCCCGAGCTGCTGCTTCTGCTGCTCGTCGGCCGTCGTGGAGCTCGCCGGAGGTGCTCCTGCTCGCCATGGACAGCCATGGCGGAGCTCGCCGGGCGTGCTGGTGCTGCTCGCCCGAGCTGCTGCTGCGGCTCACGACGTGCTGTGCTGATGATCGTCGGCCGTAGTTGAGCTCGCCGGAGGTGCTGCTGCTCGCCATCGACGGGATCAGCAATGGAAGACGACAAGAGGATGAAGAAGATGACATGTGGGGCCTGCTCGTCAGTGCCACTGGAGAGAGGTTATAATGAGATATACGTATTCGTATACACCTACAGCTGGGCCCAAGCATGTTGATACGTATTCTATGGTATTTTTGTGAGAATTAAAGAATTATAATGGTATGTTTCGAAATAGATGAATTATAATGGTATTTTTCCAAAGTTTAAAAATTGTAATAGTATGAATCCAAAAACCCCTTTTTTATATGGAGTCCGGTTCATAACGTGCCCTTTTTTTCTTTTCCTTTTTTATTGTGTCCTTATTTTGTCGGTACAGAATAAACTCTTTATTGTCCGGTAGTTAAGGGAGATGGATACAAAAACAAATGGATGAACCAAAAAAAAAGAGCCTGAAATTTTGACTCTTTATTAATATATATATATATATAGATAGATACTCCCTCCATCCCAAATTGTAAGTCATTCCAAGAATCTTGGAAAGTCAAAACATCTCAAGTTTGACCAAGAATTATAGACAAAACTATAAAGATTTATAACATCAAATAGATATACTATGAAAATATAATTGATAACGAATCTAATGATACTTATTTGACATCATAAATATTATTATATTTTCATATAAGTTTGGTCAAACTTGAGAAACTTTGACTCTCCAAAATTCTTGGAATGACTTACAATTTGAGATGGAGGAAGTAGATTGATATAGATATAGATATAGATATAAATATAGATATAGATATAGATTATATTATTATTTATTATTATTATAATAGGTATAGATAGAGGTTTGCCAAATAGGCCGGACCAAACTCAGATTATTCTCATTTTTGTTCTGACAAAGGTGAACTTATGTGACTTCCTGGGTCCCTTAGGATTGCATACGGATATCTAATCCTAGTATCTCATGTACGTATTCGCTTCAACTATTTTCAGCTTGTTTCAGTTTATTCTCTCTCACAGACCACTATTCAATCAACCGGCTTTTGTACCAACCAAACACAGGACACACATCTATTTGTAATGCTCATGCAGAACTGATGAATTTGGCATATATCAGGGACATCTGGATAGCATGCATGCTCCAGTGATGATACCCGATCGAATGTTAATTTGTTGCCCTCTAAATTGCAAATAAGTTGCACTGGTACAAATAGATGTTACCTTTTCGTCTACAACATTCCTAGTGATCTTGAACAGAACTTGGGATCACAGAATTGTTGTGAAGTGAGACCAACGGCCTATTCATTCTCATCATCAAGATAGCATGATATTGTATTCTGAATTTCTGACAACTACTTCTGTCTTTTTTTCCACCTGATTGGCTCATGGTTATTCAATCTCACATTCAATACTTACAAGATCTACGGTGATAGATTATTTTCTCATGCTCATGCTTCTCTGAGAGAAAACAATAATAACCAAGAAGTAGAAGCGAAACTCCCATACATAGCATAGCCTGTTCTATAAATTAGTGTTCCTTACAAGTCAATGATGAAGCTAGAAACTCAGTGTCATTCAGAAGGCATCCCTGCAGCTGCCCCCCACCCCACCTATTCTTGGAAGCACACAAAATTATAGCTTATATATCCTGTAGTCCCGTTCATGGTTTGACAGAAGAAGTTTCAGTTCTAGTGCCAAAAAATCATAGTTCTCAATAGAGATGGCTCAGGGTCTCTATCTGCTCTTCCTGATTCTTTTCATTGCCTTGAACCTGCAAAGTGTTCTATCATGGAGGATGCAGAATTCTACAAATGATATTAGTGATAATCAATGCCCCCCACATCCCCATCCTTTCGGTATGTGCAAGTCACGAGTAGCAGCTTATGGCTATCCGTGTGAAGAATATCATGTAACAACAGAGGATGGCTATATTCTTAGCTTAAAGAGGATCCCCCATGGTCTTTCTAACGCTACTAGTAACTCGACTGAAGGTACGAGGACACCAGTACTACTATTCCATGGGCTGCTGGTGGTAAGCACATTGTTGAACATATATAACACATGCGATTCAAATCCTATTCACAGTTGAAAAAAAAAATGAATTTGCTGATTCGACAGGATGGTTTCTGTTGGGTACTGAGTACACCAAAACAATCACTCGCCTTCATTTTGGCTGATGGTGGGTTTGATGTTTGGATCGCCAACTGCCGTGGAACAAAGTCCAGTCGCAGACATACCACCCTTACCCCCGGTTAGTTCGCATCTCTAGCTTGAATTTGATCAAGAAACCGTATGTCAAAACATTTAGATAGCTAAAACAATACTGGTCCTCTTTGCAGGCTTTTTGGGACTGGACATGGGACCAACTTGCTGATTATGATCTTCCTGCTGTACTTCAGTTTGTCTATAACAAAACAGGAGGCCAGAAAGTCCACTATATCGGTCACTCCCTGGTAATCATGCATATGGCCTTATTATTTAGCATACCATCGACTTGGACCTTGGAACTGGGAGAAGATGCTGAAACCTTTGCTCTTTTTCTCTAGGGGACCTTGATTATGCTTGCAGCCCTCTCAGATCACAAGTTAACAGATGTAGTGCGATCAGCCGCGTTGCTCTGCCCAATTGCTTATCTAAGCAGGATGAAATCAAAGCTCATCTTGCTTGCGGCTCGAATCTTCCTTGCAGAAGTAAAGCAGTGTAGAACGAACCCACGTACTCTTATTATTGTTGATTAGAATGGCCATGTTCATCAGTGTTTTGTATCTATGTTTCTGTATCATGCAGACAATTCACATGCTAGGTTATCACGAGTTCAATCCTATTGGGTAGGCATCTCTTCTACAACTTCTTGTGTTTCCTATATTAGGAAGAAGATAAATGCACATAAATACATAATACTAGCTCAAGTCTAGATAGTTGATATATAGCTACAAATGTTGTGCTGCATGACAGGCGAGTTGCACAAGAAGTGTTAGGAGAAGTCTGCGTCGACCCAGACGTCGACTGTTATGATTTACTTTCATCTGTAGGAGGTAACAGCGGTTTTTATGATAGTGCTTTGGCTAATGCTAATGCTTTGTCTGTGATCATACTGACTGTGGTTTTTATGAATTTGATCTCCTGACGGAAGGACCCGACTGCTGCCTCAATGCTTCGACTACATGCATCTTCCTGGAGCACGGTCCACAATCAACCTCAATCAAAAACATGATTCACATGTCGCAGCGTAAGAATCTTTAATTATCAGAAACGAACCAAGGAATCTGTCGCCCAAACAAAGAGCCCAACTGCTGATATGTAAAAAAATATATATATTTATGTGTCACAAGTGGTCAGGAAACAAACCATCAGAAAGTACGACTACAGAAACGAGAAGGAGAACATGAAGCACTACAATCAGACACGGCCACCGCCATACGATCTCGCATCCATCCCGAGGCATGTCCCCTTGTTCCTCACCCATGGCGGCCAAGATTTCCTCGGCGACGTCCCTGACACCAGGCACCTCCTGCGGACGCTCATCATGCAGCATGACAGCGATGACATCGAGGTGCTGTACATCCCTGACTATGCGCACGGCGACTTTGTCATGGGCTACAATGCTCCACAGCTCATATACAAACCCATGGTGGAATTCTTCAAGCGTCACTGAGACCTTACTACTACTAACATGTCATTTTGTCATGTATAAGCTGCTACAAACAGCAGCAATTTCAGGTAAACTTTCAGTATATCTTGCATCTGCTCTTATGGATGCTTCTTGTAAGGCTATGCTACATCGGGATTATATTGCCATAAGCAAATATATAAAGTTCATGGCTTGTCAGACTCTCCTAAAATTGTGGAAAGGTTAACCACTGGGTTTGAACTTTGAACTAAACCTCTTTTCCCTTTTGTTTGGCGCTGGGTTCTGAACACTGAAAGTTGGCCGGCCGAAATCCGATGCGCTGCCCAGTGGGAAGAAAGAAATGTTTCAATTGAAAGATTTTAAGCTTTCTGAGTCTACTGAATTCTCCTTTTATATATGTTCTGTTTTCCTTCCGGATTTGTAGTGCAGTGTAGATTGCGTCTGACTTACCGTGTTAAATACCAGACACTGCTAGACCAGGTCTGTTCTAAACCAATTTGCCTACTGTTCTGGAAATTTTAGAGCTTGGCCCAAGGCCTATACACTGCATGATTGGGCTCAGTGGGGCAATTCAGCTTCCCTTTTTCTTCTGTCGTTTGAGTCGCCCTGGTTTCCCAATTCCCATCAGAAATCAGAATTCAGAAAGAGCTGAGAAAACAGTATCGGAGTTTGCGATGCAGCAACCAAAAGAGCCAGGAGGGCCCAGGTGTCGTTGTGAACTGCCTACGGCCTACCAGAACATTTTGACGGATGCATGGCCTCACGAAGAAACGAAGATTAATTGCGGAGTGGCCGGTGGGTAGATGCTGCCGCTGAGCTGGGCAAGCGGCAACTGTTGCCATCAAGCCAGATGGGACCTGAGATATTTGGCGCCCGGAGGTCTTGGAGAACCAGCTTTGTCATCTCATAACTCTGACCAGCTAGGGCAATTCCAACAGTTTGATATTTAGACTTTGACATATCTAATTTTGTTAAAAATACTAAAAAACTGATGGCCAACAGTTTGACATTTGGGCTTGACATTTTTGTTAAAGTTGTAAATAAGAGCCCGCATTTGACAATTTGGAGACCTTGAAAGGGGGAGGTAATTTTTTTTCTTCTTTTTTTCACGGCTTAACACTAGGTGGCGCCCTTTTTTTGTTCCTTTTTTCCTTCCTTTTTTCCGTTTTTACCAAGTCATTATGGAGAACTGTTGGAGATTACATATTTTTTGCTTTGGCATATCTATTTCAGAGTTGGCAAATTTCATGTTTTGTCAAACCAAAATTGTCAAACTGTTGGAGTTGCTCTAGTTAGTACTACCTCCGTCCCCAAAAGAATGCAATTCTCATTTTTCGAGAAGTCAATCAATTTGAACTTTGACTAATTCTATATAAAAAAGTACTAACATTCATGATATAAAATTAGTATTATTAGAGTATCTCCAACAATTTGTTATTTCTCACTTGTCAAATTTTGTGTTTTAGCAAGTTGCTATAATAATTTACCAAGTTGGAAAGAGATTATCTCCAACAATTTGCTATTTCTCACTTGTCAAACCAAAAAAAAGATTAAAAAAGAAGGAAACTTGCATGTTGAGGAAACTTGCATGCGGGAAACCGAGAGGACTCGCGGGCGAGAGAATGGCAAGCCGATGCGAGCTCACAAAAATGGCAAACCGATGCAATCTTTTGGCAAGCGTGTAGAATTGGCAAGTCCAATTGGCAAAATGTTGGAGAGTGTTTTTTAATTGATTTGACAAATTTTAAAGGATGGCAAGTGATTTAGCAAACTGTTAGAGATGCTCAATTATAGAATATATTTTCATAATAAAATTATTTAGAGACATAAATGCTAATAATATTTAAAATAAAGTTAGTCAAACAAAAGATTCTTTGACAGGCACAGTTCCCATAGTTGTGTTCTTTTAGGGACGGAGGTAGTATTATACTCCCTCTGTATCCTAATTAGATGATGTTTTGGATAGCGATATGGTCTCCCAAACACAATTTTGACCTCTTGTTTTTATAAAAATATTTATGGAATAATGATATATGTATACTTTTATGAAAGTATTTTTCAAGACAAATCTATTCATATAATTTTCACATTTGGATTCTCAACAATTTAAAATAAGACTTTAGGAAGTTGTGGAAAAAAAACCTTCTGATTCTCATTTTTGGAAAAGTTTAATGAATATCAAAGATGACTTTATGGACTTGGGCTCGTTTAAAGTGAAGGATGTGTCTCAAATCAGGTTCTGGCTCGATACTTGGTTGGGGAATAAGCCTCTTAAAGACAAATTTTCTTCATTATTTAATATTGTAAGGAGGAAACAAGATTTTGTGGCCGAAGTGCTTAGCTCAGTCCCACTAAATATTTCTTTTCGTCGAAATTTAGTGGGGGCGAACTTAACAAATTGGCATAGAATTGTTGCCTCTATACAGAGTATTAACCTAATGAAGCAAAGTGACGTCTTTGTTTGGAGTCTAAACGCATCCGGAATCTTTAAAGTCAAATCCATGTATGCTGTGTTAATTAACAATGGAGTTCGAGTGTCAAAAGATCTATGGCAAATAAAGGTACCTACGAAAATAAAAATTTTCCTATGGTACCTAAAAAATGGAGTGATCTTAACTAAGGATAACTTAGTTAGACGTAACTGGATTGGTGACACGCATTGTTGCTTCTGTCATTCTCCAGAAACCATACAACATCTCTTTTTAGATTGTGTTTATGCCAAGTTCTTATGGCGCGCTGTACATATACTTTTTGGGATTCCACCTCCGGATGATATAAATAACCTTTTTATTAGGTGGTCAAAAATTTCAAGCAAGAAGTATAGTTCATTGTTATTAACGGCGGCTGCGGCGCTTTGTTGGGCAATCTGGATAACCAGGAACGAAGTGATTTTTAACAAATGTAGACCAAAATCTTTCTTGCAGGTACTGTTCAGAGAAACACATTGGCTACGACAATGGGTAAGTCTGCAAAGACATGATGACCAGCGGGATATGTTGATCCAAGCTGGACAACACCTAGAGACGTCGTGTTACAGTTCTTTAGATCCAATGGATGGTTGAGTTCGAGAGTTATTGGTCATGTTTAGTTTAAATCGTTTTTCGTTCTGCTGTCTACAGTCAGAGTTTATGTTCTTTGGAGAACCTTTGTAATAATTGGCCTGATTCTATCGGTTGATAGATGAAGTCGGGTATTAACTATCATTTATGTAAAAAAAACAATTTAAAAGTTATTGATCATTTATATTCCCAATGTTTGACTCAAAGCTTGTCCAAAACGTCATCTAATTATGATACGGAGGGAGTACTACTAATTTTGTTTTGGAGGGGGGAATTAGTTATTTATACTACTGATAATCGCATTATTATGCTAAGTATTATAATTTTCCTTGTATGCTGAATCATGATCATTTTAAGGGGGTGTTTGGTTTACCCCCTAAAGTTTAGTGCATCAACTAAAGTTTATGGGGCATTTTAGGGAGGTGTTTGATAGTTTATGGCCTAAAATCACCTAAGTTTAGCTACTAAAGTTTAAGAGGCTGTAACCAAACACCCTCTAAGTAACTAATTTATTTGCAAGGAAAGTTTCTATGCTCAGGAAACACGGGAGACAAAAAAACGGAAGTGTTCGTAGTGCATTTCTTTTTTCTCAGTTAGAAGCGGCAAAATTCTACCTCCTCCTTTTGTGCCACCAAGAGCTGCCCTACTTTTGTACATGTAATTTGGCTCTCCAAATTGAGCCAGATGCTCGCTGATATGTGTGGCTCTCCTCATTTGCCGACAAAACGAGTTATCTGTGCTATCCGGCCGCCCAAAGGGGCAGGGAAATGGTTTTTGAATAATTGGTCCTCATTGACATCAGATTATCCCTCCCTTAATAAAGCTCTAGTCATTTGTTTTTGTTTTCATTATTCAATTTTCCCGCTGGGAATGGATCAACCCGGTCAATTGGTTTCCGACAGACAGGCCTACACCCGGCTAATTTAACAAAAAACACTGCAGTTTCTTATATCGACACAAAGTGTCATCGATAAAGTCTATTGTGGGCTGTGGCCTCTCTCCGCACAAAAGGGGCCGTTCTGACGGGTTCATGTCAAGCAGCTCTTCAGTGTTTCGGCGGGGTAGGAGCAACTCCAACAGTTTAGTAATTTTGGTTTGGCAAAACATGAAATTTGCTAACTCGAAAATAGATATGCACTACTACAGAATCGGCAATTATTGTCGGCCCATCACTACTGGTTGTATTTGGGACGGCAGTGATGCCTCTTCACTGGCGGTTCTGTTTCTCACAGACCCCCAATTATCGGGGGCTGGGGCAGAACCGGCAGTGAATTTCAACATCACTGTCGGTTCGTGGCTTGAACTGACAGTGATGTCTCTCTGTCGTATCACTGCCGGTTCAAGCCACGAACCGACAGTGATAAGGCGATTCACTGCCGGTTCGTGGCTTGAACCGGCAGTGATACGGCTAGGTTTTTATTTAAGCAGACACTGGCGTGCTCCGAAATGTTCAGACGCGCGCCAGTACCCACTCAACCGCCGCTCCACGCCCTCCACGCCGCCGCAGCACGCCGCCGCCGCGCCTCTTCCTCCACGCCGCCGCAGCACGCCGCCTCCGCTCCACACCGCCGCGTGAAGGCCGCAGGAGGACGGCGCTCCACGCCACCGTCCTCGCCACGGTGAAGGCCACAGGAGGACGGATCTTCCTCCACGACGCTCGTCCACCTCCCTCCACGGTACCATGGTGTTCGCCACGAAATGGATATTTGAGATGTTATTTGATATGTTATATGAAATTTAATATGGATAATATATAGATTTGATAGATAGATAGATAGATAGATAGATAGATAGATAGATAGGTAGAGAGGGATAGATAATCTTAGTATATGCTATTTGATATGTGATATAAAATTTAATATAGCACGCCGCCGCCGCGCCTCGCCCTCCACACCGCAGCACGCCGCCGCCGCGCCTCTTCCTCCACGCCGCCGCAGCACGCCGCCTCCGCTCCACACCGCCGCGTGAAGGCCGCAGAAGGACGGCGCTCCACGCCACCGTCCTCGCCACGGTGAAGGCCGCAGGAGGACGGATCTTCCTCCACGACGCCCGTCCACCTCCCTGCACGGTACCATGGT
>CM039125.1:8796929-8804944 GCA_022036555.1 Microstegium vimineum | reverse complement strand
TCTTACTTTGAGGATAAGGATTAGGGTTGTGGCATTATAGTTGTGCTAGTCTTGGATGGATGGATTACATCCAATAGTAAAATGGATGGTCAAATGAGGTGGTGGGGAATAAGATGGACTTCTTGGACCAACATTAGTGAAATATTGGGCGCCTATTGAACTCGATGAGATTTAGAAGTTTTGTTTCCACAAGTGTCATATATAGCATATGTTCGCATACTAAACCATGGGATTACTGCTAGGCAGGACAACACATGGACCTAGTGATCCCTCATAAAAGGTTCTCAAATATACTGCCCCCTGTGAAAGTTTGTAAATGTGTCTTGTTTGGGAAATTTCTGCACATTCATTGTTGTTATTACATGAACTAGAGGTGTTACCATTGCAAACTTATGTTCTGGGTACAAACAAGCTAGAAGTTAGGCTGATGTTTGGAATCTAATAACATGTCAAGATAGAGTCTTGAGCCCTGTTTGGCCCTCTAAAGCAACAAAATAAATGACCAAACTAGGTGGAGGGTGACATGGACATACCTACATTTCAAGAATATTAATTGGATCATTTACTCAAATCCAAAAATCTACTAAGGTTTCCAACAAGCAGAAAGGGCAAAAGAACAAAACATCTGACTATAAGTTAACTCTTAAGTGAGAATCCTAAAACAAGGAATAGAAATATGGATTAATGGTCATAAAAAAGTTATTAATATCCACAAATAAGTGTGGATCTAAACCATATAAAAACATTAGGTTCACAAGTATTCGCTACTTGAATTCACTTTTCTTAATTTTGTTATACATAATCATACGCATAACATCAATACGAAGCAAGTTTCCACACTAATCATGTCACTTTGTTCACTTGTTCTTTGGAGTTACTTGTACTTATAGTACAATTCTTCTTAGAAGAATTTAATTGGCGAGGGTTGCTAGCTTTCTTCTTTGGAAATAATGAATTATGACTAACTTTTCTTTCTTTGGCTAGAGGGAAAAAATGCAAATTGAAGAAGCTAGAAAGCAATAGATAGTTTGTTCTTAGAGATTGGGACAATGATTATTTGCTTTATATTAGCTTCTATCCATGCATTTAGTTAAAAGTATAGAACTTAAACATTTCCTTCAAAATGGAAAAAGAAAACCTACATGTGTTTTTTTCTTATAAATGGTAAAAGTATAATTTCAATAGGAAATGAAACCATATAATTTCTTTTTCCTTAGACCTAATTAAGTAGGGATACATTGTGTGGAAAATTAGGTATGGTGAAAACCCTAATAATCTTTTGTTGATTGTATTGATCCTCAAGAGGTATTTTACATGTACATATGCGAAGAGACTTAGACTATAAACCAAGTTATATTAGGCCTACCCTATTCTATCTCTAGTATTCTATCTTTATCTCTAGGGTTTGTATACATATTGAACTATCTCTAACCATATATATCTTTACTTCTAGAATTCCCCCTCAATCATAGTAGGAGCTAAGTGTGGACAATTGTGACTAGACTTGAAGTCCTTTGCTTCCACCTTCTTTGCCCCTCCATCATAAACTACATCTCTAATGGATGGTTTGACACCTAGGGAAGTATTTTCATCCCTCTTTTGCTACAATCCCTTCTCTCCTGCTATTCAATCCATCCCACAATCATAGAGGGAGTGTCATGGACTGGAGTGATGACATATACACTTTGACTAGAGTCACTACATAGATGTAGATGTTGAGGTAGACGATTATGTAGTTGTTCGAGGTCAATGTAGCTACTTGTTGCCAAAGGCACAAAAATATCATTTAATGTGATGGAGGTTCAATTTGAGAAGAGGCATCTTACATAGACCATGGATTGTTTGGATGGTCCCTTAGACTGATAGGTTGTAGGGACTCCACATGGTGTGGTGACGGAGATTTTTCTCCAGTGCGCCTCCTCGCCTTGATGGTGCTTAGGACACCACTCCACTGCAGAGGTAGAGCTCACAATGATAACCAATGATGTAGTCTAGACTCCCAAAGTTGAGAGCTTGGCTATAAAGGAAAGTGGCGGCGAAGAAGACCTCGTCAAAGTAGTGAATGATACCCTCATGGGTGAGGCCTCTAACTCTGGTGACAGTGATGATGTGGGTCACTTAAGATCAATGAATACAAATGACACACCCCTACCTGGCGTGCCAACTATCATGGGTTTGGAACCACAAGTAGTAATTAGTGATCAATTTGTTGGACTTTTGGTGGTTAACACTCAAGACTTCGGAAGGTTTATCCTGGTTTTGGGATTCAAAGCCCTACATACAACATTGAGTTCTTCATGTTAGAATTCGGAACCGAGTTCTACGGTGGATAGAGAGAGTAGGGTAGCATGTTACTACCTTTGATCTAGTGCTTTGAATGAGTGCATTGATATCAAGGAGATTGAGTCGAATCTGTTTTGTGAGTCATTGTTTTATAAGAGTGACTTTGCCCATCCTTGTATCTCCAAATAGAAGGGGAGTAACAAATTGGGGTTTTATCCATGTTCAATTTCCCTCATCACCAAGGGCCGCCTACATATGGTAGTGGAAGGTTTGTGTTTTTCCTATCCCTAGCTTGCTTTCCCTTTGGCACTCCTTGCATGCTAAGGGAGATGAAGCCTGAGGAGGCTAACAAGTGGTCCAATGCCTCCATTATCACCCTATGTCACATCCCAGGTGTGACCCCTCATTGAAGTAGGCGAGCAACTTCATGCTAAGGTAGAGGGAACAACGCCTTTCCACAGCTGACCATGTTGTGCCTTTTTTGCATAGGTCTCAGGCTCCTACTATGTTGTAGGGTCCTATCAAGAACTCCAAGGCATATGTACAAGCTAGCATGTCGAGCCCCATTGGTGAGGGGGCCTCAGCCGATGAGGGCCTAGGTTGCCCCAGGCTTTGGCCCCACTATCGAGCTATCCTCGCTCAACCAGAGCTCCTAGGCAATAAAGGCTCGGTCCTCTTGGTACTAGTATGGATCTAGAGGGGGGCACGATCACACCTACTAGGTGTTGCCCAACAAGTCCCTAGTCGATTAGGATAAGCTATCAAGAAGTTAACTACTCTATTACGGAGCTAATCTACAGGTTATGTAACCCTAGTGTTAGTTATTATTCATTAGTGACGGTGTGCCCTGGAACAATACTCAGAGATTGGCTTCCCTATGAGCATGTTCCATTACACTATGCTTGTTGGTGGCAATACCGTGGTGTCCATGAACTGATGTCGATCCATCACGGGTTTGTAGCTGTGGAGGTGATGTTGGCTAGTAGTTGCATTAATGGTGGCCGATGGTGTAAGGCCATCATGCCAAATCTGCCATCAATTAGGCTCATGGGATCGCTTGCTGCATAGATAAGAGATAAATCAAGCTTATTAGTGTGCATCCTTTTTTTGGAAACCAATTATTTATTGCTTCTTCAACATAATTAATTTGAACTTGCTTATGCTATAAATTCCAAAAAAAATTAGAAAATTCTTTAAATGTTGGATGCCTACTTATGGCGTCAGTGGCGAAGCTAGAGCAAATTAAGGAGGTGCAGTTGTGTTGTGGGTGTATAGACATGTCTAGTGGAGTGAGCATATATAGTAGAATTTTAATCAAACTCACTAGTTTTTTGTAATTTTGGAGGGTACATAGCACAACTTCACCCATGTATGCCACTAAAATAGGTGTTGCCTCAACGTTGGAGTCTCTGCGATGATGACCTTCTAAGCACTGCAAGACTCCTCACCGGCGTCCCTATGGAAATGCTCTATGATGGTACCCAAAGGCAGCTCGCATATATCTAGGTTAGGTTCACACATGATGTCCCACTTGTGGACCTCCACTGCTGGCGTGCATGGAGCGTAAAGCTGTAAACAGGTGAAAACTAGAGTCAATGGTAGATCCGTAGATGCGGGCATTCAAGTCACGTGTCGTGATTTGCTAGAGATAAATCACCGAATCTGCGTCCCACACCATGACGCTTGCCATGTGAGCTCTCACTCCCTCCACCCTCCACTCCCCTATACTAGATCTTGATTCCTATGCCGCAATTCCTAGCATAAACTTAATTTTGGCTTTAATATTTGTGTTTTAGGCTTAGGCATTGGTTCCTTGGTTCGGTTTTGGTTTGGTTCCACGGTTATTGATAAAAATTTTGGTTCCTAGAAAATAGGAACCGATCAGTTCAAAAAAAATTCAGAAATCAAGCATTTCGGTTTTCGTTAGTTTGGTTCAGTTTTGGTTCTAACCGAACTAACCAAATTTTTCCCATGGAGATTAACACAACAACAAATTTATATGTTTTAAAGCAAATTTAGCTAGGCAACACTACCTCTATTTTAGATAATAATAATTAATAAGAGAACCATAGCAAGATAGTAACATAAATATATAGCAATTCAATACGAGACATCACAAATAAATGGAACATATCCTTAAAAATACAAGTAATTGAATTATAATTCATGTATTTTGGTTCTTTTGATTAATCCGGTTTTTTGAGAGTAGAACCAAAGTTTGTTGAACTCTTTCGATTCTTCGCAATCTGGAATCGAATAAGGAACCAATTTTTTAGGTTATGGTTATTTTGATGTTGGTTTCGATTATTTCGGTTCGATTTTTTAGTTCTCAGTTAAAAATGCACAGGCCTATCTGTGTTGCTCGCAGCTTCGATCTATGCTTATTGCCAGACTAGATTGACATCGAGCCCGTGCAATGGGAACAAGCCGTGGTGATGGCAAGGCCGTCGTAGTGTGGAGCTTGCAATTTGTGTCACGGTGATGAGAAATTGAATCGGGTCAGCAAGGATGGCAAATCAAAACTTCAAATCAACTTGGCTGTCAGCGAACTCTCATGGTCAAGCATCGATTTACAAAGGAGGAAGATAAGGAGCTGATGGCTTGGACTCACGTGATACAATCCTTTTCCGTTTTTGAATACGCTCAAGGTCTCAACCAATCAAGAAACTAGGACCATCTCAACTCACAAAAAGGGATGCGTCATTCCATCCACCATAGTCCCCAAAACCAAACATACGTTTAAAATACTATTACGCCTAGACCAACACAATGTAGAGACCAAAGTACCCCTCAATGAGTAGGTCATTTATTTGGGATAGAGAGAGTATATGTTTCTAATGCACAAGAAATTGCATACACTTAAAGTTTTTATGGCAAGTGCTCCAAACCCCCTTTTCTAAAAACTGCACAGATCTTAAAGCGACCCCTATTTTTTTTTTAAATACTATTTTGCAAATTATTTTCAACGTCCCCCGCACGTCCTGGCCCATTCAAGCCACCCCTGCATAGCCACACCCAAGCCGACATCATCACGTTCACACCGGGGCCGCCTTCCTTAATACCCCTTTCTCTCTTTCTTTTTTGGCAAGTAGCAAGAACAAACTCATCACTCACGCCTCACGGAGGATTCTTTTAATGATCTCGACATTGAGTTTGTGTGAGGGTTCATCGGAAAGGGGCCTGGCATAGGAAAGTTTGGGGACCTCCTCATGCGAGCCTTTTTTGCGGCGACGCGACTTTCTGCGTTTATGGTGACGCCACGACGACGGGGTGCATTGGGAACCCTTTGCTCTCCCACACGACAACCTTCCCAGTTTTCCAAAGAGTCGTCGGACCTCACGAAAAAAAAAATAAACCCGGGCATCAAGATTACCCAAAAATTTCGCGACTGCATATTGGGAGCAACGACTCTGGTCCGCCCCTTTCCGGCCGGACCTACGAAAGGGGAGACAGAAAAAGGGGATTTGGGTTCCCCTTTGGGTTTTGGGATAGGGGGACCGGGCTTGAATGGGCGGGGGGGCGGAACTTGGTAAAACAAAGGCCCTATTTTGGGAAGCCCATTTTCCCGGGGGGATCCCTGTGTTTTCCCCCTGGGCCAGAAACCCCGACCCAATCTACCCCGAACAATTCTGACCACTTTGAAAGCCCATCCACGTCGGGCTCGAAGCCCATTCCCCCTCTTTTTCCCCTCGTGAAGTAACCCACTACCCTGGGGCCCGGGAAAGGGTCCCCCCCGGGGGCCCCGGTGGAGGGGCCGGCGGCCCCCCCCCCCCAACTCCCCCCCCCCGGGCCCTCCGCCGCCGCCCGGCCTCCGCCCCCGCTGCGCCCGGCATCCGTTACTGCCGGTAGCCAGCCGAGACACGAGGGTTCTCCACCCCCTACGGGGGGAGCGACAGAATGGAAAAAGGAAAGGGGCGGCGAGACGACCGTTTAAATGGTGCAATGGAAATGCTGATTTGCACTGAGGGATCTAACGAACGAACGATTTGAACCCGTTCCTAAACCCTGATCAAAACGATCAGGCCTTGCCATCACTTTTATTGTTCCAAATCTTTTATGAAAAGAAAAGATGAAAAACCAAAAAAAACTCTGCCCTTCCCTCCTTGGATAAAAGAAGGGGGGGGCAAGTCCTTTGGTGCCCTTTCCCGTTAAGAAAAGGGGTTCACAATTTAATAGCCAAAATTTTTTTTTTTTTTTTTTCCTATAAAGAGAAAAAAGGGAAAGGCCCCTCTAATGCTCTAACCCCCCCCCCGGGGATTGGCCGAACGTCTCACGACGTTTAAACCCCAGTCAGTACCGCAAATGGGCAAACACCCAAACCCCTTTGGGAACCCCCTACGCTCCGGGGTGGCGAAGAGCCGCCCATCGGGGCCCCCAAAAACCCTTCCCCCGTCGGGGGAAATTTTGGGGAAGATCACCCTTTTGTTACCCCTAGGTAATTTTTTTCCCTTTTGGCGACCCCTTTTCCCACTCGGCCCGTCGGAAAAAAGGGGGCCGATTTTCTTTCTCTGCTGACGGGTGGTTTTTGCAGCCCCCCCCCCCCCCCCCCCCTTTTTCCCTTTTGGGCCCCCAAAACCCCCCCCCCGGGCCCCAAAACCCCTTTGCACCCTCCGTTCCCTTTTTGGGGGGCCCTTTCCCCCCATAAAAAAAATTGTCTCCTGGGGCCCCCCCCTTGGGCCCGGGGTTTGACAAAAGGGTTTGAATCCGAGCCCCTTCCGAGGGAAATCCCCTGAGGTTTCCCCCCCCCAAAGGGGGGCCTTCTTCCCCTTCCACCTAAGTGCCAGGAAAACCCCAAACCCAAATCCCGGGAACAGAAAATTTCATAGGGTCTTTCGTCCGGGTGCGGTAGCCGCATCTTCAAAAGCATGTTTTTTTTCCCCCCGGCCCTTTTCCCGAGACAGTCCCCCAGATTTTACCCCTTTGTGGGGGGGGGGAACTTACCCACAAGGAATTTCGCTCCCTTGGGAAAAGTTTTTTTTTAAGGCCCCCTTTCCCCGGGGGGTTCGGTCCCGGGGCTTCCCTGTCATCATTCCCCAAAATTTTTTTTTTTTTCCTTTTTTTTTTTTTTTTGGACCTTCCGGCAGGGGCAGGCGTCACCCCCAAAAAAGGTCTTACGATTTTGGGGAAACCCTGTTTTTTGGGGAAAACATTCCCCCCGGGCCGGGCCCAAGCGACCCCCTTTTGCGGGGGGGCCCCCCCCTTCCCCGAATTTAGG
The DNA here is from genome assembly GCA_022036555.1 of Microstegium vimineum. NCBI lineage: Eukaryota > Viridiplantae > Streptophyta > Magnoliopsida > Poales > Poaceae > Microstegium > Microstegium vimineum. Next base: position 8,797,446 of record CM039125.1, on the reverse strand, counting down.
GGTTTTTTTCCTTTTCCTTTTTTAAGAGAGTTGTCTCCCCCCCCAAGGTTTTCCCCCCCCCCACCCCTTGTCGGTTTGGGAAAAAGGGGTACCCTTTTTTAAAGGGGTCGTTCGTTTTTTTTCCTGGGGTAGGCAGGGGTTAAATCTTCACCCCGGCCCCGGGTACCCCCCTCGTGGAGAAAAAAAATGGCTAGCCCACGGGGCTCATACTTCACGCTGCCAGTTTTTGGGGAACCGGCCCTCGGCCGGGGGCATTTTTCTCCCCCTTTCTTACCCTGAAAAAGAGGGTCACCTTGTGTCCTTAAACCTATAACCATCTTTCGGCAAACCCTAGCCCCCCCCCGCCCTCCGTCAACAAGGGGTATACGGAAAAATTGACCTGTTGTCCATGACTACGCCTTTGGTGATCTTTGGCCCTGTCCCCCCTCCGGGGGCAAAAACCCTTTGGGGGGGAAAAACCTTTGGGGTTTTTGGGGCTTTGGGGGTTTTTCCCCCCAATGTTTTTGTTACTCAACCC
>CM039125.1:8776929-8789429 GCA_022036555.1 Microstegium vimineum | reverse complement strand
CATTTCTCAACAAATATAATCTGTTTGGCTATTCTAAGTGGTTCCTTTTTTCTGGGTAAAGAAGAACTTGTCATTTTGAATTCTTGGGTTCAGGAATTTTATAATCCCGTTCGCCACGGCACTTTGCCTTTTCATCGATTCTACTCGCGCGACCCCGCCGTCTCCGCCGCCGCGACTTCACTGATCGGCGCCCGGCTCCTCTTCGCTCTCCAACACCGTCATCATCGTCAGCTTCGCAGACCAGTCCAACTCGATCCACATCTCCTTCCCTACATCGATCTGCTAGGGTTTCGAACAATGGTTTGGAGTTTGTACATAACGTTTCTACATCAAGATGGTAGTAGTAGTGCTGATCCGAGATTCTCATCCAGCTAGATTGTTCCAGGGGAGTTTGTGAATTTCTGGAATTTCTCCAACTTGATTACTGGAACCATAGTTTGTTGTAAGGATGCTCTGCCAAACCTGATGGTTGTCTACTTTTGTAGTTTTGTTATGGCTAATAACATTAGCAGAGTGATTCTATGTTTTCTTGTTTTGTGATGTGAAAATAGAGGTCATGAATTATGATTCTTTAATTAATAACATAAAAGAATATAGCTGCATGATTTGCTCCTATGCCCAGACCAAAAAGGATGTACCTTGCCCATATCAGTATGCTATTTTCAGATTTGGTTAGGCATGCAATGATTGCATTACAGGTCAGAAACAATTTGTAGGAGGTTGGTGTGCCATAGTCCTTATGGATCCTATTGTTTTAGGATTGTTAATAATAGCTTTGTATATGTAATATGTAATAATATAGTTTCGTATAAATATGTAACTGTTTTGCTTGATATGAAATGCCTACTTGTATATATATATATATATATATATATATATATATATATATATATATATATATATATATATATATATATATATATAATATGTTATAATATAGTTTTGTATATGTAATACTAGATGGCTTCTTGGGAGGAGCTTCTTAGGAACTTTTTGTTGCAGGAGCAAGAAGAAGATGAGGAGTTTTTCTTTTTTCTCCTCCCTGCTCTGATGCCCTTTGGTATATATATTTGTTTTAGTCAGTGCTCCCATTGGTGCATAAATAACTGAATTGCAAGTATAGACCTTTCATTAGTACCAGTATAATTTAATTTTTGAACTTTAAAAAGAAAGCTGTATTTTAACGTTTGTTCTTTTAATTGCAGGGTCGTTGGAATTCTACTCGCTGCAGCGTTGCTGTTGAAGACATCTCTGTTTGACCTGCTTGGGTTCTATTAAATGAGTGATCCTTATTCAGTTAATCTAATTGATGGCTCTTATTCTCATAGTCCAGACCCAAGCTAATGTGCCTCAAGCAAGAGTCTGCATTGTTACTTTCTAGTAGTGGTCCATGCATCATGTATCGAATTAGTATGGTAGCCTGTTCTCTCTACTACAGTAACTGAATATGATGGGATTTATGTCAAAATTCCATTGGCTGTTTTTTTGCTCTATATATACTAATTGATTCACTTATGATAGAATTTTAATTGACAGTATTCAGTTACTGTAGTAGATATTTGGTGAAAAAAATATAGTTTTCTAGTCCTATAGACATACAGAACTGATGTAAAAGGGCAAAAAAAGATTACTCAAAAGAAATGAGCATATATGAACTTGTATACTGAAACTAACTTATGCTTTCATCTTAACTGCAGATATCCCAGTGAACATAATTGTTGCAGAACTATTAGTTCATCTCAGGTTATGCACCAAGTGCAACCAAAGTTGTTTGTTTCCGTTGATGATTCATGAATGATCTGATGTAACAGTGGCAATAGTGTATTCTCTAGATCTTCATAAAAAAAAAAGGAATATCTTTTGCTATTTAGTGCTGCCATTTTGGACACAAGGTGTAGTTACAATTTCAAGACAATTGAAAGCTGCTATCTGGATGCTACTTGTGTACTGCCTTTTAGTTTGGTTCTTGAGCTACATTTATGCTAGAGTAGTAGGTACTTGTGTTTACATGGCACAGGTTGTGGAATTTTTTTTAATTTTATAATTGCATCTTTATCCATTTTTTTACTTTATATTATGGTATTGAACTATTGAACTATTGAATATGTTTACTGAATTTAGTTGATTTTTCTCAATTATTCTTATCTGTTATAAATTTTGGACTTGTTTACCTTGCTCCAGTGCGATCTCTTCTTTTTTTGGTTTATTTTTAATTGAATTTGAACGGCAAAGGGTAGCGTTTTTTTTGTATGGAATCCTAGGAAGAGGCTAGCCCAACTTAAATGAGATATGATAGCTTCCTTATGGTCTAACATTCTTGCCAATACATTATCTTCATTCTGTTCTGGATTGTAATCCCTAATGAAAAAATAGCTCCATGAGCAAAAGCCCCTGTCATGATGAACCCTGCAATGTATTGGTGATGAGTATATAAAGCAGCTTGAGTAGTAAAGTCTTGTGCTATGAATGCATAAGCAGGTAAAGAGTACATATGTTGAGCTACTAAGGAAGTAATAACCCCTAAGAAAGCTAGAGCAAGGCCTAATTGAAAATGAATCGAATTATTGATTGTATCATAAAGGCCTTTATGCCCACGTCCTAATTGACCCCCCGGAGGAGTATGCGCTTCTAAAAGATCTTTGATACTGTGCCCAATTCCGAAGTTAGTTCGATACATATGACCGGCAATGAGAAAAATAAATGCAATAGCTAAATGATGATGAGCAATATCGGTGAGCCACAAACTTTGTGTTTGTGGATAGAATCCCCCAAGAAGGGTCAGAATGGCAGTTCCCGCTCCTTGAGTGGTACCAAATAAATGATTACTCGAATCAGGATTTTGGGAATAAAGATTCCACTGACCCGTCAGAAGGGGACCCAACCCCTGGGGATAGGGTAATACATCTAAGAAATTATTCCATCGAACGTACTCCCCCTGGATCCGGGAATAGCAACATGAACTAAATGTCATGTCCAAGCCAAAGAACTTACTCCAAAAAGTCCTGACAAATGATGATTCAGACGAGATTCGGCGTTTTTGAACCACGAAAGGCTTGGGTTCCATTTGGGTTGTAGATGTAACCAACCTCCTATTAAGGATAGCGTAGAAAGAAATAATAGAAAAAGAGCTCTAGTATAAAGATCTTCATTGGTGCGCAATCCAATTGTATACCACCACTGATAAACCCCAGAATAAGCGATATTCACTGGACTGGCAGCACCTCCTCAAGTAAAGGCTTCCACGGCGGGTTGCCCAAAATGAGGATCCCAAATGGCATGAGCAATAGGTCTTACATGTAAAGGATCCTGTATCCATGATTCAAAATTTCCTTGCCAAGCTACATGAAACAGATTTCCGAACGTCCATAGAAAGATTATTGCTAACTGTCCAAAGTGAGAAGCAAAAATGTTCTGATAAAGACGTTCCTCAGTAATATCATCATGACTTTCGAAATCATGTGCGGTAGCAATACCAAACCAAATACGACGAGTAGTGGGGTCCTGAGCTAAGCCTTGGCTAAACCTGGGAAATCTTAATTCCATAATGCCTTTCAAATCCTCCTAGCCACTATCCTACTGCAATAATTCTCGCTAAGAAGAATGCCCATGTTGTGGCAATTTTTAATTTGTTATGAGCCCAAACGATAGATTCAATGAGTTCTTGCCAATAACCACGGCCGCTGAATAAAAACATTAAACTGAAAGCCCAGACAAAATGAGCGCCTAAGAAAAAAAGACCATATGCAAATAATGAAGAACCATAAGACTGAATTACTTGGGATGCCTGCGCCCACAATAAATCTCGAAGCCAACCATTAATCGTAATGGAACTCTGCGCAAGGTTTCCCCCTGTGATATGAGTTACAATCCCTTGATCACTTATAGTACCCCAAACATCTGACTGCATTTTCCAACTGAAATGGAAAATGACTACCGAAATAGAATTGTACATCCAGAATAGACCTAAGAAAACATGATCTCAGGCGGATACTTGACATGTTCCCCCTCGCCCAGGTCCGTCGCAAGGGAAGCGAAAGCCAAGATTTGCTTTATCAGGTATCAGACGGGAACTGCGAGCAAATAAAACACCTTTCAAAAGTATTAATACAGTCACATGGATGGTAAATGCGTGAATGTGATGGACTAAAAAATCTGCGGTTCCTAATGGAATAGGTAAGAAAGCTACTTTGCCGCCTACAGCTACTAACTCGCCGCCTCCCCACGTTGAGCCGGTGCTTGTTGTTGCACCAGGAGCTGTTACGCCAGGCGCGCCAGCATGGATATTTTTTATCCATTGAGCAAAGATGGGTTGTAATTGTATGGCGGTATCCGAAAACATATCTTGGGGGCGGCCTAAAGCACTCATGGTATCATTATGAATGTACAAGCCAAAACTGTGAAAACCCAGAAATATACATACCCAGTTAAGGTGGGATATGATAGCATCGCGGTGTCTAAGGACACGATCTAATAGATCGTTGTATCAAGTAGTTGGATCATAGTCTCTTACCATAAAAATGGTTGCATCTGCAACAGCACCAACTATTAGAAATCCGCCAATCCACATGTGATGTGTGAACAAGGAAAGTTGTGTACCATAGTCAGTAGCTAGGTATGGATAGGGGGGCATAGAGTACATATGATGAGCTACAACAATAGTTGTAGAGCCTAGCATAGCTAGGTTAAGAGATAATTGAGCATGCCATGACGTTGTTAGGATTTCATAGAGACCTTTATGGCCTTGTCCTGTAAATGGGCCCTTATGAGCCTCCAAAATATCTTTAAGTCCATGACCAATACCCCAATTGGTCCTATACATATGACCAGCGATCAGGAAAAGAATAGCAATAGCTAAATGATGGTGTGCAATATCGCTCAACCATAGACCACCGGTTATTGGATCTAGTCCTCCGCGAAAACTAAGAAATTCCGCATATTTGGACCAATTCAAGGTGAAAAAGGGGGTTGCTCCTTCGGCAAAACTAGGATAAAGTTGAGCCAAAAGGTCGCGATTCAAGATAAATTCATGAGGAAGTGGTATCTCTTTAGGATCAACCCCTGGGGCCTTGGCTAACTATTCGAACCAACACCCTTGGTCTTCCCAAACAGCCGCAGGGAAATAATCCCGCACGTGGAATCTTCCCTCCGGGTAGAGAGGGGATTAGCAGGTCCAGAAAATTCCCTCCCCCTCCGTTTTCTTCCCTGGGTTAATCACCCTGAGTTGCAAAAGTAGGCCTAATAGAAAAACATTTAATTAATTAGATAGATGCTTTAAGATTGGTGCATTTCTTTTAGAAAAAGGAGTACCGGAGCACTTCTCAAGTTTTATTTGTACTAGCAAAACGTGACCGTGCGTTGCAACGGAGAAAAAACGATCCCATGATGACAAGGTTGAGAAAAACGATTGGGCGCTTTCGTTTCCTAGCGTTAGATTGTCTCCGGATTAATCATAGTCATTGGATCACAAAGAGCTAACATATATAAAAGCCAAACCATAACTCCACGGGGTCACTCAGCTCATCCTTTTCTCCCGTGATCGCAGCGTTATTCCCGTTTCCGTTTGGCTCTCTTTCTGAATCTTGTCCTCCCTCTTGCTATCTTTGCACGCACAAAGACCGGCAGCACGCGCTGCTTCGCGCCAAGCCGAGGTCACGCGTCGACTATGCCAAGATGCGTAACAACGGCTGCGCTGGTGCGGCAAACGAAGGCAGCATGGTGACGCGCAGCATCGGGGCTTGAGACGGCATGGGCGCACAGCGGCGGCCAGGACTCGTCTTCACGGCAACGACATGCTGCATGGGGCATACCCGCGGCTCGACGACGGTGCATGTGGCCAGGGTCGCGTCCGCATGGCGGCAACTCGATGGTGCGCCGACTGGACCATCTCCCGCCTGTAGTGATCAGGCTTCGGCGTCAAGGGTCTTCTGCGCACAAGTGTCTCGGCATCTTGCGGTTTTGTGCCCTTTACGGCCCGGCCTTTGCGCATTCGACCTGATTTTTTTTATGCTTGATTGGTTTGATTTTTTTATTTATAGTTTTGGATTATAACTACTTTTGTTGTATTCCTGATCCGTCATGATTCCTTTATGGTATTGGTATTTTTTTTCTTATGGTCAATTTGGATTACAATTGTGTGTGTTGTATTCGTGATCCGTCAGGATTCCTTTATGGTATTGATATTTTTTCCATGATTTTCTTTCATATAATATTGTTGATCCGAACGCTACACATGATCAAGGAGGCTGGCTCAGAGTCCAAAAGCGGGACGGTTTTGAGAACAGATGAAAAAATTTACCTACCTACACTTTGAACGGTCTAGAATAGGACTTTGTTTGTGTAAAAAATTGTCTTTTCTATTTAGATTAGGACTCTTGCGTTCAAAATACCTCAAGAAATTCGGCATATATACGTAGGACAGTATATAAGTTAAATAGAGATAGTTCTACATTCACAAAGTTAGTTAGAGAGAGACAGATCTAAAAAGAATGGATGAACAAAAAAAAGAGCTAGAAATTTTGCATATTTATTATTAGGTAGGTATAGATAGATAGATATAGATATAGATATAGATTAGGTATAGATTTGATTCTAAGTAAATATTTCCTTTAACGGGAGATCGGATAAAATAAAATTGTTCATAGTATAAATATCAACATATATGTAGTATTAACCTATTTTCTCAAATAAGAAACTATTTGACCTTTAGCTCCAATTTGAGGTTTGGTTATGTTGTTCTTATCACACGACCGTTGCATGAAAATGTTGAGAAATAGCTTACCTTTTATTGAAAGCTAATATCCGTTTAATACATCATATATTGGACACCAAATTACAGGAAGTGCAAAGATACCAAAGAAAACTATGCAGTTAAAAGATACTTCAGACTAACACAACGATTACCATTAGATCACTTCTACGTACTTCAGACTAACACAACCATTACCACCGTTTCTAGAGTATGTCTGTTGGCGTGACTATCTTGGGTTAGAAGTCATGCAACCACCTCAGGCCGCACACTCCAAAGAAAAAAGCTCCAGCTTGTCTTGCACAACAACAATTGGTTTATTTGGGAAACGATGCCTTGTTGCCATTTTATTTGGCACACTGAATTTATTCCCAATCCAATTACCCCAGAGGTCTGCAAATAGACATTGAGAAGCCCTGCCAGTGCTGCACATCTCTGAGACACGACCAACGCACTCTAGCAATATATAGAACAATCAAAGAAGACATGATCATCAGCATATTCAGCAATGGTGCAAAGAGTGTGTAACTTACCCATCTCTGTGATGAAGACCGGAAAGTTGACTGAAGCTAAATACCTGATCCAAACTTCACCTTAGAACTGTAATCCTAAAAGTCATGTGAAGTCTCTTTCCTGAGCTATCGAAATGCTTAGTGAACTTGAGTTGCAATCCCCTTCTCCTGTAACTCAGATGAAGTCCAAATAAAATCAAAATATTTTGCTTGCTAAAGATGTGGAGTGGCAGAACATCCACAGCCACAGATACTATCAACTCCTTTTTAATTTGGACATGGGCTCGACTTGCGTATGACCTGTCATCAAAGATCAGAGTAACGATGGTGTCAGTCGTGTAGAAGGTCATCTCGTCAAAGTATATATAATGCTATCTGTAGAGAAATTTTGTAGATTCATGATTATGTCGCATACATTGTTCAATTGGACAATGCACACCTAATCTCAGAATTCATCTAATGGACCATGTGATCGATAACAACACTTGTTTGGTGCATTTGAGTCATGCTATGAATATATACTATGGATGAACTGACCCAGCTAATATGTTGATTAAAAATGACTTGTAAAAAAATTATAGTATTATTTCTTTGTTAGATTGTTTGAACCTGCAATCGTGTTCTTCAGAAATTGAACTGCATTCACCTTCCAAACCCTTCATAAATCCACATAAGAAAAATTATGGATCTCTCTAAGAGACACAGTTGTTCCTCTCGGTATGTCGCTAGTCATATGTGCACACCTCCATGCCCACCTCACTCCAGTTCCTCGTCTCCTCAAGGCTAGCTCTTTTTGGAGAAGAACTTCAGATATCAAACCTTCTAAAGAAAACAAGGATTAATCAACATGAAACCTCATACGTATAATTGTCATTTAGCAGTACAATCATATTCAACCGAATTTCCTAAAACAACTTTAAAATAGAAAAAAAGTAGCATTATACCTCACACTCATAGACATATCACTGCCACAACGGTTGAGGCAAGAAACAACGCCAATGCCTGATGCATAAAACTGGTGAGATCCGACAGTTCCACCGTGTCCATGTTTAGGGGATCCCTGGTCGCGGATCTCGACGGATTGTAGCTTGACGCCAGGGCCGTCCATGAAGGAAAGCGTCTGCTTGAGGAACTTCTTGGGCTTGCTCTCATCGGCATTATCGCCGTGGTGGGAAGGGGCGGCTACCGGACATGGCCGTGACAGATGCACTACTGAATCGTGGGCTATAATATATAAGAGGCAAGAAGGGGAAAAGATAGAAACCTGAATTTGTACACATGATGGACATCCTGGACCCAAGCCAATTCTGTTCTGCGTTCAATTCAATTTTCCTCAACAACATAGAGCAATGAGAGTTCAATTCAATTTTTTCTCACCAACACAGAGCAATGGAAGTCCTGGCGCTGCCCCAAGGGAGAGGATTATTGGAGGCGAAGCCGATTCCGTTATGCCTTCCAATTTCTTCAGTAGCACACAGCGATGGAATCCTGGAATTGATTGGAGCATGGATCATCAATGGCAGCAGCGGCGGCCTAGGCCGGGCCGGCCATGGCGGACGCGGCTCACGCGATGGCCACGGAGGATCCGGCAAGGGCATCGGCACGCGTCGGGCAGGACCGATTGAGGCGGCGGCGCGCGTCAAGCCGGAGGCGGCGTGTCAGGCCACCGTGGGGGCACAGGGGAGCGGGGTTGGGGGGCGACACGTCGGGCTGGGGCTTCGTCCAGGGCGGTCGTGCGGCGAAGGCTAGCCGGCACCCGGCAATGGCGCGGGCGGCGGCAGAGAAGAGGCGCGCGGCGAGGGAAGGGTTGGGTCGGCGATGGGAAAGAGCGCGAGTGCATGGGCCGAACAATTGGAGGAGCGAGGCGTGTGGCCAAGCATAGAAGGCGAGTGGGCTGGAGGGAGTGAGTGGGCTAGACAGTTGGCCTAGATTGAATGGGCTGGACGAAAAAAACGTCTAAAATTACATATTATTAGCAAATATATCCGTACGTTACAACGGGAGAAAAAAACTCTAGTATACAGAGTGACAATAAACAAAGTTTAAAATTTAGTATTATATATACAATAATACTTATACATAGAAAAAAAACTTCGTTGTCCAGATGCTTAGCTTCGACAATTTACAATTGGCACTGCAACCCTTGCCAATGCACGACAGCACCTCGCCGAGCTTAGTCTCGATTTCGTCTTCAGCGTGTCGTGATTTTGGAATGACATTTCGCTAAGACTAAGGAATCTGCAGTGGTAGCTCCGTGGGGTAGATTGGACCGTCACCCAGCTAACTTTCTCTTTGGATAACATGTTTCGCTTCTTTAGCTGGGGTGTCAATTTCGATGACGATAGAGCTTTGGAGTGTCAAGACCACCACGCTACGGTTGTGATCGAGAACACCATGAGAACATTGTGCGGTTGTTAGGTATAAATATTGCCTATACTTGGGCTCCGCAAGCTGGTGTAGCGTGCTCCACGAGCGTGCACTGTCACCCCCACCAGGAGAGTTGTCCGGCATCGACACGAGCACGCCATTGATTTCTGATTTGTGCTTTTTCGTTCTTATATATTTTGTTTTATAGGTCTATTATCTGACTGATTTCTTATTTTCCTTTCTTATGCGATATTTGTGAAGCTTTCCTAAATTGTGCTACTCTAGCACGAGAAAGATATGAATAGATAAAAATCAATTTAAGAAGAGATATATATGGAAATAAATTTGTAGTATTGTGTGAGATATATATATATATATATATATATATATATACCATGTAGCATACATGTCCTATTTTTTTTCTTTTGTCCATTATTTTTTTCTTTTCCGTTTTCTATATGGAGTACGGTATTTACTTTTATATGCACACCCTTAGCATGGCATACGTGTCCTATTCTTTTTTCTATAGATTTTTTCTTTTCCTTTTTCTTCCTTTTTCTATATGAAGTCCGGTATTTACTTTTTTCTTTTTTATAGGAGTCTGGTTCATAAGGTGTTCGTCCTATTCTTTTTCCCTTTTTTCTATAGATTTCTTCTTTTTCTTTTTCTTCCTTTTTCTATATGAAGTCCGGTATTTAATTTTTTTCCTTTTTTATATGGAGTACAGTTCTGAAAGGACCTAATTGGCCTAGAGGGGGTGAATAGGCGTATCTAAAAACTTATCGCATTGGCTAACCGAAATAAATGTGAAATTAAAACTATCGGTCTAGCCAACACAACACCCCTCTACTTATAACACTAGCACCTAGCAAATTATGATAAGAAAGTTTACTACGGTGCCGAGCTAGGAAGCTCACCTAACAAGTCTAGTTTGCAAGGTCAGACAAACCTAAGCAACTAGTACTCTAAACAAATCGGGAGCTCCTACACATGCTAGTGAAAGCAAAGCGCACAAAGCCTAAGCTCACTAGTAATGCTCAAAAGCAAGGCTACACAAGCCAAACTAGAAAGCTCAAAAAGCTTAGCTACACAAACTAAGTAATGTGACTAACAAAACTACACAAGTCAATTAGTCACTCAATAGCTACTTCTATGCTACATAAGCAAGAAGGTAACTAGCAAGATACACAAGCTATACTAGTTACTAAAGCAACCATTAAACACTAGCACAAGTATAAAACAATAAGTATAAGCTAGTGAGTAGAGAATGCAAACCCCCCGAACTGTACTATCGATAGTAGGACCGGTACTACCGGTGGCTGACCAGTACTACCGGTGGTAGCGCTGTAGCTCCGAAATCCAAGGAAGATGAGCTTTGAATCCGGATCCGAGCTTTTCCCCACACTCCTTGAGGTTGAGGATGATGATGTTGAGCTTTGCTTGGATTGGTTCCTCTCCAATTTGTAGATCAGACCTTCCCAACCTATGAACTTTGAGGAAGAGAGGAAGAACACGAAGAACATAAGAACAAAGGATAGTCGAAGCTATCTCCACAACATCAAATACGCGAGACTCAAGATTTATCCCGAGGTTCGGTCCCTACAAAGGAGTTCCTAATCCTCGTTGTTGAGGTGACCATAAAGGTCGGAGTCTCTTCCACCTCCTTGCCTCCCTCAAGCAACCATAAAGGTTAGCCCAAGATTTCCTCAAGCAACCACAAAGGTTAGCCCAAGATTTCCACTAAGGATCGAAGGGGTAATACAAACGATTCGTGGTGCCCTCACAAATGAATCAACACGGGCAATCTCGAAGAACACCTAGCCGGCTAGGATTCCAAGAATCCAAGAGTAACAAATGCAAAGCAAGCCAGCAAGAAGAGGAAATCGAATGCTCAAGTCGTAGATCGATCCTCTCCACTCTCAAATCTCACTTCTCTCTCACAAATCCACCATGGATTGAAGTCTAGGAGCATGGGGGAGAGAGAGGCACTTGAGACCCTTTTCTCAGATGTGGAAGTGGAATAATGGGGGTGGGTGCCGCCCCAAGGGAAGGGGCGGCCTATTTATCCCCGCAGCTCCGAAGCAGTACCGGTACTACCGGTCCAAGGAATCCGACCGTTGGAGCCTTCCGACCGTTGCATAAAGTTATCTGACCGGTACTACCGGTTTGCTCACCAGTACTACTGGTTGCTCACCGATACTACCGGTTGCTCATTTTTTAGCACATCTTTTAAGTGCCCTCGCGTGCGAGAAAGAGCCGCCGTGACCTGAGCGGTACCACCGGTGACCACCAGTACTACGGTGGGAGACCAGTAGTACCGGTAGCTCGACAGAGAGCCACCAAAACACTCTTCTAAGATATACGATTTTGCACGACGTCTCTCAAACATCTTCTAGACTAGTGACTTGAGCACTATTAACCTCATTAAGCTAGTCTACTATGCATCCCTGTTGATAGTACGGCTTTTCCTATAACTCAACCCGGTCAAACACTTCTCTAAACATCTATGACCGGTGAAATGAAATGTTCTAAGTTATACCTTTGCCTTGTCCATTCCATTTCATCTCCTTCTCCAATGTTGATGCAACTCATGCACCAACCTATCACAAATGATATGATCCACTTCATATCATCACGTGACATATTGGTTCAACGATCTTGACTTCACTTGTCCTTCACCATTGCCTTCGTCCATCGGTGCCAAGTCTTGCTCAAACCTCCCGCCACGCGGTCAAACGCTTCAAGCCTCTAACTTGCCCTTCACGTTTGCAACCGGTCCATCAAGCTAAGTCATGCCTTGACCTTCTCCACCTTGTCACATGACTCCATGTCATGTTTCATATGCGATGAGCTCCTTCATCATCAAGTTGAGCACC
>CM039125.1:8771080-8776829 GCA_022036555.1 Microstegium vimineum | reverse complement strand
ACTTTATCCTAGTTTTGCCGAAGGAGCAACCCCCTTTTTCACCTTGAATTGGTCCAAATATGCGGAATTTCTTAGTTTTCGCGGAGGACTAGATCCAATAACCGGTGGTCTATGGTTGAGCGATATTGCACACCATCATTTAGCTATTGCTATTCTTTTCCTGATCGCTGGTCATATGTATAGGACCAATTGGGGTATTGGTCATGGACTTAAAGATATTTTGGAGGCTCATAAGGGCCCATTTACAGGACAAGGCCATAAAGGTCTCTATGAAATCCTAACAACGTCATGGCATGCTCAATTATCTCTTAACCTAGCTATGCTAGGCTCTACAACTATTGTTGTAGCTCATCATATGTACTCTATGCCCCCTATCCATACCTAGCTACTGACTATGGTACACAACTTTCCTTGTTCACACATCACATGTGGATTGGCGGATTTCTAATAGTTGGTGCTGTTGCAGATGCAACCATTTTTATGGTAAGAGACTATGATCCAACTACTTGATACAACGATCTATTAGATCGTGTCCTTAGACACCGCGATGCTATCATATCCCACCTTAACTGGGTATGTATATTTCTGGGTTTTCACAGTTTTGGCTTGTACATTCATAATGATACCATGAGTGCTTTAGGCCGCCCCCAAGATATGTTTTCGGATACCGCCATACAATTACAACCCATCTTTGCTCAATGGATAAAAAATATCCATGCTGGCGCGCCTGGCGTAACAGCTCCTGGTGCAACAACAAGCACCGGCTCAACGTGGGGAGGCGGCGAGTTAGTAGCTGTAGGCGGCAAAGTAGCTTTCTTACCTATTCCATTAGGAACCGCAGATTTTTTAGTCCATCACATTCACGCATTTACCATCCATGTGACTGTATTAATACTTTTGAAAGGTGTTTTATTTGCTCGCAGTTCCCGTCTGATACCTGATAAAGCAAATCTTGGCTTTCGCTTCCCTTGCGACGGACCTGGGCGAGGGGGAACATGTCAAGTATCCGCCTGAGATCATGTTTTCTTAGGTCTATTCTGGATGTACAATTCTATTTCGGTAGTCATTTTCCATTTCAGTTGGAAAATGCAGTCAGATGTTTGGGGTACTATAAGTGATCAAGGGATTGTAACTCATATCACAGGGGGAAACCTTGCGCAGAGTTCCATTACGATTAATGGTTGGCTTCGAGATTTATTGTGGGCGCAGGCATCCCAAGTAATTCAGTCTTATGGTTCTTCATTATTTGCATATGGTCTTTTTTTCTTAGGCGCTCATTTTGTCTGGGCTTTCAGTTTAATGTTTTTATTCAGCGGCCGTGGTTATTGGCAAGAACTCATTGAATCTATCGTTTGGGCTCATAACAAATTAAAAATTGCCACAACATGGGCATTCTTCTTAGCGAGAATTATTGCAGTAGGATAGTGGCTAGGAGGATTTGAAAGGCATTATGGAATTAAGATTTCCCAGGTTTAGCCAAGGCTTAGCTCAGGACCCCACTACTCGTCGTATTTGGTTTGGTATTGCTACCGCACATGATTTCGAAAGTCATGATGATATTACTGAGGAACGTCTTTATCAGAACATTTTTGCTTCTCACTTTGGACAGTTAGCAATAATCTTTCTATGGACGTTCGGAAATCTGTTTCATGTAGCTTGGCAAGGAAATTTTGAATCATGGATACAGGATCCTTTACATGTAAGACCTATTGCTCATGCCATTTGGGATCCTCATTTTGGGCAACCCGCCGTGGAAGCCTTTACTTGAGGAGGTGCTGCCAGTCCAGTGAATATCGCTTATTCTGGGGTTTATCAGTGGTGGTATACAATTGGATTGCGCACCAATGAAGATCTTTATACTAGAGCTCTTTTTCTATTATTTCTTTCTACGCTATCCTTAATAGGAGGTTGGTTACATCTACAACCCAAATGGAACCCAAGCCTTTCGTGGTTCAAAAACGCCGAATCTCGTCTGAATCATCATTTGTCAGGACTTTTTGGAGTAAGTTCTTTGGCTTGGACATGACATTTAGTTCATGTTGCTATTCCCGGATCCAGGGGGAGTACGTTCGATGGAATAATTTCTTAGATGTATTACCCTATCCCCAGGGGTTGGGTCCCCTTCTGACGGGTCAGTGGAATCTTTATTCCCAAAATCCTGATTCGAGTAATCATTTATTTGGTACCACTCAAGGAGCGGGAACTGCCATTCTGACCCTTCTTGGGGGATTCTATCCACAAACACAAAGTTTGTGGCTCACCGATATTGCTCATCATCATTTAGCTATTGCATTTATTTTTCTCATTGCCGGTCATATGTATCGAACTAACTTCGGAATTGGGCACAGTATCAAAGATCTTTTAGAAGCGCATACTCCTCCGGGGGGTCAATTAGGACGTGGGCATAAAGGCCTTTATGATACAATCAATAATTCGATTCATTTTCAATTAGGCCTTGCTCTAGCTTTCTTAGGGGTTATTACTTCCTTAGTAGCTCAACATATGTACTCTTTACCTGCTTATGCATTCATAGCACAAGACTTTACTACTCAAGCTGCTTTATATACTCATCACCAATACATTGCAGGGTTCATCATGACAGGGGCTTTTGCTCATGGAGCTATTTTTTCATTAGGGATTACAATCCAGAACAGAATGAAGATAATGTATTGGCAAGAATGTTAGACCATAAGGAAGCTATCATATCTCATTTAAGTTGGGCTAGCCTCTTCCTAGGATTCCATACAAAAAAAACGCTACCCTTTGCCGTTCAAATTCAATTAAAAATAAACCAAAAAAAGAAGAGATCGCACTGGAGCAAGGTAAACAAGTCCAAAATTTATAACAGATAAGAATAATTGAGAAAAATCAACTAAATTCAGTAAACATATTCAATAGTTCAATAGTTCAATACCATAATATAAAGTAAAAAAATGGATAAAGATGCAATTATAAAATTAAAAAAAATTCCACAACCTGTGCCATGTAAACACAAGTACCTACTACTCTAGCATAAATGTAGCTCAAGAACCAAACTAAAAGGCAGTACACAAGTAGCATCCAGATAGCAGCTTTCAATTGTCTTGAAATTGTAACTACACCTTGTGTCCAAAATGGCAGCACTAAATAGCAAAAGATATTCCTTTTTTTTTTATGAAGATCTAGAGAATACACTATTGCCACTGTTACATCAGATCATTCATGAATCATCAACGGAAACAAACAACTTTGGTTGCACTTGGTGCATAACCTGAGATGAACTAATAGTTCTGCAACAATTATGTTCACTGGGATATCTGCAGTTAAGATGAAAGCATAAGTTAGTTTCAGTATACAAGTTCATATATGCTCATTTCTTTTGAGTAATCTTTTTTTGCCCTTTTACATCAGTTCTGTATGTCTATAGGACTAGAAAACTATATTTTTTTCACCAAATATCTACTACAGTAACTGAATACTGTCAATTAAAATTCTATCATAAGTGAATCAATTAGTATATATAGAGCAAAAAAACAGCCAATGGAATTTTGACATAAATCCCATCATATTCAGTTACTGTAGTAGAGAGAACAGGCTACCATACTAATTCGATACATGATGCATGGACCACTACTAGAAAGTAACAATGCAGACTCTTGCTTGAGGCACATTAGCTTGGGTCTGGACTATGAGAATAAGAGCCATCAATTAGATTAACTGAATAAGGATCACTCATTTAATAGAACCCAAGCAGGTCAAACAGAGATGTCTTCAACAGCAACGCTGCAGCGAGTAGAATTCCAACGACCCTGCAATTAAAAGAACAAACGTTAAAATACAGCTTTCTTTTTAAAGTTCAAAAATTAAATTATACTGGTACTAATGAAAGGTCTATACTTGCAATTCAGTTATTTATGCACCAATGGGAGCACTGACTAAAACAAATATATATACCAAAGGGCATCAGAGCAGGGAGGAGAAAAAAGAAAAACTCCTCATCTTCTTCTTGCTCCTGCAACAAAAAGTTCCTAAGAAGCTCCTCCCAAGAAGCCATCTAGTATTACATATACAAAACTATATTATAACATATTATATATATATATATATATATATATATATATATATATATATATATATATATATATATATATATATATATATACAAGTAGGCATTTCATATCAAGCAAAACAGTTACATATTTATACGAAACTATATTATTACATATTACATATACAAAGCTATTATTAACAATCCTAAAACAATAGGATCCCATAAGGACTATGGCACACCAACCTCCTACAAATTGTTTCTGACCTGTAATGCAATCATTGCATGCCTAACCAAATCTGAAAATAGCATACTGATATGGGCAAGGTACATCCTTTTTGGTCTGGGCATAGGAGCAAATCATGCAGCTATATTCTTTTATGTTATTAATTAAAGAATCATAATTCATGACCTCTATTTTCACATCACAAAACAAGAAAACATAGAATCACTCTGCTAATGTTATTAGCCATAACAAAACTACAAAAGTAGACAACCATCAGGTTTGGCAGAGCATCCTTACAACAAACTATGGTTCCAGTAATCAAGTTGGAGAAATTCCAGAAATTCACAAACTCCCCTGGAACAATCTAGCTGGATGAGAATCTCGGATCAGCACTACTACTACCATCTTGATGTAGAAACGTTATGTACAAACTCCAAACCATTGTTCGAAACCCTAGCAGATCGATGTAGGGAAGGAGATGTGGATCGAGTTGGACTGGTCTGCGAAGCTGACGATGATGACGGTGTTGGAGAGCGAAGAGGAGCCGGGCGCCGATCAGTGAAGTCGCGGCGGCGGAGACGGCGGGGTCGCGCGAGTAGAATCGATGAAAAGGCAAAGTGCCGTGGCGAACGGGATTATAAAATTCCTGAACCCAAGAATTCAAAATGACAAGTTCTTCTTTACCCAGAAAAAAGGAACCACTTAGAATAGCCAAACAGATTATATTTGTTGAGAAATGCAAAATGATATGGAGATGATCCTCATTATCTATTTTGGCCAATTGTGTTATTTCCTTGTGTATTCCTATAGGAAGTTTTTGTACATGTGTCTTCGGTTTCTCTTTTATCATTTCGTCCAAGAGAAAAAGTTCTTCTAATTCTATGAATCCTTCTAGAATTCTTTTCTCTTGAATATCAGTTAAGAAAGTTTCGGATTGCCTGGTATTCCACCAATTCTTAATCCAAAGTTCCAGACATTTGTTAAAAGAGAAAGAGACTCCCCAGGGCAAAAGTACGATAAATACAAGATATAAGAAAGAAGGCAATGCTTTCTTTTTTTTCATTTTTGATCTGTAAATTGAGTTGTTAATGAATCCGCTTCATTCGCCGACTCTATTTCATTTGCTGAATATATATGATATTTCCTTTCTTTGAAGCAAAAATTCTATAACAAGGTTTGAGACCTTGTGTTTGTATCTATTTCTCTTTTTGTATACTAGTGGAATTTCATTGTATTGGGTTCTTTCTTAGATCTAAATGGAGTGGAATAGAGAAATAAAAAAAAGGCCTTTCATATAAAAATGGAAGATATAGTATACCATATATCTCACTTGGACAAAACAAATTCGAAGCAATTTTCTCTTATCCTCGTTTGTTCCTTCCTTTAGATAAATACTCGAAAATCCCCTTACAATTGCAAAAAATTGCAATTGGTACTCAAAATACTTCAATTGGTACACGCAAGAAATAGGCCAATTCGGCAGCTTTTTGTTCAAT
>CM039125.1:8673580-8761080 GCA_022036555.1 Microstegium vimineum | reverse complement strand
TCATATAAAAGAATCCTCCGATGAGGCGATGAGTGATGAGTCTGTTTCTTGCTAGCTTGCACATAAACGAAAGAGAGAAAGGGAATATTAAGGAAGGCGGCCGGTGATGGAACGATGCATGATGTCGGCTTGGGTGTGGCTATGCATGGGCTGGGCTTGAATGGGCCAGGACGATGCGGGGGACAGTTGAAAATAATTAGCAAAATAGTATTTAAATAATTATAGATGGGTCGCTTTAAGATCTGTGCAGTTTTTAGAAAGAGGAGTATTGGAGCACTTGCCATAAAACTTTAAGTGTATGCAATTTCTTGTGCATTAGAAAACATATACTCTCTCTATCCCAAAATAAATGACCTACTCATTGAGGGGTACTTTGGTCTCTACATTGTGTTGGTCTAGGCGTAATAGATTTTAAACGTATGTTTGGTTTTGGGGACTATGGTGGATGGAATGACGCATCCCTTGTTTGTGAGTTGAGATGGTCCTAGTTTCTTGATTGGTTGAGACCTTGAGCGTATTCAAAAACTGGAAAAGGATTGTATCACGTGAGTCCAAGCCATCAGCCTCCTTATCTTCCTCCTTTGTAATCGATGCTTGACCATGAGAGTTCGCTGACAGCCAAGTTGATTTGAAGTTTTGATTTGCCATCCTTGCTGACCCGATTCAATTTCTCATCACCCGTGACACAAATTGCAAGCTCCACACTACGACGGCCTTGCCATCACCACGGCTTGTTTCCCATTGCACGGGCTCGATGTCAATCTAGTCTGGCAATAAGCATAGATCGAAGCTGCGAGCAACACAGATAGGCCTGTGCATTTTTAACTGAGAACTAAAAAATCGAACCGAAATAATCGAAACCAACATCAAAATAACCATAACCTAAAAAATTGGTTCCTTATTCGATTCCAGATTGCGAAGAATCGAAAGAGTTCAACAAACTTTGGTTCCTACTCTCAAAAAACCGGATTAATCAAAAGAACCAAAATACATGAATTATAATTCAATTACTTGTATTTTATAAGGATATGTTCCATTTATTTGTGATGTCTCGTATTGAATTGCTATATATTTATGTTACTATCTTGCTATGGTTCTCTTATTAATTATTATTATCTAAAATAGAGGTAGTGTTGCCTAGCTAAATTTGCTTTAAAACATATAAATTTGTTGTTGTGTTAATCTCCATGGGAAAAATTTGGTTAGTTCGGTTAGAACCAAAACTGAACCAAACTAACCGAAAACCGAAATGCTTGATTTCTGAATTTTTTTTGAACTGATCGGTTCCTATTTTCTAGGAACCAAAATTTTATCAATAACCGTGGAACCAAACCAAAACCGAACCAAGGAACCAAATGCCTAAGCCTAAACACAAATATTAAAGCCAAAATTAAGTTTATGCTAGGAATTGCGGCATAGGAATCAAGATCTAGTATAGGGGAGTGGAGGTGGAGGGAGTGAGAGCTCACCATGGCAAGCGTCATGGTGTGGGACGCAGATTCGGTGATTTATCTCTAGCAAATCACGACACGTGACTTGAATGCCCGCATCTACGGATCTACCATTGACTCTAGTTTTCACCTGTTTACAGCTTTACGCTCCATGCACGCCAGCAGTGGAGGTCCACAAGTGGGACATCATGTGTGAACCTAACCTAGATATATGCGAGCTGCCTTTGGGTACCATCATAGAGCATTTCCATAGGGACGCCGGTGAGGAGTCTTGCAGTGCTTAGAAGGTCATCATCGCAGAGACTCCAACGTTGAGGCAACACACTATTTTAGTGGCATACATGGGTGAAGTTGTGCTATGTACCCTCCAAAATTACAAAAACTAGTGAGTTTGATTAAAATTCTACTATATATGCTCACTCCACTAGACATGTCTATACACCCACAACACAACTGCACCCTCCTTAATTTGCTCTAGCTTCGCCACTGACGCCATAAGTAGGCATCCAACATTTAAAGAATTTTCTAATTTTTTTTGGAATTTATAGCATAAGCAAGTTCAAATTAATTATGTTGAAGAAGCAATAAATAATTGGTTTCCAAAAAAAGGATGCACACTAATAAGCTTGATTTATCTCTTATCTATGCAGCAAAGCGATCCCATGACGCCTAATTGATGGCAGATTTGGCATGATGGCCTTACACCATCGGCCACCATAATGCAACTACTAGCCAACATCACCTCCACAGCTACAAACCCGTGATGGATCGACATCAGTTCATGGAACACCACGGTATTGCCACCAACAAGCATAGTGTAATGGAACATGCTCATAGGGAAGCCAATCTCTGAGTATTGTTCCAGGGCACACCGTCACTAATGAATAATAACTAACACTAGGGTTACATAAACCTGTAGATTAGCTCCGTAATAGAGTAGTTAACTTCTTGATAGCTTATCCTAATCGACTAGGGACTTGTTGGGCAACACCTAGTAGGTGTGATCGTGCCCCCCTCTAGATCCATACTAGTACCCAAGAGGACCGAGCCTTTATTGCCTAGGAGCTCTGGTTGAGCGAGATAGCTCGATAGTGGGGCCAAAGCCTGGGGCAACCTAGGCCCTCATCGGCTGAGGCCCCCTCACCAAATGGGGCTCGACATGCTAGCTTGTACATATGCCTTGGAGTTCTTGATAGGACCCTACAACATAGTAGGAGCCTGAGACCTATGCAAAAAAGGCACAACATGGTCAGCTGTGGAAAGGCGTTGTTCCCTCTACCTTAGCATGAAGTTGCTCGCCTACTTCAATGAGGGGTCACACCTGGGATGTGACATAGGGTGATAATGGAGGCATTGGACCCACTTGTTAGCCTCCTCAGGCTTCATCTCCCTTAGCATGCAAGGAGTGCCAAAGGGAAAGCAAGCTAGGGATAGGAAAAACACACAACCTTCCACTACCATATGTAGGCGGCCCTTGGTGATGAGGGAAATTGAACATGGATAAAACCCCAATTTGTACTCCCCTTCTATTTGGAGATACAAGGATGGGCAAAGTCACTCTTAAAAACAATGACTCACAAAACCAGATTCGACTCAATCTCCTTGATATCAATGCACTCATTCAAAGCACTAGATCAAAGGTAGTAACATGCTACCCTACTCTCTCTATCCACCGTAAGAACTCGGTTCCGAATTCTAACATGAAGAACTCAATGTTGTATGTAGGGCTTTGAATCCCAAAACCAGGATAAACCTTCCGAAGTCTTGAGTGTTAACCACCAAAAGTCCAACAAATTGATCACTAATTACTACTTGTGGTTCCAAACCCATGATAGTTGGCACGCCAGGTAGGGGTGTGTCATTTGTATTCATTGATCTTAAGTGACCCACATCATCACTGTCACCAGAGTTAGAGGCCTCACCCATGAGGGTATCATTCACTACTTTGACGAGGTCTTCTTCGCCGCCACTTTCCTTTATAGCCAAGCTCTCAACTTTGGGAGTCTAGACTACATCATTGGTTATCATTGTGAGCTCTACCTCTGCAGTGGAGTGGTGTCCTAAGCACCATCAAGGCGAGGAGGCGCACTGGAGAAAAATCTCCGTCACCACACCATGTGGAGTCCCTACAACCTATCAGTCTAAGGGACCATCCAAACAATCCATGGTCTATGTAAGATGCCTCTTCTCAAATTGAACCTCCATCACATTAAATGATATTTTTGTGCCTTTGGCAACAAGTAGCTACATTGACCTCGACAACTACATAATCGTCTACCTCAACATCTACATCTATGTAGTGACTCTAGTCAAAGTGTATATGTCATCACTCCAGTCCATGACACTCCCTCTATGATTGTGGGATGGATTGAATAGCAGGAGAGAAGGGATTGTAGCAAAAGGGGATGAAAATACTTCCCTAGGTGTCAAACCATCCATTAGAGATGTAGTTTATGATGGAGGGGCAAAGAAGGTGGAAGCAAAGGACTTCAAGTCTAGTCACAATTGTCCACACTTAGCTCCTACTATGATTGAGGGGGAATTCTAGAAGTAAAGATATATATGGTTAGAGATAGTTCAATATGTATACAAACCCTAGAGATAAAGATAGAATACTAGAGATAGAATAGGGTTAGGCCTAATATAACTTGGTTTATAGTCTAAGTCTCTTCGCATATGTACATGTAAATACCTCTTGAGGATCAATACAATCAACAAAAGATTATTAGGGTTTTCACCATACCTAATATTTTCCACACAATGTATCCCTACTTAATTAGGTCTAAGGAAAAAGAAATTATATGGTTTCATTTCCTATTGAAATTATACTTTTACCATTTATAAGAAAAAACACATGTAGGTTTTCTTTTTCCATTTTGAAGGAAATGTTTAAGTTCTATACTTTTAACTAAATGCATGGATAGAAGCTAATATAAAGCAAATAATCATTGTCCCAATCTCTAAGAACAAACTATCTATTGCTTTCTAGCTTCTTCAATTTGCATTTTTTCCCTCTAGCCAAAGAAAGAAAAGTTAGTCATAATTCATTATTTCCAAAGAAGAAAGCTAGCAACCCTCGCCAATTAAATTCTTCTAAGAAGAATTGTACTATAAGTACAAGTAACTCCAAAGAACAAGTGAACAAAGTGACATGATAGTGTGGAAACTTGCTTCGTATTGATGTTATGCGTATGATTATGTATAACAAAATTAAGAAAAGTGAATTCAAGTAGCGAATACTTGTGAACCTAATGTTTTTATATGGTTTAGATCCACACTTATTTGTGGATATTAATAACTTTTTTATGACCATTAATCCATATTTCTATTCCTTGTTTTAGGATTCTCACTTAAGAGTTAACTTATAGTCAGATGTTTTGTTCTTTTGCCCTTTCTGCTTGTTGGAACCTTAGTAGATTTTTGGATTTGAGTAAATGATCCAATTAATATTCTTGAAATGTAGGTATGTCCATGTCACCCTCCACCTAGTTTGGTCATTTATTTTGTTGCTTTAGAGGGCCAAACAGGGCTCAAGACTCTATCTTGACATGTTATTAGATTCCAAACATCAGCCTAACTTCTAGCTTGTTTGTACCCAGAACATAAGTTTGCAATGGTAACACCTCTAGTTCATGTAATAACAACAATGAATGTGCAGAAATTTCCCAAACAAGACACATTTACAAACTTTCACAGGGGCAGTATTTTGAGAACCTTTTTATGAGGGATCACTAGGTCCATGTGTTGTCCTGCCTAGCAGTAATCCCATGGTTTAGTATGCGAACATATGCTATATATGACACTTGTGGAAACAAAACTTCTAAATCTCATCGAGTTCAATAGGCGCCCAATATTTCACTAATGTTGGTCCAAGAAGTCCATCTTATTCCCCACCACCTCATTTGACCATCCATTTACTATTGGATGTAATCCATCCATCCAAGACTAGCACAACTATAATGCCACAACCCTAATCCTTATCCTCAAGTAGACTCAATGTTAGTTGTTGATTTGTCACTAGAACGGATCATGCCGTGGGAGAGCCAAGAGACTTCGTAATGCACTCGCTGTCGTCGTGGCGTCACCATACATCGCATGAAAGTCAACGTCGCCGCCAATTAGAGCTCGCATGAGGAGGTCCACATCTCTTCCTCCTCATGCCAGGCCGTATGTGATGAACCGCCACACAACACATCAATTTTAGAGATCATATAAAAGAATCCTCCGATGAGGCGATGAGTGATGAGTCTGCTCCTTGCTAGCTTGCACATAAACGAAAGAGACGAAGGGAATATTAAGGAAGGCGGCCGGTGATGGAACGATGTATGATGTCGGCTTGGGTGTGGCTATGCATGGGTTGGGCTTGAATGGGCCAGGAAGATGCGGGGGACAATTGAAAATAATTAGCAAAATAGTATTTAATTAATTATAGATGGGTCACTTTAAGATATGTGCATTTTTTAGAAAGAGGAGTATTGGAGCACTTGCCATAAAACTTTAAGTGTATGCAATTTCTCGTGCATTAGAAAACATGTACTCTCTCTATCCCAAAATAAATGACCTACTCATTGAGGGGTACTTTGGTCTCTACATTGTGTTGGCCTAGGCGTAATAGATTTTAAACGTATGTTTGGTTTTGGGGACTATGGTGGATGGAATGGCGCATCCCTTGTTTGTGAGTTGAGATGGTCCTAGTTTCTTGTTTGGTTGAGGCCTTGAGGGTATTCGAAAACTAGAAAAGGATTGTATCACGTGAGTCCAAGCCATCAGCCTCCTTATCTTCCTCCTTTGTAATCGATGCTTGACCATGAGAGTTCGCTGACAGCCAAGTTGATTTGAAGTTTTGATTTGCCATCCTTGCTGACCCGATACAATTTATCATCACCCGTGACACAAATTGCAAGCTCCACGATCCACGCTACGGTGTCAATCTAGTCTGGCAATAAGCATAGATGGAAGCTGCGAGCAACACAGATAGGACTGTGCATTTTTAACCGAGAACTGAAAAATCAAACCAAAATAATCGAAACCAACATCAAAATAACCATAACCTAAAAAATTGGTTCCTTATTCGATTCCAGATTGCGAAGAATCGAAAGATTTCAGCAAACTTTGGTTCCTACTCTCAAAAAACCGGATTAATCAAAAGAACCAAAATACATGAATTATAATTCAATTACTTGTATTTTATAAGGATATGTTCCATTTATTTGTGATGTCTCATATTGAATTGCTATATATTTATGTTACTATCTTGCTATGGTTCTCTTATTAATTATTATTATCTAAAATAGAGGTAGTGTTGCCTAGCTAAATTTGCTTTAAAACATATAAATTTGTTGTTGTGTTAATCTCCATGGGAAAAATTTGGTTAGTTCGGTTAGAACCAAAACTGAACCAAACTAACCGAAAACCGAAATGCTTGATTTCTGAATTTTTTTTGAACCGATCGGTTCCTATTTTCTAGGAACCAAAATTTTATCAATAACCGTGGAACCATACCAAAACCGAACCGAGGAACCAAATGCCTAAGCCTAAACAGAAATATTAAAGCCAAAATTAAGTTTATGCTAGGAATTGCGGCATAGGAATCAAGATCTAGTATAGGGGAGTGGAGGTGGAGGGAGGGAGAGCTCACCATGGCAAGCGTGTTGGTGGGACACAAATTTGGTGACTTATCTCTAGCAAATCACGACACGTCACTTGGGTAAAGGCTTGCAACCCCAAATATCTTGTGGGCTTGGGTATTCCCAACCTTAGGGTGCTCAATTGGTCTCTACATATGCATTGGCTATGGTTGGTGTTGAGGACCAATCATTTGGATACACACTACACTCCTCAAGTTGCTATAGCAATCACTAGAGTTCAAGCATGAAAATATAATCTTTGAGTGAGCTCATTCCTAGGTACCTCTTTTTGTGATTACGATATTAGATTGCTAAAATACTATTACTATTCATAGGAATTGTGGAGAGACAAGTGAAGTCCTTTTATAGAGTCATGAGGGAAAAAGACCGGTGTAGGCGTCCATGCCAAGTTAGAGGCCTAATTAATCAATCCATATCAAGTCTAAGTCCACCTCAGACTCTCGAACCAACTGGAACTAAAAATCATTTTTAATTACATAGTGGCGTTTCAATGTT
The DNA here is from genome assembly GCA_022036555.1 of Microstegium vimineum. Classification (NCBI taxonomy): domain Eukaryota; kingdom Viridiplantae; phylum Streptophyta; class Magnoliopsida; order Poales; family Poaceae; genus Microstegium; species Microstegium vimineum. The sequence goes on along the minus strand of CM039125.1, from coordinate 8,753,486 downwards.
CCACATATGCATGGAAACCTAGGAAGATAATATATCCAACAACTTCGCCCCCTCGTGAAAATTCCATCAGAGTTAATGGTAATTATCAAAATAAGTGGGCACATAGAATCTGTCAAGATGCCACATGAGTGTCTTTCGGGCCATTAGACTGTATATCATGTAGGAGTTCATTAGAGAAACCTGGAGTGGCCCTTGGTTCTAGTAGCCACCACCCAAGTTAGGGTTTAGGTTTTGCTTAAATTAATTAGTATGTCATGGATCACTTGTACTCCATGTGTCCTAAATAAATTTACGTCTTGTTTTTCAAGGAGTCAATTTTTTTAAAGTTTGACTAAGAATATAGAAAGTAATATCAATATTTGTATATCCAAATAAGTTTATTATAAAAATATATCTCATGGTTAATCTAATGATTTATATTATAAATCATAAATATTAGAACATAATTATATATTTTTTGTTAAACTTTAAAAAAGTTATCTTCTTGTAAAATGAGACATGCATTTATTATTTTGGGACTGAGGGAGTATATCTGTTTGTGGAATCCCAACTTGTGAACTTCATTTTTCAACAAATTCATGATTGGGTTCTTTTATTTGTAGGCAGAGATTAGACTTAGTGGCGATGTTAATTGGACATTGCATATATAGTTAATAACGATATATGGTGCTATTATTGTAGGGTCTGGATCCTTTTTTTTACCAAAAATTGGATTGTATGTGTGTTAAATCTACATCGAATCAAGAGTTATTTCTATCTGATGCAAGATTGGGAATCCCATTTCCATTCCATCAGTTGGCACTCAGTGATAAGTCGTACACTTGGGTGAAGCTAGCGGTCAAGGAGACACACTCACGAAGGACATGTTTAACACATTGCTCTTTGTGTAGGTTGGGGATGCATGGAAAATGTACCATTTTTTGGTTGGATCCATGGTTTGATGGTGCAGCAATGTTAAAAGACAACCAAGCCACTACGGGAAGTTTGTTACAATTGCTCTCAATTTCGTCCACTCCAACCCAATTTCTGGGTCTACCCACGTCTGCTTTCTGGGCCTTGTATTTGGGTGGCACATGAACATTGAACCTGGTATCCTATGACACAAAGCCTGTTTAAAGGTTGTGGAAGTTTGTAAATGTGCCCCGTTTAGAAAAGTTCCACACTTTCTGCGCTATATCGTGAACCGGTGTTGTTATCATTGCAAAATCTCAAGGTTGAGCACAGACGAGCTGTAGTTAGGGTATCATTTTGAATAACACGTCAAAAGCTCGAGGCCTCAAGCCCTATTTGACTCTCACACAACGAAATGACCAAATCAGTGGAGGGCGCGCGGGCGCATGACATTCAGACAATTCACACACCTAAATGTTCAAATAATCTTAAAACTTAATGGCACTACTCACAGCAAAAAACTACTATTAAGTGTGAATTCCAAAATAAGGAAGAATAGGAAACTTGGATTGTTGGATCATAAAGAAAAACTTACCAATCTTCTCAAAGTACTATATCGGGAGCTAATATAAACCGAAGGAAATGGCAAAAAAAAAAGGTTCACAATTATTCATTGCTTCAAATAACTTTTCCTCCTGTCTTTGCAATACATAACTACTAGCCATAGGAAGAAGGCACGAAGTTTCCTCACCATCATCTTGTGCTTTCGAGTTACTTGTCCATATTAGTCTAAATGGTTTTTTGGCAGCTTTTAATTAATGGAGATTTTGTTTGTGAAAAAAATATTATTGCTATCTTTTTCTATCTATATATCTTTTGGCTGCAAGAAACGAAACGTCAGAAAACTGCACTATAGCTAGAAGCGGCTAGAGACGGTTGGTTCGAGATGGAGGAAAAGATTATTTGCTTGACATCACGGCAGCCCGGCTGATATGCGTGCATTTAGTAAAAAGGTGGACAGCTGAAACCTTTTCCTACAAAATGAAAAAAAGCTAGATCTTTTGTTACAACCGGATTACAATTTCAATTGGAGTTAAGTCATAATATAACTTCCTTTTCCTCTTCTTGGGTCCTGATTAAAATCAGAGTTTGTGCGCGGATTCGTAATATAGATAAGAGAATGAGCTAGCAGATATATATATCTATATCTTGTGTAAACTAGCTGTGATTTTTTTAAAGATTTTGTTTCACAATCATCCAACTATAAACAACTTCTAGATATAGAGAAATCAATCCACCATAAAATATTAAGAAATAAAAGAAAAAGAATCCGAAAAGGGCTCTTACCAGATGTGGCGTATAGATGATATGATATGGGATGATTATCGGGCCCTGTTTGGATCATATCACTTCTAAATTTTAAAATTTTACAAAATTCCCCACCACATCACACATCAAATCTTTGCATGGAGTGTTAAATATAGATAAAAATATAACTAATTGCACAATTTGTCTAGAATTTCTGAGATAAATCTTTCGAACCTAGCTATTTAGTTCATGATTGAACAATATTTACCATATATAAAGTTTTTGGATCTAAACCAGACCCGACTATTATTTTGACCTAGATTGGTAGCGCTCGATCTACTTCACTCTGCAAGAATCAAACAAAGCAGCAGGCCTGGCCCTAGGGGGAGGGCAGCTTGTGCGACGGCCGAGGGCCCCTGACTTTGAGGGGCCCAAGCCCATGTGTAGAATACCACTATACCTACATCGTATACATCCCAACATGCTGTTAGCCTATCAATCTGTCATCAAGGAGACGTGGAGCCGCTCGCAGCCCCGCACGATCGCGTCGCCTCGCCTACTTGCGTGAAGCCGCCGCGCCGCCCGCTGCCCGCAATCCTCCGCACCGCACGATCGCGTGAAGCCTCAAGCCTCGCGCCCTCGCCCTCGAGACCGTAGAACGTTGAACGCTATTCGCTGCTCCAGTCTCCAGGCGAGAGGAATCAGGGATCACAACGCCGTGACGGACTGACAGGTGATCAGAGTGACAGAGGTATTGACCGGATTGCTTTCTTCTTTTGGTTATTTAATTTTTTTATCCAAATTAATTAATAATTATTTGTATAGTATTTGAGATATCTTGACACTATTGATCTTAATACCATCATTGATGATTTTGCATCAAGAAACGTTCGAAGAAATATCTTTTTTTATAAGAAGCGATGAATATGATGGAGTTCTATTCTTATTTAAGGTAATCATATTAGTTATGCAAGTACCATATATTGTTTTATAGTCTACATTGTTTTTGCTCTCGATAATAATTAGACATGTTAAAATAAAAAAATGTTATTGAATTTGCTCCCCTTTATACAAGTACAATTTATCTATATATTATAAGATTTTTTTTGGTTTAAAGGGCCGTTGCGACGAGTTCACCAGAGGGCCCTTGAAATCTTAGGACCGGCGCTGCAAAGCAGGAGCAGAACCTCATATCGTGAAGCTCAACTACTATGCTCGAACAATTAACCTTTCGTTTTATCCATATTTTTTTTTGCACTTTTATTTCATGCATAATATATCAACCCTTACCAAGTTGTCTGTGTATCCATCCATGATTTGACAATATAGTCACATCACCATTTTGAGTTTAGCACGGCTCGAGAGATTTCACGGCCGTACCTAGTGTTGACGATCGATAGCTAGCTAGGGATATGATATCGTCACTATCCCTTGGATCGATAGCAGACGCGGCCGAGCCGTTGGAGTTGCAGATATACCAATGCCCGCGCGCTCTTGCGGCTGGCTGAACCGGGGGGCGCGGACGGGCGGCGAACACAGCCGCGCGCCGAACGCCCCGCGTGCCGCGAGCGCATGCAATCCCACACCCACCCCCGGCCCCCGCGCGCATAACGAGGCAGGATATGCAAGGAAAAGGCAGCTCTCCGTAACGCTCGAGAGAAGCTATCGATATGGCATATTTGGCATGGAGCTAATGCGGCCAGGGCCAGCCGAAACGCGAGAGGGGGAGCAGCGTGCCGCCGGCTGTGGCTTGAGTCTTGAGAGAGCCCCTGCTTGTGTATTTAACAAACGCAAGTCGCACCCCGGCCGGCGCACATTCACACACATCCATCCCAATTTTCTCATCCGGGAGAGAGAGGGGCGATCGAGTACGTTGAGATCGAGGATGCAAGGCGGCGGCGGCGGCATCATCGAGCTCGCGAGGAAGGCGGCGGCCTCGGCGGAGGCCGAGCGAGCGGCGCGGCTGGCGGCGACGCACCCCGTGCGGAAGTACCGCTGCGTCTACCGGCGCGCCAACAGGTACTTCTCCGTGATCAGGAGCACCGGCAGCGCGCGCCTGCTGTGGCTCGGGTCGTACGACACCCCCGAGGAGGCCGCGTACGCGTACGACGCCGCCGCCAGGGCCATCCGCGGCCACAGGGCCAGGCCCAACTTCCCCGAGCCGGCGCCGGCGCGTGCGGTGGCGCCGGCGCCGGCGCCGCAGGAGGTTTCCACAAACCTCGTGCTCGCGCTGCCGACGCCCGCCGCGCCGGCGCACCGCTTCCAGCACCGGCAGCTGCCGGTGGCGCTTCATCCGCAGGTGTGCTTCGACAACTGGCTGGCTTCGTCGCCTGGCACGGAAGAGCCACAGGATCAGCAGCAGGGAGGAGGACCGGCGCCGTCGTCGTCCTCGCACCACCACCAACAGCAGCAACAACCCACGGTGCCACTGCTGCCACCGTTCACCCAGTTTTTCCACCTTTCAGGTCCCGCCACTGCTGCAGCCGCTAATGGCGACGCCGCCGCCGCTGTCGTCAATCCTTCCGTCCCGGGGGCCTATGTTTTGACACCGCAGAACGTGCAGGCGCCGCCCGCCAATCCGGCGAGCACCGAACTAAGCAGCACCGATGAGCCTGTCGTCGATGTCTTGCAGTTCCTTCCCCCCGCTGCCGCCCCTACCCAGCACCGCGAGTCGCAGGTCAGCGGCGTGTCTGATCTGGCCGTCGTCGCCGATAACTTCAGCCGCAACGGGTCGTTTTCGTCTGCTGCGCGTCCTCGAGTGCCTCGGTTCAGGCTCGATCTGCTGCTCCATGTCGGTCTGCCTGGTCATCGCGGCGGCCCAGGTGGGGCGCAGTAAGGAGCGAGGCGCAGAAGCTGCGTCAGGTCAGGTGCCGAGGGGGCTGCCCATCGACTGTGGCCGATTATCTCATGCTGTTCCTTCGAGTACTCGACATCTGATCTTCTTAGTTTACCGTCTACTGTCCGTAATGATTGTTATGTCGTATGTTTTTCTATTCCAAAATTCGAAAACAATGTCTATGTATTATCGTCGTTTTAACTGGACTTGTGATGCCTCCGGTCCTGACCGTGTGCTTGTGTCATGTATTGTTCGGTAACTTGTTTCAGTTTTCCTGTGCTGTGAGCAAAGAAAAAAATGTTGTCTGAAGTAAAGGGCCTATTTGATATGGGTTCGTCTCGTTGCGACTTTTGTCTATAGTGTGTGAGGAGTCAAGCTCCACCAAGGGATCCTTTGGTGGGTTTCTCTACCGGCTCTAGACTGTTTTTTATTTATCATCTTTCCTCTCACAGAGACCATAGCAGCAGGTGAGGCTAAAAATGACTTCTCCTACTCCCACGGGCTATGTGTGAGAAGGGAAGAGAGAAGATAAAAATAACTTCTGTAAATATTGTATGAACATTAAATGCATTAGATAAGCTAAAACCAACAGGAGCACTATCAAACGAGGCCAAACAGAGGCTAAGCAGAGTCTTGAATCCAGATCTCTAGTTTCATCACCATTCATGTGTTTTGCTTAAGGTTAACCATATTGTTGTTTAATTATTAATCATCTCATAGTGTTTAAGCTCGTTACTTATTATGGGAATTTAATTGGGACATCTTTCCTTTAACAGTAAACAAGATCAACATTGTTAGAGAAAACATTTTCATAGTTAATTTTGGAATTACAACTACAAGAATAAGGTTAGATTGTAATAATCAATGACTATTCTTGTATTGCAAAATCCAACAAAATTCATGTGTGCATCACAATAAGTTTGATAGCAGAAAGGCTAATTATTAATTTGGTATTATAATTGGCTTTCAAAAAAAGAGGATTTAATTGTGCACTTCCTCCATTAGGAAACCCTAAAAAGGTATAACGGTCGATTTGGTACCTAAACTGACGATGTTATATCTATACTGTCTAATTGTAACGTTATTCTATAATACGGGCTTGTCCATTTTACTCCTTACTATCAAACTATATAACCAATTGATCTAATTAGGTCCTAATAGTCCATTTTAATTTGATATCAAATAAGCTTACTTATACAAGGAGTGAAATGGATCATAGCCTTAGTTAGACTAGGCCTTTGTCTAGCATTACCGTGCTAACCATCGCCATCACGTCCCCTTCTTTTTCCCATTGTACCACTACTTTAGGTCTAGTATGGGGCTTTGAAGTTGATGACATGCTTAGAGAGGGAGGCAACAATAACAATCAACTTGAAATTATATTTATCCCAACGATAGGACTATAGTGATCGAGCATCTATGGTGATTCCCATATGTTTGCAAAGTATAATATCTGAGGGAGCAGTGATTCGAGCTACCTTAGTGGACAACTCCGATTCTACCGACCACTCACGGCTCATGATGGCGGAGAGGCCTTTAATGTGATCTAAAAGGAAAGCATCATTGTGTAGACTCTCATCCTCAATTGATGCAGAGTGTACCAGAGGCTTCACTTGAACTAGAAAATTCGAGGTGTTGCCAAAATCTTCAAAAAGATCTACCTCGGTTTCAGAGAGGAATGAACATAGAAGGATGGGGCCCATCACTCTCTAAAGAGTGTTGTATTCCCTAGGAGATGGTTCTATGACAACCAAATCATTCGAAGGATATGAAGGAATTTCATATTCGGTTGTTTGTTCCTCCTCGTGTTGTTCGGGGCTTGGCTCGACTTCTTCTTCGGGAAATTCGTCAAAAACTCCAATGTAAGGGGTATTTTCAAGAATTTTATTTAGAATAGCTTCTCCTTCACTAATGGTTTTGTGCGAGAATGATCCTCCTATGGGTATTGATAAAGTAGGGTAAGGTGGAGAGCAGCTTCCTTGTTCAGTCCAAGATGGAAGTGATAAAGTAGGACATTGTCTGGTAAGGAAAGGTTTGGACCGGAATTGATAAGGATTATGAACCTAGCCCAAGCTGCTCCTAAATCATCCTCTTTTTGTTTGAATTGAAGAACTTCAATTCTAAGGGCTGCAATTTTAGAAAGAGGGAAGAAAGAAAGACAAAATTTGTCTCAAAGTTCATCCCAATTCCCATTTACGCCTCCTACGGAATGAGCATACCACTCTTTCGCTCTTCCCAAAAGTGAGAATGGAAACAATTTCCATTTTAAGGTCTCTTGTGGCATGTCAGCAATGAGGAGACAAGAACACAATTGCTCAAATTCTCTAAGGTGAGTGTAAGGATTTTTGTTTTCTAGCCCAGAGAAAGATTGCTCCTGAACCATGGCTATGAAAGCAGGGCGAAGCTCATAGCCATGTGTAAGAATGGGGTTTGAAGATGGTGGAGGCTCCAACATGTCGCCCTTTGGAGCAGAGTATTTATATATAGGAGTGGAATGCATGTGGTAAGATGAATATGGTATGGTGAGAAATGTGGTAAAAAGGAAATAAGAAAAAGGTAAATGGATGTCTTGGTTCGAAACTAGCATAGCTACCGTTCCCTAGCAACGGTGCCAGAAAGCTTGTTGGTATAAATTAACACACACAGATAAATCCGCAAGCGCACGGATACCGCTGTAGCTTTCACCTGTGAGTATTCCAAGGGTATCAATTTCCACGGGGAATATGAAGTGAACTTGTAAAGAACGAAGATCATCCAAGGATAGAGAAGATATATTAGTGGATAAGATATATTATTTTTTAGTGGGTAAGATATATTAAGAACATCCAATGAAAGAATGATAACTAGGTAGAGAGAGATTTTAGAGTTTTCTAAGGGGTTCTATCTAATCAAAGGCTCACGATACTCTACTTACTTTGGAGCAACAATACCTTTGCGACTCTCGAATAAGACTAGGAAAAAGGTAATCGGGGGGAGGCTGCCAAAAGCTCTACGAAACACCAACCCGAACGTGGTGGACTACAAAGGCCTTACAGAGTTGTCACCTCTAGGACTACCACAACTATCCGTGGGATTAGGTGCAAACCCAGGTAAATTCTAGTCTAGACACCACGTCTACACTATCGCTTACTACTCTAATTCCAATTGTAAACTAGAGTACTCAATACGAGTGGAGATCCCATAAATAGAATAAAGTAAGAACTAAAATAAGATACTTAGAAATAAATGAAGAACCTGGAGATTGCTCAAGACGAACCAGATGCTGCAAAGGTACAATGTTGAGGAAGATCCTGACATATCCGGCTCCTCCTAGCTCTCTCCTCCTCTCTCACCTCTAATTACAACTAGATGAACTAGAACTAGAAAAACTAGATCTAGACAACTAGAGGAACCTCTACTCTACTTAGATGGAGAATTAAAGCCATACCCTTTGCTTTGTAGGTGATAATGGTGCCTGGAGAGGGGGGCGGTCTGCCCCTCTATTTATAGCCTGAGGTGGAGTAGGGGGCAAGGAACCACCATGTCATCGATCCGCATCACGTTGATTGTCCTCCATTGGATCAAACTGACTTAGTGTAGGGCCAAGATGACTCCTCAAAGGCGGTGGATGAAGCTTCCAAAAGGCGGCGCCGAGTGGGCTCAGGGCCAGGCCGACCGGCATGGGGTGGGGCTGGTCAGCCCCACCTGGCGACAGCGCGGGTCCCGCCTCTCTCCGGTGTCTTCTGGATCCTTCTTGATTTTAATGGCAACTACATCTCCGCGGGATTTCGTCTATATTTATTCTGATTTGATTCTCTTTATATGCTTTTCTGGAATAGTCCCTGGAAAATAATAGAATACCAAAATCGTGGAATTTGTTAGATAACCCCTATACGTCTATATTTTTCATATGGTTAATCCATTTATCATGTTTATAGTTGTATTAAAAATTGACGTTAATGACCATCAACAACCACTCAACCCGGTCACAAGCTTTATTCATATCGAGTTTGATGGCTGCCCAACCCTGAGAACCCTTCCTCCTATTTCTCAGCCAATGAACATGTTCATACACAATTAAGATATTATTACTTATTAAATGACTTGGGACAAAGGCACTCTGATTCTCTGAAACAATATTTGGCAAAATCTTCTTTAATCGATTCGCTATCACCTTGGAAACAATTTTGTATAGGACATTACATAGACTAATGGGTCGTAAGTCGGTCACCTTATCAAGCTAGGACACCTTTGGGATGAGAGCAATAATAGTGTCATTCCAATCCCTGCAAAAACTGCATCACTCACTTTTTTACCAACAATGTCCCAAAATCTCTGATAGAAGATTTCTGCCACGCCATCCGGACCAGGCTCCTTCAAATCACCAATGGCCTCTGGAGCATTTTTTATTTCCTCCTCAGTGAAATCCATCATTAAGTGATGATACATCTTGAGTGTAACGCTTGGGTTAACAGCCCCAAGAACTTGCTCAACATCGCCATTTTATATTGGATGTAAAGAGTTGCAAAAAATAATTAGTAATAAATTCCTCCTTCACTACTTCATTCTCCAACCAAACTCCACCATCACCTTTAAGAGGACCTATTCTATGTCTCCTTCTCTTCTCGAAACAAGCCGCATGAAAGAAAGAAGTGTTCCTATCTCCCTTCTCTAACCACCAAGAATGCGACCTCTGCTGCCAATACATATGAACCTGCTCCTCCACTTTATCTAGCTGGTATCTCAAGGCAGCTTCCTTCATTAAACCTCCCTCAGAAAAAGGTTGCCGTCTGCAACGCTCCAGATCGGACTTAAGCTTCTTTCTCTTTTTTCAAGCCCTCCCAAAACATTTGAACTCCACCACGCCAAGCTTCCCGCCACTCTCCCAACTAACCGATCTACAGATTCCAGCCCCTCACCACCTCACCATCCCTCCTTCACCACCTCACCACATTTCTCCTCCTCCAGCCAACTAGCTTCAAAGAAGAACGCCTTATTCCTTTGTAAAGTAGCAGTTTCTCTGTGCTCGATTGAGATGATTAGTGGTCTATGATCAGAGTGACCCGGATCACCATTTAGAACGTGAAACAGGGGAAATTTCAGCCTCCAAGTCTCGTTTGCTACTGCCCGATCAAGCCTCTCTCTAACAAAACTCGAGGTACAATACTGATTATTCCACCAAGTGAAAATATCTCCCTCATAGCCCAAATCTTCCAAACCGCAGCCCACTAGTGCATCTCTAAATCGATCCATCTGAGACTGCGCTTTTAGACGCCCCCTTCCTTTTCATGCTGAAACAAAATCTTATTGAAATCCCTCGCAGACAGCCACGCCTCCCCACCCTGGCCATGCAAATCTCGCATCAAACTCCAGGTTTGATGTTTTTCCTCCATTTGTGGGTGACCATACACCCCAGTAAACCTCCACTTGGAACCATCCCCCCCCCCCACATCCACATCAATGTGGTTGTTAGAGAAATTCCGCAAATCCACATCAATAGTTCATTGTCATAAGTTGATTTGTTGTCCACAGCCATCTCACCGCCCTTCACTTTCTTCACACCCTCTCTATCGCTATCATCCTCCCCATCAATATCCATCTTCCTCTTCTTATCCTTCCCTTCTTCCTTTTTATTCCCACCACTGACCAGCCTGCTCCTCTCAGATTTTTAAGACCATCTACCATGCTTCTTAGGACTGGTCTGGCTCCCCACCCCTACGCATTTTTTCTCAATCCTCTGCCCCTCTTGCACTCCCCCTACCCGACCTCCACTACCTCCATGCCTTTGATCACCCGACTCCTTTGCAAAAATTTCCAGAGCTAACACCAAATTTTTTCTCGCTCTCCCTTCAGGCTCCTTTTCTTCTTTTGCATTCTTTGATGGACTAGTGACTTCTTCACCCTTTTCCACTGATTTCCCATTATCACTCTTTCTCCACGTTAGCGCATCACTTCCTGAACCAGATTACTCCATCGGTCATGTGAGTCTGATGAGTTTTTTTTGTTGGAACGAGCTCCCCCCCATGGACCCCTTGATCTCACCAGAATCTGTCGACCCATCTTCCTACCTCCACTTTTTTCTTGTCTGGAATGTAACGCAAATTCCTCAAAAAAGGGTGAGCCTCCCCCTTCTCCAAATGATCACCACAACTCCTATCAATGTGGCCAATACAACCACAAGTGTAACAAAAATCTGGGAGGAATTCATAAGCAAAAGCACAGCACTTCTCCTTTTCTTCCTTGCCTGAACCCACTCTCACCATGATCCCGCGCATTAATAGTTTTCTGATGTCAAGAATCACTTTGATCCGCAACACGCTTCCCACAACCATCCCATCTTCTCCCACATCTACTTCTCTAAAAACTCCAATTTTATCACTCAAAATCACTCATGTTTCCCTATTCGTCATGCTAAAAGGAAGATTTGAGACCCTTACACAAATGGAATTAGGTTAAATTCCATATCATCCAATTTATTTGATTCATCAAAATCCGTAACCACCACTAGATCCTTGGATATCATCCAAGGTCCATCTTCCAAAGCCCTTCGCTTTCCCGCCACTTGCAAGAAGGTGAATAGAAAATGATTCTCTCCAAGGTCCTTGCAGGTGACCCCCTTGATCATACACCACACTCTCCCTAGCGTCCTTTCTAGGGTTTTTGGAGACACAAGCTTTTCTTCTATGACCTCCGCGATCGCGTGAGGTTCCGCCGATCGAGATCTGCGACTTCCTCCGCCATCAATTCTTACTCCCCCACATTCTTCCTCTGACAGCTTCATCTTCCCCGTCATGTTCTCCATCGATTCCATCTCCAATCACCCCGCCGGGCAGTGAACCCGAGGGGTGGCAAGAAAACACAAAAGAAAAACAGGCTAGCACTTTTAGGTTTGGGCTCCTGACACCGGAGACGTATGTGGCTTGTACCGGATGGGAAGTGGAGAATCTGATCTAGGCCTAACGCAAATAGTAGATCGGAGATCCTAAAAGGGATGTGGGAGGAATTGAGGCAGGGAGGAAAAAGAAACCAGAAACGACTAGAGACCACCTCTCGAGTTGCCTAGGGAAAAACCCTAGACACCGAGACACCTTTTTGTTAGGGTACCATTTTTAATAACACATCAAAAGCTAGAGGCCTCAAGCCCTATTTGACTCTCACACAACTAGAATGACCAAATCAGTGGAGGGCGGGCGCATGGCATGCACACACCTAATGTTCAAAGAATCTTAAGTCTTAATGGCACCACTCACAGCAAAATAATGTGTCAACTATTGTTAAGTGTGAATTCCAAAACAAGGAAGAATAGGAAACTTGGTTTTTTGGATCATAAAGAAAAACTTACCAATCTTGTCAAAGTATATATGAATATATATCGGGAGCTAAACCGAAGGAAATGGCAAAAAAAAAGGTTCACAATGATTCATTATTGCTTCAAATAACTTTTCCTCGTGTCTTTGCAATACATAACTACTAAGCTAGCCATAGGAAGAAGGCACGAAGTTTCCACACCATCATCTTGTGCTTTCGAGTTACTTGTCCATACTAGTGTAGCTAAATGGTTTTTTTAGCAGCTTTTAATGGAGCTTTTGTTTGGGAAAAAATGATTATTGATATCTTTTTCTATCTATATCTTTATATCTTTTGGCTGGAGGAAACGAAACGTCAGAAAACTGCACTATATAGCTAGAAGAAGAAACGGCTAGAGACGGTTGGTTCGAGATGGAGTAAAAAAAGATTATTTGATTTACATCACGGCTGATATGCATACCTTTAGTAAAAAGGTGGGGAAAAAAACCCTTTCCTACGAAATGAAAAAAAAGCTAGATGTTTTGTTACAACCGGTGAAATTAATAAAGGACAATTTCAATTGTAGTTAAGACATAATATAACTTCCTTTTCCTCTTCTTGGGATTTTTTTTGTACTTTTCATGCATAATAATATATATCAACCCTCACCAAGTTGTCTGTACGTGTATCCATCCATGATTTGACAATATAACCATTTTGAGTTTAGCACCGTACCGCTCGAGAGATTTCACCTAGTGTTGACGTGGCGCTTTGGTGCGGCCGGGCCGGCCTTGCAACGAGACATATGGTATGGCGTGTGCATCACGCGCGTTGCCTTGCCTTGCCACGGATTATCGATAGCTAGCTAGGGATATCGTTACTATCCCTTGGATCGATCGCGGACGCGGCCGAGTCGTCCGTTACAGTTGCAGCTATACCAATGCACCGCGCGCTCTAAGCAATCCCACCCACCCCCACCCCCCGCGCGCATAACGAGGCAGTATGCAAGGAAAAGGCAGGAGCTCGCAGTAACGCTCGAGGCAAGCGCGCGAAGCTATCGATATGGCAAATTTGGCATGGAGCTAATGCGGCAGGCCGGCCAGCCGAAACACGAGAGGGGAGCGGCGTGCCGCCGGCTGTGTTAGGCTTGAGAGTTGAGAGAGCCCTGCTGCTTGTGTATTTAAGAAACGCAAGTCGAACCCGGCCCGGCCGGCGCACATTCACACACACATCGCTTGCAGCCGCGCGCGCTGCACATCCAGCCATCATCCGGGAGAGGGAGGGGCGATCGAGGATGCAAGGCGGCGGTGGCATCGTCGAGCTCGCGAGGAAGGCGGCGGCCAGGCGCCCAGTGGCAGTGCGGAACTACCGTGGCGTGTACCGGCGCGCCAACAGGTACTTCTCCGTGATAAGGAACAACGACCACGCGCGCCAGCTGTGGCTCGGGTCGTACGACACCCCCGAGGAGGCCGCGTACGCGTACGACGCCGCCGCCAGGGCCATCCGCGGGTACAGGGCCAGGCCCAACTTCCCCGAGCCGGCGCCGGCGCGTGCGGTGGCGCTTCATCCGCAGGCGTGCTTTGACAACTGGCTGGCTGCGTCGCCTGGCACGGTCACGGAAGAGCCACAGGATCAGCAGGGAGGAGCACCGGCGCCGTCGTTCCCGCACCAACAGCAACAGCAACAACTACCCACGGTGCCACTGCTGCCACCGTTCACCCAGTTTTTCCACCTTTCAGGTCCCGCTCCCGCCACTGCTGCAGCCGACAATGGCCACGCCGCCGCTGCCGTCATCAATCCTTCCGTCCCGGGGGCCTATATTTTGACACCGCAGAATGTGCAGGCGCCGCCCGCTGCAAATCCGGCGAGCGCCGAACTAAGCAGCACCGATCCCGTCGTCGTCGATACCTTGCAGTTCCTTCCCGCTGCCCAGCACCGCGAGCTGTCGGTGTCGCAGGCCAGCGGCGTGTCTGATCTGGCCGTCGTCGCCGATAACTTCAGCCGCAACGGGTCGTTTTCGTCTGCTGCACGTCCTCGAGTCGGTTCAGGCTCGATCTGCTGCTCCATGTCGGTCGTGGCGGCCCAGGTGGGGCGCAGTAAGGAGCGAGGCAGAAGCTGCGTCGTCAGGTCAGGTGCCGAGGGGGGCTGCCCATCGAGTGCGGGCGATTATCTCATGCGGTTCTCCTTCGAGTACTCCACATCTGATCTTAGTTTACCGTCTACTATCCGTGATGATTGTTATGTCGTATGTTTTTCTATTCCAAAATTCGAAAACAATGTCTATGTATTATCTTCGTTTTAACTGGACTTGTGATGCCTCCGGTCCTGACCGTGTGCTTGCATTGTGTCGTCAGTATGTATTGTTCGGTAACTTGTTTCAGTTTTCCTGTGCTGTGAGCAAAGAAAAAAATGTTGTCTCAAGTAAGGGTCTACTTCCTCCGTCTCAAAATATCTGTCTTAGTAAGGGTCTATTTTCTCCGTCCCAAAATATCTGTCTTTATGTTACTTCCCAAGAAAAAAATTAGATTAATTTAATATAAAAATTATTAATAGTTATGATACACAATTGATATCATTAGATAGATCTTTTGATCTAATTTTTTAATAAATTTATTTGGAGACACAAATGTTACACATATTTTGAATAAATCTAGTCAAAGTTGTGACACGGAAACCCAAAATGACAGTTAATTTAGGACTGAGTGAGTATTTGATATGGGTTCGTCTTGGTGTGACTTTTGTCTATAGTGTGCGAGGAGTCGAGCTCCACCAAGGGCTCCTTTGGTGGGGCTTCTATCGGATCCAACTGTTTACAAATACTATTTTTATCTCTCCTCTCTTCTCTCTTAGAGCCCGAGTAGAGCAGGTGAAGCTAAAAAATGACTTCTCCTGCTCCCACAGGCTATGTGAGAAAACAACAGAGGAGAGATAAAAATAACTCCTATAAATATTGTATGAACATTAAATACGTCTGATAAGCTAAAACAAATAGGAGCCCAATCAAATGGGTCCAAACAGATGTTAAGCAGTCTTGAATCCAGATCTCTCCAGTCTCATCACCATTCATGTGTTTTGCTTATAGTTAATCATATTGTTGTTTAATTATTAATCATCTCATTATGTTTAAGCTGGTTACTTATTTTGGAAATTTGGGACATCTTTCCTTTAACAATAAAAAAGATCAACATTGTTAGAGAAAATGTTTCCGTAGTCGCTTTTGGAAATACAACTACAAGAATAAGGTTAGATTGTAATAATCAATGACTATTCTTGTATTGCAAAATCCAACAAAATTCATGTGTGCATCACAGTAAGTTTGATAGAAAGGCTAATTAGTAATTTGGTATTATAGTTGGCTTTCAAAACAAAGAGGATGTAACTATGTACTCCCTCTATTTAGGAAAACCTAAAAAGGTATAACAATCGATTTGGTATCTAAACTGATGATGCATATCTATATTGTCTAATTGTAATGTTATGTTATTTTATAATATATGCTTGTCCATTTTACTCCTTACTATCAAACTATATAACCAACTGATCTAATTAGGCCATAATAGTCCATTTTCATTTGATATCAAATAAGCTTACTTATACAAGGAGTGAAATGAATTATAGCCTTAGTTAGACTTGGCCTTTGTCTAGCATTACCTTGCCAACCATCGCCATCACGTCCCCTTCTTTTTCCCATTGTACTACTACTTTAGGTCTAGTATGGGGCTTTGAAGTTGATGGCATGCTTAGAGAGGGAGGCAACAATAACAATCAACTTGGTTTTGTGAAGGAGTTAACATGCCACAATGGAGGTGTTATGGTTGGCCAAAGGTGGTTGGACTTGGGGAAGAAGATGATTTTCAAGGCCATCTAATACTACATGACCTTGGTAACCCTCCCAAAATGGAATTCTAGATATACACTGTTGTACGTGTTCATACTAATTTGTGTTTGTGGCTTGTCATATTGGTTTCACTATATGTTGAATTTTGTGTTTTGTTACCATGGACCCAGTTCATATTTATAATTATCGGCGGTCCATTCACAATGAAGGTCAAAGACGATAGTTGATGGCAAATACCATCGATCAGTTTGACCGGGTGTTGCAAGCAACTAGCATAAGGACCTCAGGAACCTCATATGTTCCTTCCGGAGCTGGGGTAGTGTTGAGTCTTCAAATTAGGGGGTTAAATCTTTGGATTTTGAGGGCCCTGCTTTAGTTGTCCACCAACTTTTAAATGTTCTTTTCTCACCATAACTGTGATCGTTGGCAGAAGGACATTGGAAAATACCAACGGTGGATGATTGTGGAGTTAGATGACTACTGGTTGGTGTGGTCAAGGGTTGCTCGAAACTAGCATAAGGACCACACAAACCTCATTTCTTCCTTCTAGGGTTGGGGCACTGAGTTCATCTAATAAGAGGGTTCATTCTTTGGATTCTTGATGCCCTATCGTCTAGTTGTTCTTGAACTTTCAATAGTGGTTTCTCAATGTGATAACGATTAGAGGCGGTCCATCCACAACAAAAGTAGAAGGTGATGGCAAAAGAGCAATGATCATCGTTGGTAGAGAGGCAGAAGAGTACCCGACAACCAGTGTGGTCATTGGTTGTTGGTAACTAGCACAATAGGCTCATGTGTCTGCCTGTCCCTTCAATCAGGAGCTAGGGGGTGGTCGTGTTCTCGAATCAGAAGGCCCAACCTTTTGATATCGGAGGCCTTGCTCTAGTCCTCCAATTCAAGATGAATGGAGCATCAAATTTTGATTTTGTTTCCATCTGCATCCAAAATTCAAAGAAGGCAAGTCTTCTGTCCCCAAATTTTGTTCACAAATTCTTGCCAGATTTAGAAAACTGAATCGAGCCAAAGTCTATAGTTATTACTCCATCCATCCATCAATGTCCAGCATATAGATATATTTGTATGAGGAAATGTTTTAAACTTAGATTTTATATTTAAATTTCTCTTCTGATATAATGTCAACTATTGTTAATGAACATCATCATAAAATTCATCCGAATGGGAATTGCAAGTAGGACCCAAAAAATAAGGTGAGCCCAAATTTAGAGGAAAAATAGGAATGACCCATCCAATTCACAATAGCAAGGCAACTTTCCATGTCGTTATCTTGTGTGCTTCCCAGTTTTTACTTGTACTTACTAGTATACAATGTAGTTTTAGCAGCCTTTTATTGTTTGGCGGCAGTTGCTATCTTTTCCCTTGTTTTCTGTAAAGAAAGTTACTTTCCATTTCTTTCATGCAGGAGGGGCAGAAACGTGAGAACTCTGGACAAGATAGCGATAGACGGTTTTCTTCCAATAAAAAAAAAGAAAGCGATAGACGGTTTTTCTTAGAGATGTAGTAGAGCCATGATTATTATTTCCTAGATCAGTTATTAAAAAGTATAGATGAGTACTGCACACGTCCTATCCCAAACAAACGACGGAAAAGCTAGATGGCCGATCTCTATTGTCACTAGCGCGGTGGAAGTGTAAAATTCCTATAGGAAATCAAACCACAGCCTTTCCCTTTTACCTTCTAAGTATATACTCCGTGATTTCGTAAAAAATATTTGATCGATGGAAAACACAATTCAAACAACTAAAATATAAGATATATAAGAAAAATAAGCCTTGCACAAAAAGAATATAAACATAATAAGCAAATATTAAAGAATCAAACAAATTCTTACTGGATGTGGCTTTTAGCCGTATGATGCTTCTTCGTAACCATGGGGCTAGAAACATGAACATCCTCAACATCATGTGACTTTTAGACAATATAATAATGCTTCTTCGTAACCATGCATAAGGCTAGAAATATCCACATAATAAATGGCTTTTAGACGTCATTTTCACGACTTGCTTTGTCATGGAGGGCATCATATGCCGGTTTGAACATACCGCGTTACGTTATACTCGTACCACATTATGGTACTCGATCGTGTTATAACTACATTGATGCAACCAGAAATTAAGGTACATCGACTTTGTACTTGGGATGGATGTTTTCCACTTTTCCTTTAGTTCAAGTGTCTGAAATTTAAGATGATTTCAGGCAACACTAATATACCACCAACTAGTATAAGTTAGTTGTTAATTTTGTATTTTGTTATTTTTTTTGTGTTATAACATATTAAATTTGTATCCTTGCCCTCCTATAGAAATAATTGTAATTCGGGTTTGTAGATTTGTCTAACAAATTTTTTATTTCTAAAATCAAAATTACAGACTATGTCTATGTCTACATAAATTACAACGAACTAAAATTATAATTATAGTATAAAATATATGCAATAATTGTCGTCTAAAAAAAAACTAAATTTCAGGCACATAAAATTTAGCAAATCACGATGTTTTCTTCTTCAAAACCCTAAAACTCACAAACAAACTCTCCCTCTCATTGTCTCATACATTCCATTTTTTTTTCTCCAACCCTCACCAAGATATTTGTTCATCATCCATCCATCCATCCACCCACGACAATATTAATTACCACTTCATTTATTTTTTACCAGCAGGGTGGTTGGTGAGGGCCTGAATAACGCATGCATTGCCTTTCCCATCGATCAAGGACCACGGACGCAAGCAAGCAGCCGCGGCGTCTGGGAGCGAGGCGGATACCGTCACCATCTCTGACCCGCGCATGCGAGTTGCAAACTGACGAGGCCGCGGCCGGCCAGCAGGTGCAGCCCAACGCAGGCGCGGCTGGACTGTTGCGGGGAACCGTCGCTCGCGGCCGATAACGCCTGCCGCGCGCAAAACGAGGCACGGCACGAGCACGACGACGGAGCGAAAAGCTCCCGGAAAAGGCACGAAGCAAGCAACCACGGCAAGCTATCGGCATATATGGCGTGGCGTGGGGCAACGCGAGGCCAGCCGAAACGCACGCCAGTGGCCGGCGTGCAGTGAGTGACACCTTCGGCTTGGCACACACGCGAGCGCGAACGCTGGAGCCCCGGCCGGCCTATATTAAAACCACAGGCCGGCGTACTCCCTTGCCACATCCACATCCGGCCGGCAGGCACAGCGGAGCGAGAGAGGCCTGTGTGGGTAGTGAGAGGAGAGAGTGTGTTCGAGAGGAAGAGGATGCAAGGCGGCGTGGTCGAGCTCGCGAGGGAGGCGGCGGCCGCGGCTCGGGCCGAGCGAAGGGCGCGTGGTGCGGCCAGGCTGCCGGTGCGTAGGTACCGCGGCGTCATGAAGCGGGGCGACGTGTACGTCGCCGAGATCATGGACGCCGCGGGCCTCCGCCCGGTGTGCCTCGGGTTGTACGGGACTCCTGAGGAGGCAGCGTACGCGTACGACGCCGCGGCGAGGATCATGCACGGGAACAAGGCCAAGCCCAACTTCCCCGCGCCCCCGGCCATGGTCCTCCGCCCGCTGGTGGGGCACGCTCGCATGCGTGTGCCGCTCAACGGATAGCAGGCGCCGGTGGACGGCGGCGGAGCACAGCGTCAGGTGTTCTTCGCCCAGCAGGCACCACCGGCCCCATATTTCCTGGCGCCTCCGCCGGTCCCGTACCATGGTGGTGCCGTGCCGGCGTTCTCACAGTTTTTGTACTATCCAGCTGTTGGTCCAGCGTTCGCCGCCGCCGGTGGAAGCAACGGCGTAGGCTTCTATGGTATGACTCCCATGATCTGCCCAGAGCATGAGGTTCCCTTGCCCATTAATTCTCACAGTTTTTGTCCGATCCAGTTGCAGGTCCAGTGTTCGCCGCCGTCGGTGGAAGCAACGGCGGCGCAAGAGGCTTCTATGGTATGGCTCACATGATCGATCGGCCCTAATTAAGGCTGAGGTTCCCATGCCCATTCTCAATGTTTTTGTTCCGTCCAGCTGCAGGTCCAGCTCTGGCCGCCGCAGGTGGAAGCAACGGCAGCGCAGGAGGCTTCTATGGTATGGCTTCCATTCCATGATCGGCCCTGAGCTCGAGGTTCCCCATGCCCATTCTCATAGTTTTTGTACCGTCCAGCTGCAGATCCAGCACTCGGCGCCGCCGGTGGAAGCAACGAAGGTGTAGGAGGCTTCTATGATATGGCTCCCATGATTGGCCCCGAGCCCGAGGTGCCCATTCCCACCTATGCAGCGAACAACCCACTGAGCAGCTCTGACAAGAAAAACAAGGCTGTTGTCGATGCCGACCTTAAGCTTAAGCTGATCGAGGATAACTTCAGCCCCCGCCATGGCGGCGCGTCCACCTCGTCTGCAGCGCGTCCGGCGGTGCCTCCACTCAGGCTAGAGAATCTAATGGAATCTTGGGAACACATGGTAGATAAGTATCAATGAATGTTCAGTTTTGATGATGAGTGATTGACCAACATTTGAGCGTTTCAGTTTGAGTGGCTTACCCTAACCTCTTTACGAAAGCAAATGTGTGCCTGTCTATCGGCTTGTGGTGTGCAGGTGCTATGTCTAGTGACAGTGGTCAATGACGTGGAGAAGGTCGAGTAGAGGCTTGCCGTGCCGATGGACTGAGAGCAGTGAAGGGCGGAAGCGGTGCTCGGACTGAGGGACCATGGGCGCCGGCGGACTAGCTGTGGTGGCTAGTACTTGGCACCGGCGAGTGCGAGAAGACATGGAGGTAGACCGAGTTGACCAAGTCAAGACGGCGGACGAGCGAGTCGAGCGGAGGCTCATGGGACTCGGAGTCCGACCGGGCGAGGACAAGGTGGCTCGAGTCAAGTGGTTTGGTGGTTTGGGCCTCAAAACCATCGGAGGACGGTTTCCGAGTTTGGGCCTCAAAACTTGGGGTTCGGTAGTTGAGCCGAAAGCTACCGGTGGCGGGTTTCGCGGGTTTGGGCCTCAAAACCCGGACGGAGCTTCCGAGGAAGCGGGGATGACATGTGGCGGAATCATGGAGGTTGCGTCGAGGCGATGGCAACTCCTGGCAGGAAGCGGGGCCGTCCATTCAAACGAGTGGCTGAGAGTTATCGACTTGGATTACAATGTCTTAGGGCTAGGTAATTCAGTCATGTATCTAGGGGGGGTCTTTGGGAAATAGCCAAAGCCCGAATAAATAGAGGATGAAGGGGTATCCTCATCCTATCTCTTGAATCCTAATCATTTGCCCCAACTCTCTATCTCTCTACCCTCTCTTTAGTTCATGAGATCCCTAGGTTGATTTCACCAACCTTTGTAAGAACTTGAGTTTGTTGTGAGGAATCGGAGGCCGTAACCTCCGTAAGCCATGGTGGCTTCGCTTTCTTGATTGTGTCCCCGTTTTGCTTGTGTTCTTTGTGTTTTGCTTTTACTCTCTCTTTTTCCCGAGATGATTTCTCTTTGTTGAGAGTAGCTTTGCAAAATCCGTTTGAACTAAGTTGTTCGCAATCGTGAGGAGCATCTTTGCACCGAAGGAATTCTCCTCAAACCTCATGAGTGCGTAGATCGGGCGATTTCTTTGTGGCGTTCTTTGTTTTGCCTTTTCTCCGCCAAATTCGAGTGTTCCCGTTTATCCTCTCCAAATTGAGCGATGATTTCTTCGGGATAGCTCCCCAACTGCACTAGGATCATGCCTACAAAGTTTGGTTGCACTTGGTGATCATTTGGTTGAGTTTAGGAAAGATTTGGCGGAGAAAAATCTGTTTTCGCGAAGAACAGTTTTCTGCTCGTGAGCGTCGGACCACTTACCCCTAGCTCCGGACCATAACAAGTGGTCCGGTGGTCTTGACTTTCCTCGTGTCAAGCAGCAAAGGGGCGTCGGACCACTCGTCGGACCACCTGCCTTAGTCCAACGAGGTAGTCCGGAGGTCCGGTCCAGAGCAAGGGTGCTCACTGTATAGTTTCCGACAGTGTGAAAGGTGAGCATCGGACCACTCTCCTTGGTCCGGAGGTAGCGTCGGACTAGTCTGGAGCAGGTCGTCCGGAGGTCGGGTGCTCCCTGCTCGTTTTGGTCTCGGCAGGTGAGAGCGTCGGACCAGCCACCGGACCACTCGTCTTTGGTCTGGTGGTCTAGTCTGAACTGGTCCGGAGCCTCTGTTGGTTTGCTGTTTTTGCCTGTTTTTGCCTAGGTTCTTACCTCTTTTCCATAGGGGTTGAGGACTTGGTTTTCGGGGTTTCCGGTGAGTTTTCCTCCACTGCCGTTGAACTCTTATTTCTCTGATTTCGTCTGAGTTTGGTTTTTGGGAAGAGTGACCCGAATATTTCGAGAGAAATTTGAGGCTCCCATTCACCCCCCCTCTAGTCGCCGTTCTCGGTCCTTCAATTGGTATCAGAGCCGGTTAAGGATCATTCCACCTTACACGGTTCTTGATCCGCGAAGGCGACATGGAGCGAGGTGTTGGCAAACCTCCGTTTTTCGTTGGAACGAATTTTGCCTATTGGAAGGTGCGCATGTCCGCTTACCTTCAATGGCTTGATTCAAAAATTTGGGAGATTTGTGAGAATGCGGACTATGTGGTTCTTGGTGCTCGGATCAATGAGCTACAAATCACGCAACATGCGTCGAATGCAAGAGCCCGTAGCATCCTCTTCTCAAGTTTGTCTCTTCCTGAGTTTGAGCGGGTTTCGAGTCTCACGACGGCACGAGAGATCGGGCAAACACTTGTGCGATATCATGAGGGCAACCCTCAGATCAAGTCCAGACTCTTCGACACGTACCGTAGGGAGTACGAGAACTTCGTTCAGTTGGCCGGCGAATCTGTTGACGGGATGTTCACTCGCTTCCAATCTTTCGTCAACAAGATGCGTGCAAATCGAGCCAACTTGCCTTATGATGATCATGAGATGGCTATCAAGCTTTTGCATGCTCTTGATCGGAAGGTGTGGGAGATGAAGGTGGCTATCATTCAGGAGTCACCGGGCTATGATGCCCTGACCGTGGACGAGTTGTTCAACAAGCTCAAGTCCTCGGAGATTGACCACCAGACCCGGGCCAAGCTTGAGAACTCGTCGAACCCATCCATGGCGTTGGTTTCCGGCCCCGACGGTGTGTCTTCTTCTTCCTCTAACCCTTTACACTATTCGTTCGCTTTGTCTTTGATGTATGTGACAGAGGAACAAGTGGAGGCGCTTGGAGATGATGAGCTGGCCTTGGTCATCACTAAGTTCTCACGGTTTCACAACAACCGTTTGAACCGACGACGTGGTGGCTCGGCCAAGGGGTCCTACCGTTGCGGTGATGAGGATCACTTCATCGCAAACTACCCCAAGAAAGTTGCGGATGACTTCACCAAGCGCAAGGACAAGCGCGAGCACCGCTTCGAGGACAAGCACAAGGCCAAGGGCGGCTACAACCAAAGGTCCTCCAAGAAGGTGATCGACAAGGTGAAGGCCAAGCACCGAGCCTTCCTCGCCTCCCTTAGCGACATCGATGCCTCCTCCGACGGGGGCTCTTCCTCAAGCGACGATGAGTCGAAGGGAAAGGTTGAGGACAAGCTCAACGGCCTCTGCTTCTACGCCGACGCCAAGCACGGTGGTTTTTGCACCATGACGATTGAAGAAGGCAAGATCGGCAAGCGCAAGGATTACTCCGGCTACGACTCCGACACACCCAAGGTATCACCCACCATCGAATCCCTCTCTCTCGAGCTTGAGTCTCTGAACGACACCTTGCTTAGTCAGGATGCTTTGCTCAAGCGTGCCGCTTGTGAGAGGAATGATTTTAAGGCAAAGTACCTTAGCATGCTTCATGAGTTAGAGTTTGCTAAGGCACAAGTGGTGGTTACCGAGGAGGTAGAGTGTGATGCTTGTGCCATCCACATGTCTGATCTTGTCACTCTCCAGGACAAGTATGGAACTCTACTTGAGGAGGTCAGTGAGCTGAAGGCTAGGCCTAGCTTACTTGGTGCGTGCAAGTCTTGTGAAGGCTTGCGTTCTGAGCTGGCACAGAAGGAGAGTAGGATTGTTGTGCTAGAGAAGGTCAGCTCAGATAGCACTAGAGAGTCGGATCGCTTTGAGGCTTTGGATCGCATCGTGCAGACACGACAAGATGCGTACCGAGAAAGAAAACACATACCTTCGGTCCATCTTGAGCTGGGTGTCTTGCCGAGAGCCGCAGTTGGGGATGATGCTTAGTCAATGCAAAAGGGCTGGCAGCACGGGAGTAGGCTTTGCTATAGGTGGGAAGGACGATAGCACGTTTGGTAAGATCGGTGAGTGCAGTGGTGTGAGTGCGAGTGAGAAACCCACCACAGCTCCCAAGTTCACCAACTTTTCCCCACCTAAGCCTACTGACCCTACCAAGCTACCTGTGAGAGATGGTGTGTTTGAAGAGCCACCCAAAACCACTCCACAGAAGCAAGTGTGGATTGCCAAACCAAACCACCTTCGCAACCCACTTGATACACTGCCAGATATCTCTAGTGATCCCCTTCCTAAGAAAACTAGAGCCACCCAACCCAACAAGAGAGTGCCTACCAAGAGTGTGGTGAGGTACCATTGTGACTATTGTGAGAGGGATGGGCACTTGGCTGAGTTTTGCTATAGGAGGAAGAGAGATGATCGGAGGCAGGTTGAGTTGAACAACCGGGACATGTACTACCCACGAGTTGGGGTGCGTGAACCGGAAGTTCAGAGGCGCACTTCTAGGCCTAGAGGTACAATGCCTCAAGGTGCTAGGCCTCAGGAGGTGAGATCACGCGGTGGTCGTGCCCGACTGGGTTCCGGTCGTGACCCATACGACTACGGGCCTCGTGGCGGTGGCTCCACTCCACCCTTCTCTAGCGGACCACGTTTTCTCTATCGTGGTGATCGCTATCCTCCCGTGGGGCAGGAGATGTTTGGTTTTCTCCTAACCCATTCTTTGGGAAAATGGGACAACACTGGTATCCTTCACAGTTTACTAACCCCAGTGTTGGTCCATTTGCTCACCCTATGTCCTTTTATTGATGTAGGAAGGAGGACTAGAGGAGACTTGGCTTGTGGATTCCGGATGCTCACGCCATATGACTGGAAGTGTCAAGTGGTTCTCCAGCCTCGACCCCGTGCGCCACACCGAGTACATCACATTCGGGGACAAGAGTAAAGGTAAGGTTGTCTCCCGGGGGTCCATCCGAGTCAACTCGTCTTTTGTCCTCAAGGATGTTGCTTTGATTGCAAATTTGCATTTTAACCTTCTATCGGTTTCGCAACTTCATGAAGACGGTTTTGAGGTGAGCTTTAAGCCAAACTTGTCTCGGATTTTGGACTCTCGTGGTGAGCTTGTTTGCCGGATTTTACCCTTCGGGAAGGTTTTTTGTGCGGATTTTTCTATCTCTTCCGGACCTTCTCGTTGTCTTCTTGCCGGTTCTTCTTCCGAGCTTTGGAAGTGGCATAGGAGATTGGGACATTTGAGTTTTAACTTGCTTGCAAGGCTTAGCTCAATGGAACTTATCCAAGGATTGCCAAAGCTGAAGTTCGAGAAAGATTTGGTTTGCCATCCTTGCAGGCATGGCAAGATGGTTGCTGCTTCCCATCCTCCCGTAACTCAAATTATGACCTCACAATCCGGCGAGCTCTTACACATGGACACAATTGGTCCAGCTCGGGTTAGGTCGGAAGGAGGGAAGTGGTATGTGGTTGTAGTCGTTGATGACTACTCGAGGTACTCTTGGGTGTTCTTTTTGGAGAGTAAGGATGAGTCTTTTATGCATGTGCGTGATTTGATTTTGAGATTGGAAAATGAGCTACCTAAGCATGCCATGAGAGCTATTCGCAGTGACAATGTCACAGAATTCAAGAATGCTCAATTTGCATCTCTTTGCTCTTCTTTGGGTCTCGATCACCAGTTTTCCTCTCCTTACACTCCCCAGCAGAATGGTGTTGTTGAGCGCAAGAATCGGACCCTTGTTGAGATGGCCAGGACGATGCTCGATGAGCATAGGACTCCTAGGTGGTATTGGGCCGAAGCGATAAATTCTGCTTGCTATGTTTGCAATCGCATTTTTCTTCGAGCTTTCAAGAAGAAGACTTCTTATGAGTTGCGTTTTGGGAGAACACCCAAGGTAAGTCACCTACGAGTGTTTGGGTGCAAGTGTTTCATCCTCAAGAAGGGAGGTAAGTTGGACAAGTTTGAGTCACGGTCTTCAAACGATATATTTCTTGGTTATGCATTACATTCTCATGCTTATTGTGTACTTAAACTTGAGACTAACCGAGTGATGGAGACTTGTGGGGTGAATTTCGATGAGACTATGCCTTGTGTTTCGACTTCCTTTGAGCTTGCAGGTGAGGATGACTTGCACACCAGCATTTTTGTGGAGGAGGAGCAGGACGATGCCGATTGGGGTGATCCCGAGCCGACTCCACCGGCTGCCCCAGTCGACCCTGTGACGTCCACTTCGGCTCACGGCCCCGACCCGTCTACTTCCTCTACATGGGGGTCGTTCGAGTAGCTTCCTCGGTCCGTGCCCGTTGCACCTGAGGGAGCTCCAGCTGCTTTCGAGGGGGAGGCGACTTCTTCACGTGTGGCACCGCTACACATTCAACATCGCCACCCTCCTCAGACTATGATCGACGACATCGATAAGCGCACAACGCGCTCCAGGTCATATTGTATTTTCCACTTTGCTCATTGAGCTTTTGTCGTGTCTTTTGAGCCCCGAGATGTTGGACACGCATTGATGGATCCGGACTGGGTTAATGCCATGCATGAGGAGTTGGAAAACTTTGAGCGAAACCGCGTTAGGGTCTTAGTGCCACCACCACCAAATTGCCATACCATAGGAACCAAGTGGGTTTTCAAAAACAAACAAAGTGAGGACGGGGTGGTAGTGCGAAACAAGGTTAGGTTGGTAGCGCGAGGCTTTTGTCAAAAGGAGGGAATAGACTATGAGGAAACCTTTGCTCTCATTGCCCGTTTAGAAGCCATTAGAATCCTTTTAGCCTTTGCCGCTTCCAAGGGGTTCAAACTTTTTTCAAATGGACGTTAAAAGTGCTTCCTTGAACGGGTACATAGAGGAGGAAGTGTATGTTAGACAACCTCCCGGTTTCGAAAATCCCAAGTTTCCAAACCATGTTTTTAAACTTCACAAAGATTTGTATGGTTTGAAACAAGCCCCTAGAGCATGGTATGATAGATTGAAAACGTTTTTGCTTGCTAAGGGTTTTAAAATGGGATCGGTAGATAAGAAGTTTTTTCTCCTCAAGCAAGGCAAAGACACTCTCCTAGTCCAGATTTACGTGGATGATATCATCTTTGGTGGTTCTTCTCATGCTCGTGTTGCCAAGTTTGCAGATCTTATGAGCAGGGAATTTGAGATGAGCATGATGGGAGAGCTGACTTTCTTTCTCGAGTTGCAAATCAAGCAAACCCGGGAAGGAACGTTTGTGCGCCAAGGCAAGTACACAAAGGACATCCTGAAGAAGTTTGATATGGGCGAGGCAAAGCCCCTCTCGACGCCCATGTCGACCACGACTGCCTTGGATGCGGACGAGGAAGGAGAGGCGGTGGATCAGACGGAGTACCGAAGCATGATCGGTTCGCTTCTGTACTTGACAGCAACTCAGTCGGACATTCAGTTCACCATCTGCTTGTGTGCGCGCTTTCAGGCGTCCCCACGGACTTCGCACAAGTAGACGGTAAAACACATCATGAGGTACTTGCGCTTCACTCCTGAGTTTGGTTTGTGGTTTTCCACCTCTTCCTCTCTTGGTCTTTGTGGTTATTCACATGCGGATTCAGATGCTTTATGTGTCTATGGTGTTGCCTAACTTAGACTCTCTTTGATCTCTTGATATGCAATAGAGCTAAGTTAGAAAAGCTTTAAAACTGAATTTAATTCCCCATGTCACCTCTGAAATGGCACTAGCATGTGTAGGCTTTTGAAGATCCTTCTTGGCTGCCTTATATATAGCTTGTAACTATGGCTTTTCATTGTTTCATTCACTTCCATTGAGCACCATGCTTAAAATTGATCTAAAATGAAATTGCTCTCTGTTTTGTGAATTAGAAAGATCGAGTTGGGTTTGCATTGTGAGCACTTCACCGTGTGTTCGAGACTGCTTCCCATATGGGTTGATACTTGAGCGGTGTCGTGTATGGCCAAAACCGGTGTGTTAAGTCCTTTGACTTCGCCCGGTTGGTAAGCGGTGACACCACTTTGCTTACAACCACTCGCATACAACTTAAATGTGCCTAAAACTGAATTTTGACTACGAAACTCTAAAATTTGAAAAATTCTTTCAGTTGGGTCATTGGATTGTTGTATGAACTTTGCTAGGGATAGTTTTACTTGCTATACATGAGATTGCTTTGAGATAGATCCTATCTTGTTTGCCATGTCTAGTTGTCTCTAGGAGGTGATACCCATTCCTTGATCACACATGTAATCTTCTCTATTTTAGCTTCTAAAGTGATCTTTAGCTCAACCTGAGTCTTTGTTGGGCACGCAGAGCTTTTCCTATTCTCACAGGATCACATCACTTAGAGCATCTATTCATTGCCTTGGCTCTAAGTATGAAGCTTTTGCACTCATTTTTCTTTTAATGGCATTTGTGGTCAGTTCTTGAGTTTTGAGCTTTGATGAGATTCATGTGTCAACAAGGGGGAGAGATGTGCATTTCACTCCATCTACACTTAAGGGGGAGAGTTGTGCATTTTGGGAAGAAAGCATGGGGGAGAGATATGTGTTCAAGGGGAAAATGTGACTCTTTTCACCTTTTCTTGGTATCTTGTGTATGCTTTCGCCCAGGGGGAGCTTTTGCTAGATGTGTTGAGCCTTTGCCTCTTCTGGAGGGTCTAGCTTGTGTTTTGGCTCCGACAGGTTTCGATTGGCTTCTTGAGTTTTATGCGCTTTAATTGGTATCTTTGAGCTCCCTTAGTGCTTCAATTGGTATTCTGAGCTTTGAGAGCTTTGATTGGTATCATTGACTTGCTAGCAGCGTTGAGCCCATTTCTGCCTCTTCTTGAGGGTGAAAGGATCAAGATGTCCAAGAGGGGGGGGGTTGAATTGGGCTCTTTTCAATTTCTAAACAAGAATTAAACCTATAAAGAGCCAATTAACCCCCTAGTGCCTACCGCTTGTGTGTCCTAGCTAGAAAGCGGTAGCAAGTCAATAGAAAGCGAAAACTTCCTACACAATTCTAGTATGAATTGAATGACAAGAGCGGAAAGTAATGCGGTAATAAAGAGCTAGGGAAAGAGATGCTTGACACGGCGATGTTTTGCCGAGGTATCGAGGAGTCGACACTCCCCCCTAGTCCTCGTTGGAGCACCTCGCAAGGTATAGCTCCCCCTCAATCCCGCGCAAGGGATGAGTGCTCTCTACGGGCTGATTCTTCGCCACTCCGGCTCGGTGAATCGCCCACAACCGATCACAACGTCGATGGAGAAGGGCCGCCGACAATCCTCCGGCGATCACCTTCCTCCGAGCACCACCGGACCGTCTAGGTGATGTCGATCACCAAGAGTAACAAGCCTCGATCTTCGCTTGACTCACTCAAGCTTCACAACTAGAGGATGCACACTTGAACTCTTGGATGAACTAGAGAGAGGATGGATGGATTCGCGAATCACTCTCTCTCTCTCTAGGGCTCTTGCTCTCTTCCCAACCTTCTCAACAAACTCAACAACTCAAATGAGCAAAGGCAAGGTGGGAGAGAAGTGGGAGGGGCTATAAATAGACCCTCAGAAAACTGCCTCGGGCTGGCATTTTAAGTTGGCGATGGACGCTCTGTCGACTAGGCGATGGACGGTCCGTCGCATGCCCCAACGGCTAGTTCTGTTCATAGTTTGGGCGACGAACGCTCCGACGCCTAGGCGACGAACGCTCCGACGCCTAGGCGACGGACGCTCCAACGCCCTGCCCAACGGCTAGTTCTGACACACTGTTCCCAGCGACGGATGCTACGTCACCGGGGCGACGGACGCTCATCCCTAGCGTCCGATGCTACACTCTGGCTCGGGCTGAAAAACACCCTCTCTGGAAGGTCGACGGACGCTCTTCCCAGCGTCCGACGCCTGGCCGACGGACAGCGTCCGACGGGCCCTGAAAAAGTTAGCTAGAAAACATCTCCACTGGAAGGTCGACGGACGCTGTGGACTCAACCACCCAGCGTCCGACACCTTTGTCTGACGTGACAGACAGCGTCCGGCGCCCCCGTCAGGAGCGTCCGGCGCCCAGAAAACAGTTCTAACAACTTCGTTTTTCGTCGCGATGAATATGAAAGATGTTCTATGCTATCTTATGGTCAACGTAGGCTTGCTTAGAGCTAAGGAAGTCAAGTGTGCACCACACCTAAGTCATGAAACTTTCCTAAGTCAAGCTACTAGTCTCAACCCCTCTTAATAGTATGGTCAAAGATAAAAAGAGAAGCCCTATCTATTTCTAAGTGCCCTTCATCACCTTATGGCACTTAGCCTATCATTCTAGGGTCTTCATCATGTCTCCTTGAAATCCGAAACGATATCCATCTTGGGGGCTAAGTGATGACCATAACAGCCCATTCTTGTTGATCACTATGGCTAAGCTACGCATAGCCTCTGCAAAACACGTTAGCCATAATAATCTCTAATTGTCGTTAATCACCGAAACCAACTAGGGCAATGATTCTTCAGAGGGCTAGCTTCATTTTGCTTGGTTGCGTCGAGCCGTTGCCCATGTCTTTGGGAACCAAGTTTTGGAGTCGCTTTACTTCTCTCAAGTGACCCCGTTTTGCCTTTCTTAGCTTTTTGGTCATTTGGAGAGCTTTACCTTGTGGCTCAAATCTGAAATGCCCTTGTGTTGACAATGCACTCATCAAGGGGGAGATTGCGAACACATGGTAGATAAGTACCCATGAATGTTCAGTTTTGATGATGAGTGATTGACCAACATTTGAGCATTTCAGTTTGAGTGGCTTACCCTAACCTCTTTGCGAACGCAAATGTGTGCCTGTCTATCGGCTTGTGGTGTGTAGGTGCTATGCCTAGTGACAGTGGTCAATGGCGTGGAGAAGGTCGAGTAGAGGCTTGCCGTGCCGATGGACTGAGAGCGGTGAAGGGCGGAAGCGGGGCTCGGACTGAGGGACCATGGGCGCCGGCGGACTAGCTGTGGTGGCTAGTACTTGGCACCGGCGAGTGCGAGAAGACATGGAGGTAGACCAAGTTGACCAAGTCAAGACGGCGGACGAACGGGTCGAGCGGAGGCTCATGGGACTCGGAGTCCGACCGGGCGAGGACAAGGTGGCTCGAGTCAAGTGGTTTGGTGGTTTGGGCCTCAAAACCATCGAAGGACGGTTTCCGAGTTTGGGCCTCAAAACTCGGGGTTCGGTAGTTGAGCCGAAAGCTACTGATGACGAGTTTCGCGGGTTTGGGCCTCAAAACCCGGGCGGAGCTTCCGAGGAAGCGGGGATGGCACGTGGCGGAATCCTGGAGGTTGCTTCGAGGTGACGGCAACTCCTGACAGGAAGCGGGGCCGTCCATTCAAACGAGTGGCTGAGAGTTATCGACTTGGATTACAATGTCTTAGGGCTAGGTAATTCGGTCATGTATCTAGGGGGGTATTTGGGAAATAGCCAAAGCCATGATAAATAGAGGATGAAGGGGTATCCTCATCCTATCTCTTGAACCCTAATCATTTGCCCCAACTCTCTATCTCTCTACCCTCTCTCTAGTTCATGAGATCCCTAGGTTGATTTCACCAACCTTTGTAAGAACTTGAGTTTGTTGCGAGGAATCGGAGGTCGTAACCTCCGTAAGCCATGGTGGCTTCGCTTTCTTGATTGTGTCCCCGTTTTGCTTGTGTTCTTTGTGTTTTGCTTTTGCTCTCTCTTTTTCTCGAGATGATTTCTCTTTGTTGAGAGTAGCTTTGCAAAATCCGTTTGAACTAAGTTGTTCGCAATCGTGAGGAGCATCTTTGCACCGAAGGAATTCTCCTCAAACCTCATGAGTGCGTAGATCGGGTGATTTCTTTGTGGCGTTCTTTGTTTTGCCTTTTCTCCCCCAAATCTGAGTGTTCCTGTTTATCCTCTCCAAATTTTGCGACGATTTCTTCGGGATAGCTCCCAACTGCACTAGGATCATGCCTACAAAGTTTGGTTGCAGTTAGTGATCATTTGGTTGAGTTTAGGGAAGCTTTGGCGGAGAAAAATCCGTTTTCACGAAGAACATTTTTCTGCTCGTGAGCGTCGGACCACTTACCCCTAGCTTCGGACCATAGCAAGTGGTCCGGTGGTCTTGACTTTCCTCGTGTCAAGCAGCAAAGGGGCGTCGGACCACTTGTCGGACCACCTGCCTTAGTCCGACGGGGTAGTCCGAAGGTCCGGTCCGGAGCAATGGTGCTCACTGCATAGTTTCCGACAGTGTGAAAGGTGAGCACCGGACCTCTCTCCTTGGTCCGGAGGTAGCGTCTGACTAGTCCGGAGCAGGTCGTCCGGAGGTCTGGTGCTCCCTGCTCGTTTTGGTCTCGGCCGGTGAGAGCGTCGGACCAGCCACCGGACCACTCGTCTTTGGTCTGGTGGTCCAATCTGAACTGATCCGGAGCCTCTATTGGTTTGCTGTTTTCGCCTGTTTTTGCCTAGGTTCTTACGTCTTTTCCATAGGGGTTGAGGACTTGGTTTTCGGGGTTTCCGGTGAGTTTTCCTCCACTACCGTTGAACTCTTATTTCTCTGATTTCGTCTGAATCCCCCGAGCAACGCGAGGGGGAGGTTGAGCACCCAGCAACTGGGTTTGGTTTTTGGGAAGAGTGGCCTGAATATTTCGAGAGAAATTTGAGGCTCCCATTCACCCCCCCTCTGGTCGCCGTTCTCGGTCCTTCAAATCTGACATAGTTCGCCGCATCGCTGATGAAATGGGCCATCATTGTCCTTCGTTCTTAGATCCTTTGAGAATTATATGTCGTCTATTTACCTATGTAATTCGCTTCTGCATCCTAATGTTTGTTTCTCTATCGATTAGTGTGTTGCTTTTATGTACCGTGATGGATCGATGGCCATGGTCTAATTAATAATATACTTGCGTTCTCAACATAAAGCTTGTGTCGATCTTTATTTTGGCATGGTTTTGAGATCCAAGCAAGGTTCAAAGTTTAAAAATAACTAGATTGAAATTGTTTAGATATAAATGTTTTAACCAAAATAATAACAAATTTTTCTTAACTAAATACATTAAATGTGTCCATAGCTTCCTTCCAAAATTTTGAAGCTCCAAAAAATCATTGGACTAGATCGAGTTGTGCCAAAAAACATTAATCAGACAATTCTACTTCTTGTATGTTGTAGTAAATGACCATTGTTAGTATACCATTGTGCCATTCTTTTGAGGCGTTTCATTTCAGGTTTCAAGAGTAGACTAACAATGATAATATTAAAGTTGTCTCAGTAATTCAAGACTCGAGCATAGATCCTGCTTAATTACTGAAATTAAAAGTTAAACAAACTTGGATATCTAGCCCATCTTATGGTTACTTATTAGAGACTTGTTTTGTAACCTCCATGTCAATTTTCACGTTATACTCTAGGAAAAGGAATACAACTTATAGATTCTACAAAATAAAATAATGGCGACTTAATCATATTATTGACAACAATTTGCTAGAGTTCTAATTTTCTATGAAATTATCCATATCCGCTATTCTATACGAAAACAACATACAACTAATAACCCCATAAATATGCGTACATATGACCCATATATTTATTACCATTAAGAATGATGACAAGAAGTAACACAGTTGCATCTTGATTAGCCACAATGCATGAAAACACACAATAGTGATTTCTTCCAAGATCTTCCTTAAGTTGGTGATCGATTGGATTGATCACAAGATGCAAAAGATAGTCCACACCTGCACCTTTACTCCCTTTTCTCTTTCACTTTTTTCCTCTCCTCTTGCTTCTATTTTGGCTTTGAGATGCAATTGTCATTGCATGTTTGTCTCAAATCCTAGTATAAGGGAGTCATATATATGGAAGATTTGCTACTATCTTTTCCCAATCTCATATGAGTTCCTATAGATTTAATGCAATTATATAAAATTATTAGTTCCATTCCATACCTAATCACATAATTCCAATAAATAATTATTAATAAGAAGGGATAATGTTTCTACAAGCTTGTGAATGTCACGAAGGAGTGTGATATACCTTGGGACCCATTATTGTTTGAAGTACTTGAGTGAACTAGAGAGTCGTTCGTGGATGAAAAAATGACATACAAACGCTCAAGGTAAAATGATAATGTATTGTGTGTGCCCTAATTTCAACAATAATAAGAAGTTTCCGCAACCAAACAATGTTAAGGCACTTGATCATACGTGGATTCAAAAAATGATGTTGGAATAAACATGACAAGTAAGGTCTTACCGATGGGGAGAACTATGACAATGTGAAAGACCCTCCCACCACAACTGGTGATATGGATCATGATCTCAATGAGGAGGCCATATTAGGTTTAGATATGCCATTGATGGATGGTGCAGGATGTTAAGGGGCAAGACGAGTATAAGGATAATAACATGTTTGCTAAATTACAAAAAATATGTCTGATATTCCAAGGATGCAGAGGAATGCATGGGTACACCTAATTAGGGACCTCAAGCTTATACGATTGAGGGAAACTCATGGTTAGGTTGATAGGAATTTCAAATTATCATTGTTTATACTAAAGGACATATTACAAGAGCAGAATCAATGTCCATGCCTATGTGTGAGACAAAGATGCTCATTTGGACCATTGTATTGGAAATGAAAAATATACATGCATATTAGGAAAATTGTGTAATGTTCATGGAGAGTATGCTGATTTGGGTTCGAGTGCATATTGCAATACCACTCGATATAAGATAAGAAATTAATGTATTGATGGAGAGACGAAGGCAATAAGACTAAAGAGTATCCAAGGTAGTGGTTTATATTTACATCTTACGTACCTATAACTCCATAAGTTTGAAATGATTATTTGCTAAAAAGGATGGTGTGAAATGTTTGAGAGTGATATATATATTTTGTGACCTTATCCTTGGATTCCCTCAATAACAAAAAACAAGGAATTTACTCTCTAGGTGGTGAAAAAATGGAAGAAGAGACAACCATACTTCCCATTCCACTAATGCATGCCCATAGTGTATGAAACTTCCCTTAAAATTTGGTCATGTGTCTATAGTCTATCCGACCACTCGACATTTGTGCTAGGATAAGCCAACTGTAAGCAGCAGATGTGCCATTAGTGTGCGAGAGAGGATAGATGGATGGGTCCTTAATTGATTTGGTAAGGTAGATTGAGGCGACAATAATAGTTGTCAGGGCTAAGCAGTTGGCAATGGTGATATGCTTGTTTGTTGTAAGGAATTGCTCATACCATATGGTGAGATATCGTTACAAGAAGTATGGGATGGAGATCCTTGATTGGTCAGACAACAAGGGCATATGGATTTGGATGTACACACCCTTTGTGGAGATAGTGTACACGTATGACACCGTCACAAGGACTATGAAGAGGAAGGCCAAGCCCAACTTCATTGAGCCACTGTCAATGCTAGGGGATGAGGAAACATGGACACCATCTCGCACACTTCATGGAGTCAAACCACATGGGTGGAAGAAGCACTTCCACTCCCTAGTGTCCATTGAGGTAGAAGCGATTTAGAAATCAACATAGTGTCTGGCAAGATCCACTTTGCACATGATCCACATGCTGATTTCTACCTATGATGGATAACCTGTCACGGTTAGCTTGTATTAATCAATAATATTGACTTCTTAACTTAGTTTTCTTGTGATAAGAAATCAAAAGACAAGGCCTATTAGTAGTTTTGAATTAAGTTATTATTATCTCTTCTTATTCCCAACTGATCTTTGAGAGAACCATGTGTTCCTGTTATATATGCTTTCTATTATGTATTTGATATTTCCATTCGACAATAATTATCATAAAGTTTATCTTAATTGTATGTGGTAGAAATGAATAGAAGTAGTAAAAGATCATTGTTTGTCTTGAAATGGGATACATCGGACTGCTATGTCGCTATATGTTTGA
Organism: Microstegium vimineum; assembly: GCA_022036555.1. Taxonomy (NCBI): domain Eukaryota; kingdom Viridiplantae; phylum Streptophyta; class Magnoliopsida; order Poales; family Poaceae; genus Microstegium; species Microstegium vimineum. Next base: position 8,717,324 of record CM039125.1, on the reverse strand, counting down.
CTGATGTTAGTGGTTTCTTATTATTCTATTAGAACTATATGCAATTCAAGAATATCTCTTATTGTAATGCTCCATCTTATGCTTAGACATTGCAACTACCACCATGTACTTGTAGATGTCTTGAATATGCCATAATAATGGTGTAATTGGCATCTACCCAAACATATGGAGGATGTCCTAAAATGCGCTTGGAAGGTGGTGCTAACCCAACATGGAATAGACAAGATGAATCTAACTTTGTGCTAACACTTGAATGAACAACGACTGCTATACATGCATATCTTGTTTATCCAATCATATCCTTAACATAATACATATAATCCATTCACAATTTTTCTTTTTATATGTTGGAAAGTGAGAAATCCATAATATCTTAGGTACTATTATGTGGGATGCTAAATTTTGGGATTGGGTCAAAATCATTCCTTTATTTTTAAAGGGAATCCTAACAACATATCATTCACTTAAAAAAAGTTTCTTGAGACTATTCTTGCAAGAGAGCCCTAACAACAAATCTTTCATTGGTAGAAAGCTTTTTCGTGCATGAAAGATATTACTATATCATTTATGTAGTGACATATAGAGGATTGTCTTTAATTAAGGATTGTGCCAAAATATGACTATATTGGTTTATTTTGTATATGTGTGGAAAAGCATTAGTCTATTGATGCTTTATGACAATATGTAAAAAATTGCTAAATTTGTTTGTTCAAAGATTTTACTTCTATAATTTATCAAATTAAATAGATGAACATCACATATTAAGTGTTTCAGTAGTGGTTCTTTAGAACCCACTAGAGTATGTCTATTTTAAGTCAATGATTAGCAACAAAACAGTTCATGAAAATGTCATAGGAAAACCTTTATCTATGTTTGAAGAATTTCAAGACTATATATAATAGAGGAATTTACTAAAACAAAAATGGCATAGTTTTGTTGTGCCATGCACACTCTGTTGCAATTGCTACACCCCAAGATCGCAAATGTTTCTACCTCAATTTGGATTTTCTATTATCATTTTCTCAAACATGCACAATAGTTATGTATCTTTGTTATTAAAGAGATAAAAAGAGAAAATAATCATGACATATAGAGGGTATGAGGAGATTATGAGATCACACTGAGAAAAGCACTTGCTGTAGATTAAGAAATGTCTAGCTAGAATACAAACACTCACACTAGACTTTTAAAAGACCTGATTTGCTTTTGGTAATTGAGTGACACCTTAGGTGAACTAATCAGGTTTAATGTAATAAGAACATGTTAGTACAAGTTAAGTTGAGCAAGATATCAAGGCTTGTACATGAGATTGAAATGCTGAACTAGTGAAGAGTTGATGAAGATGAGATGATCAAAGAGGAGAAGCATATTGAATATTGGACATGGCATCATATGAAAATATGGTGAAGATCAAGGCAAGGATTGGTTGTGATGGACATTGTGCCAGAGTGAAGGGATAGCTAGAGGTTCGAGGAAGTGCAACTAGAGACTTGGCGCTGATGAACCAAGGTAACAAAGAAGAGCAAGCAATGCTAAGGTCAATGGACTTTGAAGGACGCGTGAAGCTAAGAATAGGACCATAACATATTTCATGGAGATCAAGCCAACTGGTGATATAGGAAGATATCAAGCGGCTTGATGTAGTGAAGATGCATGGAGGAGCTTCATGCAACAAACAATGGTGAAGTGTCAAGGATGTCCACACACAGAGTGATGATTATTGATCATCAAGAGGATGTGGATGTTGATGAAATGGAGAGTGGATGCTCATTGGCATCACTAACATGGAGATGAAATGGAAATATGCAAGGAAAATGTATGACTTATAAGACATTTCATTTGACTAGCCTAGCTAATGTGTTTAGAGAAGAGCATTGATTGTGTGTAGGATAGATAGCCATACTATCAAGAGGTGTATATTCATTTTGAATTTTAGTTATCTAGGGCCACATGAGAGAGCTAAATTGTGTGGCATTTAAAGAGATGAGTGGTGGTTTGAAAAGGAGTTTGAAAACCTTTGTGGAGCATTTTGAAAATGCTAACATGCTCTAAAGGACTTGGTATTCCTATGGGAATACATGGTGATCTATTATCATGTTTTGAAAGGTTTGGAAAAAAGGTTGAAAAATGAGGTGAGAAGATCTTTTTCTATGTTTTGCTGTGTCGGGCAATCTAATCAGTAGGAGGCTTTGTCTAACCACGTGGCTCAGCCTAGCCTTGCTACTTTCACTAGTGGGAAAGTGAGTGAGGGAAACATATGATGAGGTGTTGCTGGCCCTACAAGTAGTGGAACCACTAGTTTCATCATGTGTGTAGCAAGGGTGGTTGAGGTTCAAATCAAGCATATTACCATCCAATGGGCATCAAAGTAGTGCCACTGGATTGTAACTCCAAAGAGGTACAGTGAGGTGTTGATGGCCACTAGAGATGTTTCTTGCGTGCACCAAAGTTTGCACCATAGGTGAGAGCATTGTATTTTTTTGACCATTGGAGAGCTATTGATGTCCATTGTTGGAGTTGTTGCTCGTACATTAGTCTGCTGAGGTGCATATTATGTAGTTTGAGAGCCTCCTCGATATGTAAAGTGGGCTCCAACATCGAGAGATCTCTTGGTGCTTTGGTCTTGTTGTATACTCCATGAGAGCTCCAACAATCTTTTTTTATCACCAACAATCCATATTTTTATTCCTTGTTTTGGGATTCTCACTTAAGAGTTAACTTATAGTCATGTTATGTGCTTGTTGGAACCTTAGTAGGTTCTTGGATTTGAGTAAAGGATCCAATTAATATTCTTGAACTGTAGGTATGTGCATGCCACCCTCCACCTAGTTTGGTCATTTAATTTGTTGCTTTAGAAGGCCAAATAGGGCTCAAGACTCTATCTTGACATGTTATTATATTCAAACATCAACCTAACTTCTAGCTTGTTTGTACTCAAAATCATAAGTTTGCAATGGTAACACCTCTAGAGTTCATGTAATAACAACAATGAATGCGCAAAAGTTTCCCAAACAGAACACATTTACAAACTTTCACAGGGGGCAGTATTTTGAGAACCTTTTCATGAGGGATCACTAGGTCCATGTGTCATCCTGCATGGTAGTAGTCCCATGGTTCAGTAAGCGAACATATGCTATATATGACACTTGTGGAAACCAAACTTCTAAATATCATCCAGTTCAATAGGCGCCCAAAATTTCACTAATGTTGGTCCAAGAAGCCCATCTTATTCCCACCACCTCATTGTACCATCCATTTACTATTGGATGTAATCGATCCATCCAATACTAGCACAACTATAATGCCACAACCCTAATCGTTATCCTCAAGTAGACTCAATGTTAGTTGTTGATTTTTCACCAGACATTTGCATTCCATGGTTCTTTCACCGCTCATCTAATTGTGTGAGCAATGCATGTGGTGGTGGTTTGTGTCCACATTGGTGCATGGTAGTATGGTGGACAAGCTTGCATGCGATCAAGTTGCCAAATATGGGTAGGCAACCATTTCTCTAACCAGAGGCTCACAAGTGTGCAGCCTGGTAGGATCAAGCGCATTTGCAGAACTAAGGAATGGTGCATGCATGCAGTCGAGAAGCACCAAGTGCACAACAGGAGTGGTTGGCAGTGTCCAAGAGCTCCAACATTGGCTTGCTACCACATCTAAATGTAAGGTCTTTCTATATAGTGCACAATCTCACTCAAATAACCCTTGTTCCTCCATTTTCCCTTATTTTTTAGATGGATAAGTCTAGAAGACTAGAACTCTTTGCTAAGTCTGATTACAGGGATAGGGAACCTCGCAGGGAATTAATCCCTGCACGGGGATAGGGATGGGGAATAAATGTGCCTCGATGTTAGATTTTCCCCATGGGGAAAGGTATGATGAGGCATTCCCTGCTTACATCCCTAAATAGAAGTCACAATCACTTTATTGCCTCCTTTAGTTATGTGGGAACTCCAGTCATTATCGAGGAGGCAAAGGTTGATGCTACCTTTTGATATGTTGAGGCAATAATTGGGGTCAACCACACTCCAATTAATTGTTGTGGTCAGCTCAAGTCTAGGGCACCATACGATGAGGTGTTGCTGACTTTCTTTGGATACTTGGTCATTCTGGCTAGCCCTACAAGTAGTGGAACCACTAGTCCCATCCTGTGTGTAGCAAGGGTCCTCGAGGTTCAAATCAAGTGCACTACCATCCAATGGGCATCAAAGTAGTGCCACTGGATTGTAACTCCAAAGAGGTACCGCGGGGTGCTGATGGCCACTAGAGATGTTTCTTGCGTGCACCAAAGTTTGCACCATAGGTGACCATTGGAGAGCTATTGATGTGCACTGTTGGAGTTGTTGCTCTGAACATTAGTCTATTGAGGCGCATATTATGTAGTTTGAGAGCCTCCTCGATATGTAAAGTGGGGGCCAACATCGAGAGATCTCTTGGTGCTTTGGTCTTGTTGTATACTCCATGAGAGCTCCAATACTCCCTCTCTCATATTATTGCATGTGAGGCATAAGGTCAATAGTGATTGAGTGACTAAAGTGGCACTAGGTGTTTACTTACAACCACGTTGTGCTGGTTACTCTTGGATGTTTACACCTTCTAGAAGGCTTGGTCGATGTGACTCCATGACACATCGCAATTCATGAGAAGATTGTGTGATAGCACTAGAGTAAGAATTGTGAGGGGGGTCATGTGCTTTCCTCGTCAAAGGAAGGCTAAGAGAAATTCTAGTTGAGTGGAGGCTTGTTGGAGTGTCTTGTTGTTTGGTCAGCTCAAGTCTAGTGCTCACATTAGATCCAACCTTGTGGTGTAGTATGAGCTTGCAGGCTTGGAACCTAGTGACATGAGTGGCAATCCTTGTGAAAGGTATTAATATGGTTAGAAGGGTGAATAGTCTAATAAAAATTCTATTAATCACTTAGACAAGTGATTAGTAAAACAAAATGCTATAAGTGAGTTTAGCACTAGCATTACAAACAGAGGAAAGCCCCATATCCAATAGTTCTAGTTCCTAGCAATTCTATAGCACACAATGGCAATATGATAACTCTAGCTAATGGACAAAAACATATCTATCCTAGAGACATATACAACTACACTAGAAAGATAGTTACTCTACTTTGCAATAATGTGAATAAAGTAATTGCAAAGATAGAGTTGTGTGGATTATATCGATGTGATGATGGATAATCCAATTAACCAATGCAAACAAGAGAAATCTTAGGAAAAGATATGACATAAGATTTTTTACCGAGGTTCACTTGCTTGTCGGCAAGCTACTCCTTGTTGTAGTGATACACCCAATTGGTGATTCATGCGCTAAAAGGCTTGACACACCTAATCCACAACCAAGTGCCACACTATCAACACAAGATGGGGATCCATAAGCTACGAGCAATCCACTAAAGATGACTTTTGTGAACTCCCATGGGGAAGGCTCGAGAACCCCTTGCAGTCCACTGGTTGGAGCCAGAGACAATCACCTGCCTCCACTCGATGATCCACGCTGCTCCAAGAACTCTAGAAGTTGACAAACTCCAAGAGTAACAAGAGAAACCACGGTGATGTAAGCCCAAGTGCCACTAGATGCGCCAACTCAATGCAAATCCACTAGGTTTCTCTCCCAACTCACTAGAATGATCAATAATCAAGTAGGAGTGGTGGGAGTAGGTATCTTAGCTCTAGGGGATGTGGCGTGAAGAAAATAGCCAAGAGTTCCACCCCTAACTGGCCACCATTCTTAAATAGCGAGCTCAACACTCAAAGAGTTGTTGCCCCCTTCACCCTGCAAAAATTGGGGTAATTGGATTGTCCGGTGCACACTAGATGCGCCAACTCAATGCAAATGCACTAGCTTGTTGTCCCAACTCACTACAATGATCAATAATCAAGTAGGAGTGATAGGAGTAGGTATCTTAGCTCTAGGGGATGTCAAGTGAAGAAAATAGCCAAGAGTTCTGCCCCTAATTGGCCACTGTTCTTAAATGGGGAGCTCAACACTCAAAGAGTTGTTGCTCCCTTCACCCTACAAAAATCGGGGTGGTCGGATGTGTCCGGTGCACGGATAGCCGCCACGTGTCAATGCCATTCAACTATGTTTGTCAGATTTCAACGTCTAGCACATGCAAAATAACTCATTATATTACACGAAATGCACCGGTACATCTAACCAGATGCACTGCCCCCTAGTGTTTTGTTGTTTCTAGAGAATTTCTAGAAATGTTTTTCAATGACCGGACACGTTCGGTCCCTGGTGATCAGACTCTGACCAGTATCTGGTTCACTCCTCCCTTCTTACCTTGCCACATCACATTGACCAGACACATGAATAGTGTGACCATCGTGTCTGATTGATTCATGTTCATAAAGTCTGGTTGTTTCTAGTAAGGATCTAGAGACAACTTTTGGTGACATGACTCACTCAATGTCCAATCCACACTCAGTCAACAACTCATGCCTAGGGTTAACCATAGGACTCGTCCAATCCCATGGGGATTAGTGTTCGATCACTCATAGTTAACCCTATTTCTTCTCCAATCTCTTCACACTTTCTCACAAGTGCTAAACACAATGTGTATCATCTTTGTGCATGTGTATTACCATTTTCACAAGTCTTTTTCAAGGGTGTTTAGTTATCATACTAGGTCTAATGCATATGCAACTAGTGACACTTGATAAGTAAATCACTAAGATTTCTCCCCAATTAATAGTACGACTATCAATCCTAAACACACTCACACCCTCTATGGTGTCTTGAGTGCCAAAACAAAAAGTCCTATCAAGTTATACCTTTGTCTTGATCTCCTTTTTTTTCTCTTTCTTCTTTTCAAGTTGGAGCACTTGATCCTTCATGTGTGACCTTCACCATCCATCACCATGATTACTTGGCTCTGTCACTTGATGTGTACCAACCTATTTGAAATCATCACTTAGAGATAATAGGTTAGTACTAAAGGTTTCATCAATTACTAAAAACCAAACTAGGCCTTTTACCTTGGACTCTCCTCAATAGTGAGTGAATGGTTGGCTAGCTATTGGACCCGATAAAATGCATTGTGTCATCACTTGTCTCCCATCGAATAGCCTATATTGATTAGTTGCTTACTAGTGTTGTTTAGTGTCTTACTTTCTATCACTAGTATGACTAGGATCTTTTATGTTTACTTGTTCTAGTTTGTTAGGTTGATCGGCCTTGGAACTAGACTTGTGTAAGAGCTCTTGCTAGTACCTGAATTATCACATTGCTTATCTCATGCATAGGGTGCTACTGTTGTTAGAAGGGGTAAAGTCATTATATGACCATGAATTTTATTCCGCTACTTTAAGTTGGCTAGCATTCATGGTTAAGTTTTATAAACAACTATTCATCCCATCTAGTCGGCCACTTTAATCAGAACAACCTCCTACATGACCTTCGATGCGACCCAAAAATAATTTCTAAAGTTTTGGCGCTCCATAAAGTCACCACAACCACGTCTCATTTCTCTCTAAAGCTATTCAGAAGCTAGAATTTTGTATAAGAAACCATCTATAAACATTAAAAATATATAAGTCAGTATTGAAACAAATAGTTTTTTTCATTGTACAATTCATGACCTAAGAAATTTTCTAATTATATTGTTGTGGAATTTTAGTGATATTATAGTATTATTATTACTTCACTAGTGAAGGACAATCTAACAACTTTGCACTTTGGTTATTTTTCTTGTTTTTCATGGTTATAATTAAAAAACATGATACAAATATGCATTAATTAAATTTAGCTTAGACTGTCTTTACTCCAAAACTAATCACATATTTTGTCTTGTCACTTCTAGTTTATTCCAAAATGTTTCTTGGTTGATGAGCCAAGTAATCTAGCAGGTGGTTAATTGTAAATAAAGTTTTTATTTACCTAGAAGTATTCAAATTGGTTTAGTGCCTTGGTAGTGTTGCTTTTATTTTTGAAATAGAATCTATTTGGTGTCACTATAATTAACAGAGAAATATTATCATGTTTAAGTCAATGGGGAGAAGGTTTTGTTGCTTCCACATGAACCAATTCCAAGACTGAATTTCATTGGATTCCAGTGAAGAAGATTTGTTATATTTGCGACGACAATATCATCACTTGCTTATTTTGTGAACTTGTTTCGAAACCAACATGTGGAAAATATGAAAACACGTCATTATTTTAAAATACTAGATGGTTATCATTCCTAACTTTCCCACTGAAATGGTAGTTTAACTTCCTATTAACTTCATTTAATGTTCAAGAAAATGATAATATTCTCAAGAACAAAGTAATTTGTCATGTTCTTTTTCATTTGACTAAACATTTCTTTGTGAATCTTTTGACTTTCCTAACCGCATCAAAATTTTGGCTATAATGAGAAATTAAAAGTATTAACCACATGAGATCTTGTAAACTTAAGCACGATTGGAACTCTGAATTCTATCTTTTCCTTTTTGTATACATTGTTATTTGATTATGTTGGAGATATTACAATTTTGAGGATAGAAAAGGCTTTGGTATGTGTCGATGAAATATCACCAACAATTCACAGAGGGGTATGCCCATGGTGGTAGATGAATCGGTGAAGGTGTGCAAGACAACAAACTCAATGGTTTTGCAAGATAGACACAAGATTTTACCTAGGTTCGCCCGCTGAGATCGACATAATACCTATGTCCTACTTTATGGTGGATTGTATTGATATGAGATTGTGTTTTTGAGGGGGTCCCTACACTCCTTATATAGTCCGAAGGGTAGGATTATAGGTCTGAATCTAATCTCTAGTCGATTACAATTGCCATAACCGCATAAGATACAATTACCTTCCCTAACCGACTAGATCTACGTACTTGCCAAGTTCGAGCTCGCTTCTGCTGCAAGGCATGCCTATTAGTAGATCCTGACATGCGCTTGGGCCTTCTGCTTTGGGACATCTTTCTTGGGCCGACCTAGTTCCCTCCGTGAAGGTATGGGGGTTTTATCCCCCCCCACAACATGTAATGTTACTGTTGGTTTCTAGGATGATCCATCCATACATTCTATGACTTTATGGCACAAGAGTATATTCCATAGTGGTGTACTTCCTAGTGCATATTAATATGTGGATGCCTTAGCAAATTTGATTTTGGTGATGTTTCTCATGGAGGAGTTGTCTTACCAATAAAATATGAAAACGATGTCATAGTGATCTTTTTTATCATATATTTTTCCTTGAGTACTCCATTTTTTTTATTTTGTTTAGTGTTTTTAATTCTCTATTTATGAGGTGACCACTTCGTATATTGTCTTAATTTGCTTGAATCTTGTGACATACATGCAATTATATATTTGGGAAATATTTAATCACAAAACACCAATACATCAGTCAAAGGAACTATAAGGTTGTGAAAATCAAGTAGTTGTGATACATCATATATATTTAGTGAAGGACTAAATATAATACCAGACACATTTCAAAATGAAATGTCTAAAAAGCCTTGAGCACTCTCAATTGTTTTGCTAGGAATTTTTGGATCATAGATCTAACATGTGTTGATATTTCTTCCCTAATTTTTTTGTCAAACAAAAATATGATATGCTAATTAAAAAACAACACTTGACATGGTTGGGGCTTTTCTTAGCATATGTTTTGAATTTAAATTTTTACCCAATTTGAAGTCTTATTAGTTTGAAAAACATGGTTGGGAGCATGATAGTAGTATTTTATGGGTAATAATGTTGTTGAATACCACATTGACAAAGCAATAGCAATCAACTTATGGGTGATGGTGGTGGTTGAACCTTTTATTATATTGGATTTAGTGCTAGATGGTGCAGCAACTTCATTTTGTAGTTCTTAATATGATACTTATGTTTTTGTGCATAAATTTAAAACATATTTGGAAAACATTATTTTCTTAAGGGATGCCAAGCAATCATTAGCCAAGGAAAACTACACATAGTACGTGATAGTTCATTTTAGGATCCTACAAAAAATGGAAATCAAAAAGAAATTTTGTAGCATTTTCTTCTCTATCATTGACATATGTAAATGGATCAAAGGAGTTCACCATCTTCAATGCACTTATGGACCACCTCTAATGATTATGAAGAGCATCTAGGAGTGCTCCTACTCCTATATCAACACTACATTCATCATTTAAGCTTACCATAAGAGGCAGGGCAAAACATCCATCCACCAAGTGACCAAAACAACCTCAAGGTGTACTATTGTCTAATTATATATGTCTTTGCTACTCTAGTAAGACAAAAGGGCCATCTATATGTTATCCCATAGAATGAGGAGGCAGATACATAATGCCCAAACCTTGATCATGTCCATCATTGATGGATGGAACACCACCATGGCATATAGATACATTGTTTGTTACCACTACCATGAACAAAAGCTAAAGTTTTGTAATGACTCCCAAGTGACACAAGCTTATTGAGCATTGGTGTGACAATGGAGGGTTAGGGGAAATTATTTATTATTTCTTTCACCATAAACATAGTGACATTGGCATGGAGACCTTGGTAGGACCTACAAGTACCAAACCAACAAGGAACAACATAGGGAAAGGCATGACAAACATCATTGAGTTCATGACTTTGTCATCTTTAAAATTTTAATATAAATGCACCAACAACACAAGTTTGTGATGAGACTAACCCTATATTATATATGTAGAGAAAGCAACAATGACGAATCTGGCTAGTTCAATCCTTCTCCTACCATTTAAAAATGTGGGCCTCCATAACCTCTCCCCTCGGCCCTAAGGGTAATTCCTTCAATGTCTAGTGGTATAAAATCAACACCCAGGTGGATGGGAAATTTCAAACATGGTCTAAATTCTATTTTTATTCTTGGAGCTTGGAGTATTTGGAGTCATCAAAATCATTGTGTTTTTATGGAGCCTCACCAAATCTTGAGAGCATCTCATTGTTGGCCGTTGAGGAGATAAGATTATGGAGTTTTCTTGGGGGCTTAGTGCATTTCTTACATAGTTGTCTTGTCTCATGGGAGGACTTAAAGGGGTTTTTGTTGGGGATATTACCTCGGCATATCCCCAGGGACCTTATGGGCCTACCGACCAGAAGATGGTCCGGCCCACAAGACGTAGATGTGCGGCACACGACGTGCACCGCACAAATAGTACCATACTGGCTACTTTACTTGTAACCCTATCCCTTCGGCATATATAAGGAGGGACATGGGACCCCTCCAACACAATCTCTTAGATCCCTCTACAATCCCCTAGATCACATCTATGGGTCTTGTAACCTAATACTCATATCAATCCAGCCACCAAAATACAGGACGTAGGGTATTACGGTGATTTGCTGGTCCGAACCTGTCTAAATCGCTGTGTCTACGCTCTCTGTGTTACGCTTGATCGCCGTCGCCACACCTCCGCCTACAATCTACTACCGTGGGGGTACCCCCTAGGTAGACTGCGACGCATATTTCGTTGACAGTTGGCACGCCATGTAGGGGGTGTGTGCAACGACGTCATGGCTCGTCAAGCGATCATCTTCTCCGTCGACGGCCCTCGTCAACGGATCTCGTCGACAGCCCCCTCGTCGTCACCCTCGTCAACGGCCCGCCCTCGCAGCCCTCGCCGTCCCTCATCATGACCAGATCGGATCTACGATCTGGACCGGTCGCAGCACCATCCTTGCCCTGGAGATCGTCATCAACTCGCCATGACTCGCCTTGTCGCTCGCCTCGTCGCCGACCTCATCAGCAGCCCTTGTCGACAACGTGTTGCGTCCCTTGTCAACAACATGCCTCATCCCCCATCGCGCTCCTTGTCAATGATTCATCGCGGATCTCGTCGATCTTTACACAATTGTTAAGTTTCTCCTAATTCCATATGTACATCATATACTTCCCGTTCTACGTGTTTGTATTGCAGGTACCAGGATCGTCGTCAAACCTATTATGGGTGTTTGGATGATATCGTTCCGGTCGCCACCGACTTCTCCGAGCAGCCTGGCTGGAGCCAAAGAACTTCAGAGCTAGGGTTGTCGGTCCGGCCATAAGCATGCATGCTCATGGTTGCGCTATGCCCGGTTGGCAGTCCTCCCGAGTGATGCCCAACCTCTCTACAAGCAGCTCTCGGTTGCCATGGGGAAGGGATAAGCTCGGGCTGAAGTCTCTAAACGCTACATGCCCAGTTGCTCGGGGACTAGCCTCGTCATTGACTCGCCACGGCCCATGCCGACCTCTTCACCCCTCGTCGCTCATCGTCACAGCTCTTGCCAACCACATCGCTCCTCGTCGTCGACTCATCACGGCTCTTGCCGACCACATCGCTCCTTACATCAGACTCGGGGACTACGTGTACTAACATTATTTTTTAATGATTGTGCCTTTTTCTAGATGTTTTATAGCTTGGCGCCACGTGTCTACTACACCAACTACAGTCTCGGGGACTGGCTTCGTCATCGACTCGTCACGGCTCTCGCCGACCTTGTCGCTCTCGTCGTCAACTACAGTCTCGAGGACTGGCTTCATCATCGACTCATCACGGCTCTCGCCGACCTCGTCGCCCCTCGTCGCCGACTACAGTCTCAGGGACTGCTCTCATCGTCAACTGCAGTCTCGGAGACTGGCCTCATCGCCAACTCATCACGACTCTCGCCGACCTCGTCAACAACTCGTCCCGGCTCTCGTCGACCTCGTCTACAACTCACCTTTGTCGTCGACCAGAACCTGCTGGTTGAGCTGGTGTGCGATCAAGTTGCTCTATGCTATCCGGATCAGGGTGCTGATTTTGGGTAGCGCGGGGGCCTTGATGGGCATATGCTATGTCTGTTGTCTCGGGACTGCGCCAGCCACAGTATGCTTTAAAGTTCGGCACCACGTGTCTACAACACCTACTACCAAGCTCAGGGACTAGGTGGATACACTTCAACTCACGGTGAATGTATTTGTTTTTTTTCTTTTGACAAAGTGTCAAGTTGGACTTGTACAGACTTCTATTAGGATCTTGTTATTCCTTATAGTCTTGCAAGCTCCAGGTGGATACACTTCATCAAGAAGTTCTTTCAAAATTTTCTTCAGCACGTCACATCCTCCCGACAAGCACCTACAGACTTACGATGGAGCGACCTGCTCGCTAATCAATTTACGACGCTCTCGACAAGCTCGACCTGGTCGGAAGACTTCTCCGGACCGGATCTCAACCAGGCCACCTGGTCGGAACTCTACATCGACATTCATAAAGGAAGGCGACCAGACCACGTCTCCTCGGAAGGCTTCAGGGCAGCTCGCCAGAAGGACGCAATGTGCTCGGGACTTGTTGGGGATATTACCTCGGCATATCCCTAGGGACCGAATGGGCCTACCGACCAGAAGATGGCCCGGCCCACAAGACGTAGACGTGCGGCGCACGACGTGCACCGCACGAATAGTACCATACTGGCTACTTTACTTGTAACCCTATCCCTTCGGCATATATAAGGAGGGACATGGGACCCCCTCCAACACAATCTCTTAGATCCCTCTACAATCCCCTAGATCGCATCTACGGGTCTTGTAACCTAATACTCATATCAATCCAGCCACCAAAACACAGGACGTAGGGTATTACGGTGATTTGCCGGCTCGATCCTGTCTAAATCGTTGTGTCTACGCTCTTTGTGTCACACTTGATCGTCGTCGCCACACCTCCGCCTACAATCTACTACCGTGGGGTACCCCCTAGGTAGACAGCGACGTGTATTTCGTCGACAGTTTTGACCTCCTAGTCATGGTAGTTTTACATGGTATATCATGTATGATTTAGTTATCTAAGAGTGTTGAGGTGTTGGTATGTGTCGGGTACGAAGGTAAAAGGGTACCCTAAACCCTTCGATAAATTAACGCTAAACATAGCAACCATTTTTAAGGCAGGGACCAGTCCACTATTCGGTAAGGCGCGGCCCATCACTCGAGGGCCCCCTCTACACCAGCTGCGGCGATAAGCCACGGGCCGGCCCACCTCGACGAAAAATGACGGACCGAGGGGACGAGCGAACGACCCCCCGGCTCCACCTCGACGACGGACCGAGGGGGCAAGCGAACGACCCCCCGGCTCCACCTCGACGACGGACCGAGGGGCCGATCGAACGACCCCCCGGCTCCACCTCGACCAGGGGTCGAGCGGACGACCCTCAGACGAGGGGCTCGATTAACCCAACTGCTCCCGGCATGGGTTAAAGTGAACCCACCTAACGACATGGGCGCCCGCGTCCGCTGTCAAATCCGCCAACTCCCCGTCAAGTCCCCGATTCCTGTCAACTGCGCCGCCACTGTCGCCACTATGCGAGTACGGACTTCAACAGTACCCCTCGGAAAGTGAACAGTGCGACCCTCGACGACGACTTCAGGAACGCGACAGAGCCACGCAGGACTCGACCCCCTCCCTCGACCGGGGGGCTCGACCCTTCTCTCCAACAACCCCGGTACGGAGGCCGTCTCATCCGCCCCGTCCCACTTCAGCTGTGGGATTCGTGCCCGCCTGCGGACACTGCACTGCGACGACTTCTACTGTCGCCACGACCGGGGACGCCTGAAGGACGGGAAGGCCATGCCGCCACAGTGCTCAACGTCTCTCCGCCAACACTATGCCACGGATACGCCGCCCATACTGCTACAGTTAGGGCCCTGTACCCTCGGACCTCCCCTTGGTCTATAAAAGGGGACGCCGAGGTAGAGTATAGGGGATCGGCTCCGACTTCTTCTGGGTCTTCGGATCAAACTTTCGTTCTCAGGGACCCTAGCTCAGACTCTGACACTCCACACTCCACACACCTCGCCACTCGATCGACCCCTCGGGTGGCCGACTCCGTGTAACACAGCTTGTACCCCCCCTGTACAAGCACGCTTTGGGTGCGAGATAATACAAGTCATCCTCCCCCCGCTGGACGTAGGGCCTTCTTTGTCCGAACCAGGATAAATCTTGTGTCCATCTTGCATCACGTCTGAGAGAGGGAGCACGCGATATACAAATTTACTCGTTGGTGGTCTTGACCCCTGGGTCATAACACCGACAGTTGGCGCGCCAGGTAGGTGGATTCGCGTGTCGATCAACTCCGAACTACTCTCTCAGATGGATTCTTCCATCCCATCGTTCCCGTTCACCACCGTCATCTGGTTCGGCAGTCTAGGGTTCGTTTCCACGGACCAGGGCGACTTCATAGTCTTTCCCTCTGCCTGTGGCCTAGACGTCAGCAGCTCCGCTGCTCCAGAGCCAGCAAGGATCAGGCGACGGTCCCTCCGCTTGCGACTCTGGCCTGCGATCAGGAGGAGGCGCGAGCGGCTCCGACGCGCTCACCGTCGTGCGAGCTCTGAGGCGCCGGATGGCGTTCCCCCGGTCCCAGTTGGCGACACGGCCCCATCTCCTAGGGGTCCGCTTGACCCACGCTTGTGGGCCGAGGGCGGGCGTCTCCCCGAGCGGGATTTCGGCTCTGCCGCGTCGTCGTCCCCGGAGGCTCCAGTGGCTTCTCCGACACCCTCGATCCCGTCACCACCCGCGTGACCCGTTCCCATACGGGCTCCGCAACAGTGCCGGACTCTACTCTGCTTTCGCAGGGCTGCGGATACATACATACGACGAGTCTCCATGGACCCCGTCGTGGGCGATGGCCGAACCCGTCACCACCTCTTCACCGGGCGAGCCAGAACTGCCCCGTACGTGGGGCACGTTACGACGGCGCCTGGAGGAGGAAGAAACGGGTAGGCTCTTCTCCTATTTCCACCACGCCGACCCCGACTCGGACTCTCCCGACGAGAGTTACGACTCCACTCGAGAGTGCTTCCACCTCGACGAGCAGACCGACCTCCAGGACGATGTCGATGACACCGCGGCCACCGAAGAAGGAAGGGGGGCCAACGCCACACCACCTCGAGATGCCATTCCCCCAAGTCCTGACAGGGCCGATCCACCCCCTGATGTCCAGATTACGCAGGTCCGAGAGCTTCTCAGTAAGCTCGAGGAGGAGCGCCTGCGTCTTCAGAAGCTCGAACACGCCCTCGAGCGGGATCGAGGGCGTCCTCAGGGTGGATGAGCTCGCGAGCGGGCCAGGGAGGTCCACCGGTAGATCGTCGAGGAGGGGAACGCCGAACCCCGAGTCTTCAACCGCGCCAGCCAGAATGTTGTAGCAGTCGCGATGCTGCTCCGCGACATGCCGGCGCCATCGACCCCCCAGGCACGGCGTATCAGGGACAAAATCCAGGGGCTTCTCCAAACTGCGGCCGTGCAGCAGGCGGAGAGCTCGGCCTCGAGGCGTCGAGGGGCTGCCTCTGAGCGACAAGCAGCACCCCCTCGACAAAATCGGGAGGTCTCTGTCCACCAGAACAAGGCGCCCCAGGGCCGGGTTGAGCCACGACCGGTTCAGGAACGCCTCGTCGACGACCTCCCCCCTCGAGTGAACAATCGATGTCGGTACGGCGACGCCGAGGCTCGAGGCTACAGCGCTCACCAAGGTGGGAGCTACGACAGCGACGAAGACCGATGCCGGTCTCCGGAGCCGCCGGGGCCCCGAGTCTTCGGAAGAACCATCCGGCGGGCCTCCTTGCCCGTACGTTTCCGACCACCCACCAGCCTGGTCAAGTACAACGGCGAAACCAAGCCAGAGCTCTGGCTTGCCGACTTCAGGCTGGCATGCCAGCTGGGTGGAGCCAAAGATGACCTCGTCATCATCCGGCAACTCCCGTTGTTCCTCTCCGACACCGCTCGAAGGTGGCTCGAAGAGCTACCCCCGGACTTGATCCAGGACTGGTCCAACCTGGTCCGGATCTTCGAGGGCAACTTCAAGGGCACCTACGAGCGGCCGGGCAACCCCTGGGACCTTCGTAGCTGCAAGCAGAAGCTAGGGGAGACCCTCCGCGCCTTCACCCGCCGATTCTCGAAGCAGCGCACCGCACTGACCCACATCTCCGACCACGAAGTCATCACGGCGTTCATCGCCGGGACAACCTGCAAGGAGTTGGTGCGGGAGCTGGGGCGAAACACCCCCAAGACCGCTAACGAGCTCATGGATGTCATCGCCAACTACGCAGCTGGTGAAGAGGTCGTTGGCGCCTTCTTCCAGATTCCCCCAGGGAAGGGGAAGGGCAAGGCAGATGAGCCCGGGGGCTCGGACGATGGGCCCAAAAGAAACAATGGGCCCAGAAGGAACAACGATGGCAACGGCGGACGGAAGAAGAAGAAGAAGAAGAAGAAGAACCAACCGGGCCGACGCAACGTCGAGCCCAACGTCGAGTACGACGACGAGCCCGATGACCTTGTCGCTGCGGCGGACAAGAAGAAGCCTCGAGGGCCCCCTCCCGATGGGGGCGTCTTCGATAAGATGCTGAAAGAGCCTTGCCCTTATCATATGGGGCTGGCCAACCACCGCCTCGAGGACTACCGCATGCTCCGAAAGCACTTCGTCCCTCCTGACTTCAGGAGAGATGACGGCAAAGAAGACCCGCCCTGTGACGCCCACGTCAGGGGTGATGTCAAAAAAGGAGGCTTCCCCGAGATCCACGACTGCTACATGATTTACGGGGGACCCTCGACTCGCCTCACCATGCACCAGCGCAAGAGGGAGCGTCGAGAAGTTTTCTCCGCTCGGGCCCAGGCCCCGCAGTACCTCGACTGGTCCCACACGCCGATCACGTTCGATCAGGACGACCACCCCGAGCACGTCCCCAACGCGGGGGCTTACCCGCTCGTCGTCGGCCCGATCATCCTCAACACCCGCCTCACCAAGGTGCTCATGGATGGGGGAGCAGCCTCAACATCATCTACGCCGAGACCCTCGACCTCCTGGGGATCCCGAGGACCATGCTCCTGCCCAGCGCGGGGGGGTTCCACGGGATCGTCCCGGGGAAGAAGGCACTCCCGATCGGCCGCATCAAGCTACCGGTCTGTTTCGGCGTCCCCTCGAACTTCCAAAAGGAAGAGCTGACCTTCGAGGTGGTCGCGTGGCGAGGCACCTACCACGCCATCATCGGTAGACCGGGGTACGCCAAGTTCATGGCGGTCCCGAACTACACCTACCTCAAGCTCAAAATGCCGGGGCCCTCGGGGGTCATCACCGTCGACACCTCCTACGAGCACGCATACGACTGCGACGTCGAGTGCGTGGAAAAAGCCGAAGCCCGTGAGGATTCGGCTATCCTCGCGGCCCTCGACGACTTGTCTGGAGAGATCCCCGACCCCAAGCACCACGCTGGCAACTTCAAGCCGGCAGAAGACACAAAGACCGTCCTGCTCGACCCCGGCCTCGCGGATGGGAAGGTGCTGACGATCAGTGCCACCCTCGAGCCCAAATAGGAAGCAGTGCTCGTCAACTTTCTCCGTGCGAATGCCGACATGTTCGCATGGAGCCCCTCGGACATGCCGGGCAATCCGAGGGAGGTCGCCGAGCACTCCTTGGACATCCGAGTCGGGTCCAAACCGGTGAAACAACGCCTGCGCCGCTTCGACGAGGAGAAGCGCAGGATCATCGGGGAGAGGTCGACAAGCTTTTGAAGGCCGGATTCATCAAGGAGGTACATCATCCCGAGTGGTTAGCTAATCCCGTGCTTGTAAAGAAAAAGAATGGAAAGGATAGGATGTGTGTAGACTACACCAGTTTGAATAAAGCATGTCCTAAAGTTCCTTTTCCTTTACCACGCATCGACCAAATAGTAGATTCCACTTCGGGATGTGAAACCCATTGCTTCCTTGATGCGTATTCCGGCTACCACCAAATAAAGATGAAGGAGTCCGATCAGCTCGCGACCTCCTTCATCACTCCCTTCGGCATGTTTTGCTACCTCACCATGCCCTTCGGCTTGCGGAACGCCGGGGCCACCTACCAGCGATGCATGCTCCACGTCTTCGGGAAACACATAGGGCCGACCGTCGAGGCCTACGTCGATGACATCGTGGTCAAGTCCAGAACCGTCGGAAACCTGGTCGGAGACCTCGAGATCGCGTTTGGGTGCCTCAGGACTAATCGCATAAAACTGAACCCTGAGAACTGTGTCTTCGGGGTCCCTCGAGGCATGCTCTTAGGGTACATAGTTTCCCAGCGCGGCATCGAGGCCAATCCCGAGAAGGTAACCGCCATCACGAGGATGGGCCCGATCAACGACCTCAAGAGCGTGCAAAGGGTTACTGGGCGCCTCGTCGCCCTCAGTCGCTTCATCTCGAGGCTCGGAGAGAAGGCCCTACCCCTTTACCGCCTCTTGAAGAAGACGGAACACTTCGCATGGACCGCCGAAGCCGAGGAATCGCTCTCGATGCTCAAGGCCTTGCTCACCTCGCCCCCGGTCTTGGTACCCCCGAGCCCGGCCGAGCCCCTCTTGCTCTATGTCGCAGCAACTACCCAGGAAGTCAGCGCGGTCATAATAGTCGAGAGGGAGGAGGAAGGACACGCCCTGCCGGTTCAGAGGCCTGTCTACTTCGTGAGCGAGGTCCTTTCCGAGACCAAGACGAGGTGTCCCCACATCCAGAAGCTGCTGTATGCGGTCGTCCTCACTCGGCGGAAGCTCAAACAGTATTTCCAGGGCCATCCGGTCACTGTGGCTTCATCTTTCCCCCTCGGAGAGATAATCCAGAACCGGGAGGCATCGGGAAGGATCGCCAAGTGGTCCGCTGAGCTCATGGGGGAGACCCTCTCCTACGCCCCTCGGAAGGCTATCAAGTCTTAGGTACTGGCAGATTTCGTTGCAGAATGGACCGACACCCAACTACCCCCAGCGCAGGTTCAGAGCGAGCTCTGGACTATGTACTTCGATGGGTCGTTGATGAAGACGGGAGCAGGCGCCGGATTGCTATTCATATCACCCTCAGGGGTCCATATGCGCTATGTCATCCGCCTCCACTTCCCCGCCTCCAACAACGTCGCCGAATACGAGGCCCTCGTCAACGGCCGCGCATCGCCATCGAGCTCGGGGTTCGACGCCTCGACGTGCGAGGGGACTCTCAGTTGGTGATCGACCAAGTGATGAAAGACTCGAGCTGCCACGACCCTAAGATGGAAGCCTACTGCAAGGAGGTCCGAAGGCTCGAGGACAAGTTCTATGGCCTCGAGCTCAACCACGTAGCCCGTCAGTACAACGAAGCCGCCGACGAGCTGGCCAAAATCGCGTCTACTCGAGGCACGGTCCCCCCCAACATCTTCTCGAGGGATCTGCACACACCGTCCGTCGACCTGGACTCGGGGCTCCCGCCCTCGAGCAAGGGGTCGACCCATCCCCCTCGACCGATCCCCCCTCGAGCGGGGGAGAGGTCATGGAGATCGACGGGGCCGTCACAGCGCCAACCCCTCCGACGGATTGGCGCGCGCCTTACCTCGAGTACCTGACGCGAGGCGAACTCCCGGAAGACCGCACGGAAGCCCGTCGAGTAGCTCGACGCGCCAAAACCTACGTCTTGTACGGGGACAGCCGCGAGCTATATCGACGTAGCCCGTCGGGTGTACTTCAACGCTGCCTCACCCTCGAGGAGGGGAGGGCATTGCTGAAGGACCTACACTCGGGGGCTTGTGGCCACCACGCGGCGCTGAGAACGCTGGTAGGAAGTGCCTTTCGATAGGGCTTCTACTGGCCGACGGCCCTGAACGACGCCACCAAACTCGTTCGATCCTGCCAGGGATGCCAATTCTACGCCAGGCAGACCCACCTACCCGCCCAAGCTCTTCAAATGATACCCATAACCTGGCCGTTCACAGTATGGGGGCTCGACATGGTCGGCCCCCTGAAAAGAACCAAGGGTGGGCACACTCACCTTCTCGTGGCTATCGACAAGTTCTCTAAGTGGATCAAGGCTCGACCCGTCGCCAACATCCAGTCTCGACAAGCCGTGCTATTCTTCACCGACATCATCCACCGCTTCGGGGTCCCCAACGTCATCATCACCAACAATGGCACGCAGTTCACCGGCCAAAAGTTCCTGGACTTCTGTGACCATCACCACATCAGGGTGAATTGGTCCGCAGTCGCCCACCCTCGAACTAATGGTCAGGTCGAGCATGCCAACGGTATGGTTATGCAGGGCCTCAAGCCAAGGATCTTCGATCGATTGAACAGGCATGGAAGGAGATGGGTCGATGAGCTGCCCGCTGTGCTATGGAGTCTCCAAACAACACCAAGTCGAGCCACGGGGTTCTCTCCGTTCTTCTTGGTCTATGGGTCCGAGGCCGTCCTCCCCACCGACCTCGAGTACGGATCCCCTCGACTAAAAGCCTACAGCGAGCAAGCCAACACGATAGCTCGAGAGGACTCCCTCGACCAGCTCGAGGAAGCTCGTGACATGGCCCTCTTCAAGTCGGCATGGTACCAGCAGACGCTGCGGCGCTACCACGACAAAAACGTGCGCAAAAGGGACCTCAACGTCGGCGACCTCGTTCTGCGCCGTCGACAGAGCAACAAGGGGCGTCACAAGTTGACACCACCTTGGGAGGGACCCTTCATCGTGGTAGAGGTGCTGAAGCTTGGCACTTACAAACTGAAGAACGAGAAGGGCGAGATCTTCACCAACGCGTGGAACATCGAACAGCTACGTCGCTTCTATCCCTGAGGCCCCAGGGCCTTGTACATTTTCGCATTTATGTACAAATTCTCGAATGAATAAAATGTTCTCGAAACACATTTCACATTCGTTCGTAGCTCGAAGGTAGCCTCGACTTTTCCCGGACAAAGTCGAGCTCCCCTCGGGGGCTGACAGGAGGGCACCCCCCCCGAAGTCCCCGAAAAACCCGAACGTTTTTTTCGAAACTCGACTCTCCCTCTCGTTCTTTCCCTAGAGTACGCTTCATAACTAGGTAAAGATGCCTCGAATTCCCTAAGGGTCGAGGGTGTCGTCGAGCCAGGAACTCACCTACGCCCCAGGGCTACGGTATCCCCGCTTGCCACCCCCCTTCCAGGGATACGAGCGTGCGTCGAATACTTAGTTTACAAGCGTCGACTTAGGCAAAGAAAAGCAGAGAGCTCAACAAGTAGAAATAACGAGACGAACCTGTCTATAGCACTAAGGTAGCCTCGACTTTGCCTCAGCAAAGTCGAGCCTCCCTCGGGGGCTAACAGGGGGGCACCCCCCTCCTAAGTCCCCGAAAAACTCGAACGTTTTTTCGAAACTCGACTCTCCCTCTCGTTCTTTCCCTCGAGTACGCTTCGTAACTAAGCAAAGGCGCCTCGAACTCCCTAAGGGTCGAGGGTGTCGTCGAGCCAGGGACTCACCTACGCCCCGGGGCTATGGCATCCCCGCTCGCCACCCCCCTTCCAGGGATACGAGCGTGCGTCGAACACTTAGTTCACAAGCGTCGACTCAGGCAAAGAAAAGCAGAGAGAGCTCGAATAAACAAAATTAACTATGTGCATCTCGATCAAAATGCATTATACACAAAAAATCCCTCGGGGGCTTGGCATTATATCGGTACAAAGGCCTAACTATTACATGGACCTTCTTGTCCAGATATGGCTCGCAGGCCCGGGACCACCCGTTGACACCTCCCGAGGGCTACTCATCCGCCGAGGGGACCACCTCAGGCTCGAAGAGCCTCGCCAGCAGGCCTCCAGGCACCTCTGCGTGATCCATCAGCTCCTGGCACTTCGCGTCGTTCTCTTCCTCGGTCAGCTTCGGGTCGGTGGCGAACCCGTCGACAACGAGGTTGAGGTCCAAGTCGTAGAGGGAGTTGACGACCGCGAGGGCCCGCTTCACGCCCACGTGCAGAGCGGCTCGGACGTTCTCTGTCACCCCCCGCATCATGGAGTAGAAGCAGCGCAGCAAGGAGTCACCTCGAGCATCCCCCTCGACCTCCGGCTCCGGCCTGACCGAGAGGTCGTTGCAGAAGGTGTTGATGGCGGCCGCAAGCGTCGCGTTGAGGTTCGCCTCAGTGCCGAGGAGACCCTGAAGATTGTCCAGATCCTTGTGGGCGCGGGCATTCTCCTTCGCGAGCTCTGCCAAAACAAGCACGCAATAGTCAAAACCCAAAAGAACAGAAAGAGGGTCGAGGCAGGACAGATTCTGCAACACCCGAAGCACTCACCTTGGGCCTGCACGTCCAAGGTGGAGTAGGCCTGCTCGGTCTCCTCGAGCTGGCGGCGGACGTCGTCAAGGTCGGAGGACTGGTCCTTGACCTTGGCCTCGAGACCCTCGATGGTTTTGTTTGCGTCATTGAGGGCCCTCCTCTGGTTCATCGCCACCACGCCCAAGGAGGTCGCGCGGGTCCGAGCCTTCTCCTCCGAGGTGGCCAGAGCGTCGCGCTCGCGGGAGACGGCGTCGAGGTCTCTCCGGAGCCCTCGGATGCTCTCGCTTGCCCGGGCCAGCTCTTCCCTCAGCTGGGCGGCCTCCTCCTCGGCCTTGCGCTGGGCCTCGAGGGCAGCATCCCGCTCCTGCCCGATGGTGACGGTCGACCGAAGGGCGTCGTCGAGTTTCCCTTGCGCCGACGACAAGGCCGCCCAGGCTTCCTTCTGGATGGCCTCGTAGCCGGCCTTCGCGTGAGCGATCTTCGACTCGGCATCCTTCTGGACAGCCGCCGCCTCTGCCTTCGCGCGGGCGACCTCATCCCTCGCCTTATCCAGCGAGGCACGGAGGGTCGAGAGTTGTCCCTGTACCCGGAGAATGTACTGGGACTTCTCGTAAGACCTCACCCGCAACGACTGACGAGGATAAAGACGAAGACCGTCCACAAATGGCAGCCAGACAATTCAAGTACAATCTAAGGTGGAACAGAACCTACCTCCATTCCCTCGCGTATGTCCGTGGCGGCGACCTCCGCAGCGCGACGTACCGAGTGTTCAAACCAGGCCCGATACTCCTCGACGTGCTCCCACCGTCGGAGCTCGGTCTGGTCGTCGAGCGTGAGGAAAACCCGCTCGGGGTCTCGAGGGTCCGCCACCTCGAGAACCTCCTGGCCCCACGCCACGCTGCGGGCGGCGATCCTCTGCTTGACCGTCCCCGTGACGTCATCGCGCAGGTCCCCCATTCCTCGATAAGCGGAAAGGGGCGAGGCCTCCTCCGCCTGTCCTCTCCCGTCCTCTGGGCCGCCTCGTGAGGACGTCGATGGCCCCGCCAAGCCATCGCCACCGGTAGAAGAAGACCCCGGCCAGTAAGACGGCCCTGCGCGATGAAGGACCCCAAAAAGTTAACACCCAGCAAGGCGAGCCCACTGCATCTCGAGTGAGTCGAAATGTGACTTACCTCGAGACAGCGGCCCCCCAACCTCGAGGGGAGGCCGAGCCACCTCCGGCTCCGCCCGAGGAGCCGCGATGATGGCCATTTCCGCCGGGTCCACCAGCTCGGCCACCATCTCGTCCACCTGGGCGGGGGTGGACTCCATCAACATCCCGCCCTGCGCCGGTGCGGGCGTTCCCTTGGCGCGATCGACCGGACACCCCTCTTCGAGCCCCGGCGTCGTCGAGGGCCCCCGGGCGCGGCGGTAGTCGTACCCTCGCGCTCGAGCTGGAGTCGAGCCTCCAGCGCAGCTAGACCCTCGGGCCAACGCCCCGGCGTTGGGTGAGTCGGGGCCTCCCCCTCGTTCGCAGGGGCCTGAGGCCCGAATACCTCCACCTCCTCGGCCGCAACCGCCGTCGTCGAAAGCTCCGCGCACCCCGGGCACCAGATGCGACTTCTTCCGACGGCCGCGCGGGCGCCACGACCGTTGCTTCGGCGGCCACCGCCGGCGGGCTCGCCTCCTCCGCCGTCTGTGCAGACGCCGAGGCCCCCTCTGCCTCCCCCCACGCCGCCACCTCCTGGGTCGTGCCTGCCCGTGCCGCCTCGGGGGCAACCGTCGAAGGGCGCGGGGCGGCAGGACCGACCTCAGCGGCTGCTTGGACCGCAGCCCCCGTCTTCAGCTTCTTGGCAGGGGCGAGGGGCGCGGCTCCCTGCGGGCGCTTCGACCTGAAAAAGAAACATGTGTGCAACGGTAAGCACGGGTCATTATCGACAAAAAGAAAATACAGACAATGTCCGGGAAAGCGACTTACCCCCTCGGAGCCCGGCGCTTCGGCCCGGTGACCGTCGGGCTGGTCGAGCTCTTGAGCACCACCGCCTGGGGGGCGGGGTTGAGGCGGCTCTCGGCACCTTCTCCCGGGCAGGGACCAGCGGCGCCACCGTCGTCTTCTTGTCGGTCCCCACCTGCACTGACGGGCCCGGCGCCCGTGCGCTCGACGCAGCAGGCATCGGGGGCTCGCTCGATCGACCCCCGACGGCGGTGCCACCTTCGTCCCCTTGCCGGTCCCCACCTGCGCCGGCGGGTCCGGCACCCGTACGCTCGACGCGGCGGGCGTCGGGGGCTCGCTCGGTCGACCCCCCGACGAGGACCGCGACGTCTGCGACCGCGTCTGCCGCGGCAACGAATTCCTGAGAGGCCACGGGGCGCTCCGCCCGTGGCCCAGCTTCGACGGAAGGGGCCGACATCGAGGTCGACCCCTCCCCTCCACCAGTTACAACGGCAGCCTGATCAGGCGCC
Source organism: Microstegium vimineum (assembly GCA_022036555.1). NCBI lineage: Eukaryota > Viridiplantae > Streptophyta > Magnoliopsida > Poales > Poaceae > Microstegium > Microstegium vimineum. The sequence continues at coordinate 8,691,910 of CM039125.1, read as the reverse complement.
GTCCCTTCCTCCTCCAAGTCGCTCCAGTTCGTCTCTTCCTCTTCCTCGTCCTCCTCTTCCGAGGGCGACAACTCCTCCTCGAGGCCCTCCCGCCTCTGATGGGCCCGACGCTGGTCTCTCAGCTCTTTCTCCCGAGCCCTCCTGGACGTCTTCTCCTTGGCCTTGTCCTTGTCGGCCTTCTGCTTCTCCGCGCGGAGGCGATTTGCCTCCTTCGTGGCCCGGCCCTCCTTCACCGGCGGAGGCGAGGGTCGGTAAGACACATTCCCCTGCGGAATACGAGGCAGTTAGAGCACGGGCAGAAAGGACGGAAGGGGCGAGCACGAGGACTCTAACCGGAGGAAAGGACCTTACCAGCTCAAAGAAGCCCTCGTCCGGCTTCATGGGGATCTTTGCGATGTTCTTGGGTCGAACGACCCCGCGAAGAAGCGGCGGACGCGGCTGACCACCCTGTCCGGGGCCAGTTCTTCTTCGACGAAGCGACAGCCCGAGAGATCGACCCCCGGACCCATCTCGTCGATGCGGAGGGGTCGAGCCATCAGTGGCAAGACCCGTCGTCGGTGGAACGCCGATGCGACGATCTCCGCGGTAAGCCCCTTCTCCTTCAGACGCCTGAGCGCATCCAATAAGCCGTCGAGGCGTTTCTGCTTGTCCGTCGGAACGCCATATCCCCAGTGGTCGGGCTCGGCATCGAGTGTCCTCCTGGTGTACGCCGGGAGCAGATCGTCGTCGTTCCTCAGGTAGAACCATCCGGAGTGCCACCCGGAGTGGCTCGAGGACGGGTTCGCCAGGAGCCAAAACTTCGGCCGCTTGACGGAGATGCTGCAGCACCCGGCGCTGACCCTCCGGCGGGTGCCCTTGTTGACCGAGGCATGGAAGATGCTAGCCTTGAAGATGTGGAGCCACAGCTCCCAGTGGGGCTCGATCCCCAGGTAGCCTTCGCACACCGCGGCGAAGACCGCCGCCTGGCTGACGCCGTTGGGGGTGAGGTGCTGGAGCTCCACGCCGTAATAGTAGAGGAGCGCGCGCAGAAAGCGGCTGGGTGGGGCACCCAGTCCCGCCCGGTGGAAGACCTCGAACGACACCACGTACCCCTCCGGCGGGTTGGGCTCGGCGTGGTCCCGCGGCGGAAGCATCCACTCCGGCCTCTCCGCCGTGGTAACGGGCCGGAGAAGTCCACTCTGCACCAACCCCATCAGATGCGAGTGACGGACCGAGGAGGCGGGCCAGTCATCGGCGCCGACGAGCGCGAAAGTGGCCATAGGGACAGTGGTTTGCTCGGACTTAGGGGCGGACGGTACGTTCCCTATCTTTCTCTCTCTCTCTCTCTCCTCTCTCTCTCTCTCTCTCTCTCTCTCTCTCTCTCTCTCGCTCGCGCAGAGTTCCGGCTCGCGGGACGCCTAAGGCAGAGGCGGAAAGAAGAAGGCGAGGAAGACGAAGGCAAGGAGGCGGGGAAGGCAAGTGCGCGGAAAAAGCACCAGACCCCTCACCTTCGCTACTTATACGCGGGAGGCCGACGGACGGATCCGGCAAACAGGCAAGGGAATCTCCGCATTTAATTCTCCTGTACTCCCCTCCTCGTATTCCCTCCAGGATAAGGCGTCCCGTCCCATCATCGGGCTCCGTGCCGCACTCCGCCCTGCAACCGCCACTGTTGCGCCGAACGGACACCGCCTAAAAAGGCGCGCGGCCGGAAACGTCGTCTTCGAGGGTAAGGAATCTTGAGGCAGCGAGAGCTGGCCCTCGAAAGAGGGTTCGACAACTACCCTCGAGTACCCGAGGCCAGAAATGACCTCGGGTTAGGACCTCGGTCCACCCCCAAAATCTCGAGGGGACAAAGGCCGGCCTACGAACGGGCTCGATAGCCCCCCTCGAGTACCCGAGGCCTGACGGGGCCTCGGGTCGTCAACTGCAGTTCGTTCCATGGCCTCGAAGGGATAAAGGCTGGCCCGTCCGGGGGTTCGACAGCCTCCCTCGAGAGCTCCGGCACAGGTATGTCCCCAAGTTCAATACAACAACCACCTGCTTTTCCCCTCGGCGGTCCACAAGGTCGGACTCCTCCTGAGGATAGCGTCGGATGACGAACCATCCGTCAAATCTTGAGGGAGCGAAGGCTGGCCCTTACATAGGGTTCGACAGCCGCCCTCGGATACCTGAGGTCAGGAAGGACCCATGGTTAACGGACTCCGGTCCACCCCCAAATCTTGAGGGAGCGAAGGCTGGCTCCACGAACGGAGTTCGATAGCCGCCCTCGAGTACACGAGTCAGGGATGTCCCGGTAGCTCGAGAACGAACTCTCGAGGCTCTCTGGGACATATCCGAGGCATACCTAGGAACACCTAAGGATCTCTACGCTGGGAGGCATCGAGCCACCAACTCCTATCGAATGGGGTTGACACCTTGGTGATCCACATGGTCGTGCTAGGCAAGCCGTAAGGCTTGCTTAACAATGAGAGCGCCTCCGGGCCACTAGTCGACCCCTATCGAACGGGGTACGAGTTCTCACTCGGATTTTTACCCGTACAGGGCACCATTTCTAATGGACTCATGCCCGAGAACAGCTCACCGAGGACTTTGGGCTCGTCCTAATGAGGATAGCACGATGCTCTTCACCCCACAATCCGAACGAAAGGATCCGTGGGAAGGACGCCATGAGGTAGTGAAGGCCTAGCCATTCGAGGGCTCGAGGGCCCGACTACGCACGGCACCCCTCGACGAAAGAGGGTCGAAAAACTCGTAACCTGGCAGACAGAGTCGACCTCTCGGGCGGGGCGCTCTAACTCCAGTGGTGCTCGAGGGAGCGAAGGCTGGCCCTCGGTAGGGTTCGACAGCCGCCCTCAAACTCTTCTCTTTTCAGGGAAAGGAATGGAATCGACCCCTCGACAGGGTGCCACGTCTCCAGGTATCCTTAAAAGACCCGTCTATACGACGTATTTTAGCCCCCAGAGGAGTTCTAAATCACTCCTCTGGGGCCTCGGGGGCTACCCCCGCGGGGTGCGCTCGCGCGCACCCCGCGGAGAATCAGACTTCTCACTAACCCTGCAGGCCAAGGACAAAACCTCCGGGCAATCCTTACTCCCTCCGAGAAACGCGTATCATAGCCCCCAGAGGAGTTCTAAATCACTCCTCTGGGGCCTCGGGGGCTACTGTCGAGTACGAAGGTAAAGGGGTACCCTAAACCCTTCGATAAATTAACGCTAAACATAGCAACCATTTTTAAGGCAGGGACCAGCCCACTATTCGGTAAGGCGCGACCCATCACTCGAGGGCCCCCTCTACACCAGCTGCGGCGATAAGCCACGGGCCGGCCCACCTCAACGAAAAATGACGGACCGAGGGGACGAGCGAACGACCCCCCGGCTCCACCTCGACGACGGACCGAGGGGGCGAGCGAACGACCCCCCGGCTCCACCTCGACGACGGACCGAGGGGTCGATCGAACGACCCCCCGGCTCCACCTCGACGCCGAAGGACGGACGAGGGGTCGAACGATCGACCCCCCGACCTCTACCTCGACCTCTCCGACCCCGTCGACGCTCCGACCTCCCCCTCGACCAGGGGTCGAGCGGACGACCCTCAGACGAGGGGCTCGATTAACCCAACTGCTCCCGGCATGGGTTAAAGTGAACCCACCTAACGACATGGGCGCCCGCGTCCGCTGTCAAATCCGCCAACTCCCCGTCAAGTCCCCGATTCCTGTCAACTGCGCCGCCACTGTCGCCACTATGCGAGTACGGACTTCAACAGTACCCCTCGGAAAGTGAACAGTGCGACCCTCGACGACGACTTCGGGAACGCGACAGAGCCACGCAGGGCTCGACCCCCTCCCTCGACCGGGGGGCTCGACCCTTCTCTCCAACAACCCCGGTACGGAGGCCGTCTCATCCGCCCCGTCCCGCTTCAGCTGTGGGATTCGTGCCCGCCTGCGGACACTGCACTGCGACGACTTCTACTGCCGCCATGACCGGGGACGCCTGAAGGACGGGAAGGCCATGCCGCCACAGTGCTCAACGTCTCTCCGCCAACACTATGCCGCGGATACGCCACCCATACTGCTACAGTTAGGGCCCTGTACCCTCGGACCTCCCTTTGGTCTATAAAAGGGGACGCCGAGGTAGAGTATAGGGGATCGGCTCCGACTTCTTCTGGGTCTTCGGATCGAACTTTCGTTCTCAGGGACCCTAGTTCAGACTCTGACACTCCACACTCCACACACCTCGCCACTCGATCGACCCCTCGGGTGGCCGACTCCGTGTAACACAGCTTGTACCCCCCTGTACGAGCACGCTTTGGGTGCGAGATAATACAAGTCATCCTCCCCCCGCTGGACGTAGGGCCTTCTTTGTCCGAACCAGGATAAATCTTGTGTCCATCTTGCATCACGTCTGAGAGAGGGAGCACGCGATATACAAATTTACTCGTTGGTGGTCTTGACCCCCGGGTCATAACACCGACAGTATGTGTCTTGTAAGTTTTTTCTACCCATTTTTTCTTATTCTTGATATATGTAGCTCTCCTTCGTGTTTAAGAAAAAAATATTGTACTATATTTGAGTTAATCGTATCATTATAATGTCTGACAAAGTAATTATTGATTACTTAACTTGTAAAGAGTAAAAGGTGTTACATTATTAATTTGTTTTTAAGTTGCAAAGTAAGCATAGCTCACATGTTTAGCTTTCTTGTGGTAGAATCTACACAGCCCAATTCAAGTCTTTGACTTGACATGGATGCTCATATTTTCCTTGATTTATTACAGGATTTAGCAAAATTGTTCTTTCAATAATAGATGATGTAGCTGTCAATAGTGAGGTATCTATGGTGACTTTATTTGTCAATCTCAAGATCCATAGTCTTAGCTTTTCCTAGGTGCTCATAGAGGTATACACTGTGTGTGAGCGCACGTGCAATGATAGGATGGGGTGAGTGTATATGCATCTATGATTGTCGGTATTGTGATTTGCAATAAAAAGTTATTTAAGTTCAAATTTTCATAATGATCAAGATATTATTACTTAATTTAGATGTAGAGAACTAGTTTGTCATCATGATCAAGATATTATGTATATGATCCAAAATACATGTGGAGTCATATAAGGCTATAACCAAGGACTCAAAGCTACATGGTAGGATTTTACTATATTCTAGTTTGATACATTTTTAAGATTCTAAAATATGTAATGTAATCCTCCTAGCAGATGAAAGAGTGCAAATGCAAGTTCAAAGTGAAAATGGTTTGTTACGACTAAAGCACCTATTTCAAAGCACTATTAATTTTATTCTAAGTATCATGAATGTCAGACAAAAAATTATGAACAAAGTTGTCACATACTGCCAATGGAGGTTCTTACAATCATCAATAAACATATATTAGTAGAGATGTTATTATCCTTTCCATGATGCTGCGGAAGTGTCCTAACTTACTTCAAAGATTGATGACTATGTTAACAAACAAAACTTTGCTTTAGCAGTGACCTACAATTTTTTTCTGAGGGTAAAAGGAGGGATCACTCACTACTGAGCTTTTATTTAAAAAAACCTTAAAATTTCTTACAACTTCCAATCAGGAGGCAGAAAGAAACAAATAAAATCAACGCTATTACACATACGTTGAACCAAAAAAAGGCATAAATTTTGCTAATCCATCTTGGTAGTCAATCAAAATTTACCCTTATTTTTTAGCAGTAGTACTCTTCTTGGATACTTTAGTCAATTTACTAGGATAATTTAGTCAATTTGACCCTGCCAATGTTCGTGGCATTCTTTTCCAGTAATAAGAGAAGATACTATTCATGTGGGATCATGTCATAAACAGATTCTACCAAAAACGTCCTCTCAAAAGAGTTATTTGTCAATATGTACCAATGGAGATAATTTGAATAATGAGTGAGGTAGAATATGTTCTGTATTACATGACAATACAACGACTATGTGGATTGGTCCGAGTGAAGAGGGGGGGGGGGGGGTAGCCATATAGAACTCAAAATCTTTGGACAAACTTTTTGTACCATGTGCAACATCTATAAATATTTCTCAATTTTCGTTTAAATTCTTCTAAGGTCTCATTATATTTGGATTGTAGTTTTTCTAATGGACATTTAAAGGAATAACATTCCTTTGTTTTGATGATGTCACCATCCATATGGAATGGATGATGGATGGAAGCGAGCTAACACGCGAATCATAAAATCCACTCTGACATAGTTTCTTCGCAGATGCCCAAGGCGTGCTTGAGCAAGATTAATTAGCTTTCATTCCAGCACCTAGCATGTCGGTAGGTTTTAAGCGGGCCTATATGTTAGTGCGTTACAAGAGCAAAAGGAATACCTTTCGTTATATTGCAGTGACATAGAAAACAATATGCATATTGAGTCTAAGCACAATAGTTAACTTCATTTTCAAATTTCGCTTGCACTTTATATTTGCATGTTCCAAACACCAACCCCTATTGATTTCTGTATTTTTCCAATCCTCCGTCTTGGTACTACATTCTTTCTCTATTCATGTGTTTCCTCTCATTCATATGTTTTTTATTCTTTCATTCTAAATGGGCCTTAAGTGTTGAAATGATTAGTAGGTGATGGTGTCCCCTTCATATTGACATTTTCTGTTATATATGCTCTACTTGACCTTTTCTACACTAGCATGGGAAATGAATTAAATTGGCTAAGCGTTGGTATAATCTCAGTCCACAAGGGAACCAAAAGGTTCTTGAAGCCTGATTGTTGTCAAATATTCTTACATCAATGATATGTAGTGGAGAGATATATATGCAACGTCCATACAATTGTATGCATTTGCAATTTGGAATACTTTTCTTAGGGGCTTTGTGGAAAGGCTCTTTTGAGTAGATTTTCAGTGACAAACTAAGAATCACTCCTCAACCAAACAGCAAACTCCCTCCTAGATTCTAGTGGGGAGAAGACAAGAATCACTTCTCCATTTACAACAGGTGGTGAGAGCTAAATTAAAAAAAATCATGCTCCTCACTATTTCATATTCAATTCATATACGAATCACTCTAGAATCAATTCTCATCCACTTCTCACCCTGCTCCACCATCAGAATCAATTAGAACCACTCGATCTTAAAAACAAGGAGCTAGGAGCCTAGGAGGGAAGCGCTCTATACCAAATTAAACATGCCCTTAACAGTCTCAATTATACATGTTGTGAATTGTCGAGGCCATAAATGCAGTGTGGTTGTGATTCTTCACAAAAAAAAATTGCATCGAGTCAGAAAAACAAAACAAAAAAATCCATCTCTATGTCTCAAGATCATGGTAGTTGTCCGGGTACCAGGTATATATATGTTGATCAGAATTTATTCAGCTGAAAATCACGCTGCCGTGTTTTCATTCAAGGTGCCCCATTTTGTAGGATTCCCTGATGATTGTACGTTGTGCCCTAATCAAGTAATCATCCAGTCTTGGGTCATGGCTGCAAGTAAACTACGAGGATTATATTACTCGTGCTCTTCATTCTGATAGAGATGCTGCTTTGTACTGTACACAGTATAGTTTTCTGCCGCTGATACTCCATACACGGCATGGCCATTTAGCCATATCTCATGGTTGGTGGCATGCATGGTCTGCGTTGATACCTTTTACCTGGGTTTTCAGATGTTAATAGATATTGCTGTCAATGCGAGTGCTTCTTACCTCGATCATCGCCTCATCGAAGTGCTTCACAATTTGTCCCGGAATCAGCAGTAGCGTTCTGAGCTATAGTCTGGATAAATGAATGATTCGTCTTCAGAATCTAGAAAATCTTTTTTTTTTATTCAAGAAAAAGCTGGAAAGGGAAATGTGACTTCCCAGTTTCCATTGTTGGAAGAAATATAATAACTACAGATCGAGGTTGAAACCATCATATCTGAAGCGTGCGGGATGCACACTCAAAACACTCACCTCCATGGCCAGAAGGTTCCATATGCATGTCACACGAGCATATCAATGTCTCCGTTACCAGGCAAAACGTAACAAAAGTGAAGAACAATTCAACAAAGAGATGGCCGGGCTCCGGCATGCGAGATCGCCAAGCAATACTACGTTTCTTACGTTAGCCCTTATTTGGATATATATCATCAAATTCACATCAAACCATATATTGGGATAGACCGGAGTGGAACCTCGACTGAATTCCACTCTTTTTTTTTTTTTGAAATCACGCCTTAGCACGTGTTTCATTAAGTGGAAGAACTGAATTCCATTCTAATCCATTCCCAATACATATAGATTGAGGTGAGTCAACAATAATATCCAAACAACCATATTCTTCCAGGACGAGGTCAGAAATCAGAATGCAACGGCAAGAAGAAGGAAGACACGGTCACACAGAGACGAGACAACGACTTGGTTTTGATAGGTAGGAACGCACACCACGCCACGCCACCTTTGCTGCTCCTTGCCCTTTTTTTCCCGTCCCGTCATCTATAAAAGACCATTGCCGAATTGGGCTGTCACTATTTTGCAGCTTCTCCCTTCCCTTCCGCGCAGTTGGGTTCTCTCCTCCTTTTTTAGATAGAGGATTGCCAAATTTTGGCTTCCACCGTACCAGCTAGCTGTCTGATCTCGATCATCCCCTACCTTGGGGCGCCTGCCGTCGCTGCCCCTTTCTCTCTCCGCCTCTCTGCAGGAGGAAGGTGGAGAAGAGAGAGGCCATCAGACATTCAGACCATCACATCGAGACCTCGCCGCCGACATCACCGTCTGCCGTCCGGCTGGTTTTGGTTCCTCTCCGGGCGTGCATGGCCGTGAGTGTTTCTTCCCCTGCTGTCTGGTTCAATTTCTCTTTGATGTATACGTACATAACTCAATTATGAAGAATCTTTGTGTTCTTTTTGTGCCGAATTGGCTGTAAATCCCACCTAATTAATTCATTTGAACGTTTTTAGAGTATATGAACATTTCTATGCATACACCGAAAAAAAGATTTAATTTTAGGAGATTATATATATAATATAACGTTTCATTCTTTCATGGTGGGCCTCTCACGTTCTCACGCACCTTACTTAGGATGATCACAGTTTCTTGGGGGTTGTCAGCCTCAGCCTGCAGTTTGCAGCTTCAAGTTAGCCATGAAGTGAGATGCTAGAGTCACGCATGATTCATGGATAACAACATAAAACGCTGCAAATTATATATATAACCCTTTTTAGCATCGAAATTAAACCACCGGCGTTACAAATAGATTCATATATAGAGGCCGGATGCATGCATAAACTCATGTCTAGCTAGATTCATTTCACGGAAACTCGTAATTATATGTTCATCATCCTTCTCTTGAGGTGAACAAGATGATCTAGATGAGAGCGGCCGTCCAAATATGTGTTTTGTCATTTCTTAATGAAATAAACGTGAAGTTTTAATGAAATAATAAAAGTGAAGTTGTGTTCTATAGAAGAAAAAAAAGTGTTTTGCCTTCTGGTTGAAGATTTGTACACGTTCTCTAGGATAGGGGCCGGGAGTCTACTCTTAAAATAAAACTATATAGACACCCCTTGATTGAACACGTCTTTCTTCTTAGTATTTGTTTAAACACACAATCGCTTTTGTAAAGCATATAAGCCTACTGGGAGGCACGTTGTTTTCACTTAACCGAGCACTGGTCAAAAGAATATATATCCAACCAGCTGCAATCTGAATGTTAGCAGGGAAGGGTTGACCCTGGATACAATTTTATGACCTACTCCGTAGTACATAATTCAGAATTAACATGTTTAGAGTATGTTTGACACAATTATTCAGCTTAACTAGTGAATTTTTAGAAAATAACTTTAAAAGCAACTTTTTCGATGAAACTAAGCTATTTAAAAAATGTTTAGCAAAACAACTTCAACAACAACTTTATATATGAATATGGATATTATAGAGAAATGGAGGAGAGAGCTGAGATAAGTTATTTTTTTAGTTTCTTCACAGTTATGTCCTTGTGAGATTGTGAGAGGGAGAGAAAGTGAAACTATTTTAAAAATAGATAGTTAAAAAAATAGCTTACAACAAGTCAACAACTTATATATAAAACTTATGAGTTATACCAAACAGACATTTAATCAGCATTTAATCAGCAGAGTATTATGATCCATCCAATAAATAAGTTTGTCAGTGCATGGTAACATGAGAATTTGGATTTATTTGTTCATTATTCGTGGACGTACTTGTTGCAGAAACGAGCCACGGTGCCCAAGTTCGGCACCTGGGACAGCGACGATGTCGGGTACACGGTCTACTTCGACAAGGTGCGCGAGAACAAGGGCGCCACGGCGCCGCCGCTGCACCGGCCACACAACCCCAACGACCCGGTGGAGGGTCCCATGATGAGAGTCCCTTCGCCGTCGTCGTCGAGACCGGCGACTGCCGGAGGCCACCGCGAGCCACAGCCGAGGCGGCAGCACCACGGCCAGGGCCACCGGCGAACGGAGAGCAGCAGCAGCGCGGCGTCCGACCCGGGCGGTGCCCACGAGAGCAAGTTCGCGCCGCCGCCGCAGTACTACCCACGCGCGAGCCCGCAGCCGCAGCTGCAGCAGCAGTTCCATAATCGCCCTGGCGGTGACCATCACCATCACCTCGGCGGTGGACACCACCACCACCACCACCAGCAGCAGCAGCCCCCGTCCGCGCACGGGCACGGCCACGGCTACCGAGCCCCGCACGCGCACAGGCAGCACCACCACGCGGCGCCGGGTCCCCGGGCGCGGTCAGCCTCGCCGCAGAGCAACGCCCCGGTGAGTCTTCAACCGATGGGCTTATCCATTCCGCGCGTTGCAGGCCGGCGTTGTCTGTCTTGGTTATTAATTCCTGCGCGTGTGACGACAGAACCGTCAGCGGCCGTCGGCGGTGCCCAAGTTCGGTGTGTGGGACGAGCAGACCGCCGCGTCAGCCGCGCAGGGCTTCACGGTGCAGTTCGAGAACGTGAAGCGGCACCGGGAGGTGGCCAGGTCCGCGGTGCCGGCGGTGCCGCGCGTGCCGTCGCCGCCGGAGGGCGCCGCGTTGAGGCGCGCCCATCAAAAGACCCCTTTCGTGTCCAAGGTACGTACCTACACGGTGATCACTAACAACATATGCACTACACACGTCAGACTGTCGGAGAAAGAGAGTGCCCTCCATCAGGTGGTATGGTATGGCATTTCACTGATCAGTGCTACACCCCTTTTGTGTTGTGATGCGCAGATGTTCGGATGTTTCCTTCCCACCCCTGCCAAAGGCTGACATCGATCGATGAATGTATATCTTCACACATCTCGCACCCCGTGAACTGTTTTATCAGGCTACAAGCGTGTTCTTTCGTTACTTCATTCAGTTGCTTGGTACGTGAGTGAAGGTGAAAGACAACAGGGTCGAGCGGGAGATTTCATTTCTATATATTTTGATCGGTTTATGCACATGTATAATGACCTATAATTATGCACATATTATTCAACCATTTATTTAGACCCTTTTGGTTTCTAGACTTCAAGAAGATAAAATTAGCAGTATAGCATACATGCATATACAACTCCTTCAATCCTCTTTCCCTTAAAATTTACTACAAAGAAAAATATGATTTCTAGTTTTAGGGGATAACTCTTCCAGAAAATTGCCAAAAAAAAAGAGAGAGAGAAAACCCTTTAGGGGATTTCTAGTTGTAGAGATGAGTTAGCTTTTCGCACCATAGTTCTTCTCGTTCCCATACCATGTGCATCCCTCTTCTATCGCCCATGGCGGTCTACGTGCTTGTATTGCACACGATAGCAAGTGCGACGGCCTGCGTTCTACACAAGCTACTAGTTACTACCATTGTTGTTTAGGGGTTCGCCTTAGGTGGGGTAGATTTATGGGGTGTTTGGTTTACCCCCTAAAGTTTTGTGGTTTCTAAAGTTTAGTGTCCCCTAAAGTTTGCATCAACTAAAATTTAGGGGGCACTTTAGGGGGGTGTTTGGTAGTTTAGGGCCTAAAATCATCTAAGTTTAGCTACTAAAGTTTAGAGGGTTGTAACCAAACACCCCCTTAGTGCAAAGTAGAAGTTATTTGGGTCATTTATTGTACTAATCACTTAATTTTCTCTAGTTAATTGTATTTTTTTAGAAACTTTTATAGGACCCCCTCTAGCTTTGTAGATCCTATCAACAACCTTGGCATGGCTCCCCAAAGCATGGGCGAGGTCTTATCTCTTGACTCACTTCTCAAGCGCTATGGCCTCCTGAAATGGGCCTTTCTCAGGCCTACCAAGCCATTCGCTATGGACTGGAGGGTATGCGCAAGCGCAATTGATGAGTCTAGCCCTTGAGCTTCTGACCGATTAGAAGAAGTTAAGGTGTTAATCGGACTATCATGGCATTAATCAAGGGGTTTAGTCTACCGCTACGTTTGTTACTCAACAAATACCATTTGAAGAGAATATATGAAAACCGTACCATGCTCTTAACACTTGTAATAATGTGTTCTCTATATGTGTCATTATGGACTTAAGCCTTCCCTAACTCAATAATCTGCACCCCCCCCCCCCCTGTCTCAAACCAAAACTCCCCCACCAAACTTGTAACCACCATAAAGTCTCCCCTTTATCAAAAGTTTGAATTGATAGACTTGCTTTGGTTCATAAGGACCATCCCAATGGTAGAAACTATGCATTGTTTCTATAGTAGCCACATCAGTAAGAAATTATACATAGAACCTACCCCATACTATGGAGTTGTCTTCCTATAATAAATGTTTCTTATTTTTCTCTCTTCTCTCTCCTGACACCATCTTCTTCCGCGACTGAACTCCCCTCCGGCTAGCATCTCTTCCCTAGGACCAAGCAAAAGCACAACAGCTAAGAGGAGGAGGGGGCAGAGGAGGACAACGCCTGGGTGAGCAACAACAAGCGGGTGTGGCACGGCAGGTGCAAGTGAGCGCGGCAATGCGGGTGTAGCCAAGCGGGGCAGGGGCAACCGTTGCAATTGGGCCCGACCGAGTGGGATAGACGGGCGGGTACGTAGCGGCAGATGGGGGTGCTCGGCGGCCCTGATGAGTGCGCGTGGGGCCGCCGAGGGAGCTCGCGTGGTGATGCAGGCATAGTCAAGCGGGGTGGGGCAGCCATCGCAAACGGGCGCGGCCGAGCGGCATGGGTGGACTCAGTGGCGCAGGTGGGCGCGCGCGTAGCAGCCAATGGGGGTGCTTGGCAGCGCTGGTGAGTGCACATGGGGCCGCTGAGGGAGCTCGCGCGGCTACCGGCGAGCGAGCACGCGCAACAGCTCAGGCGAGCGTGCATCATGGTCCTCACCTGTGTAGAAACCTATGGTTTCCTCGCAACACTAAAATTTCAGTTTCTTGCTCCCTCGGTTCAAGAGTCGATGTCGTTTCGTGAGAGAAAACAGTTTTCTCAATTTTTTTCTCTTTTAAGTTACCATATCACCGATTTTATTATGTGAAGAAACTATCATTAATTTTCTTTTGGTATTGCCCAAATTCTCCCTCCCAAAGGCATCACTCAGATGTGAGGGCTCATCAGACCTCGATCCAAGTAGGAGGAAGGAAGAACTTTTTGTGGCCCTCAAGGCTGCTACTAGTTAGAGGGATCCAAGGTCAAAGCTGAAGGACATGACATGATGGTACTCCATACTGGTTAAAACGACCTCCTAGTGTGGCTTGGTACAAAGCATGTTAGAGCACCCCCAATGTAGGCATACACCATAATAGCCTCACCAAAAAGCTATATAATACACGTAGGAACGAATGCAACAGAACCAACATCTGTCCAACGCATGATATCTCTACCAATTATTTCATGGTCTCACTACCCTGTCATCTCCTGTCAGTTTTATTTCTCACTCTTCTACACTTCCTTGGGTCATGTGAGAGGTGTTAATAGGTATCACAGTACCACCACCACTTCCCCAAGCTCACAACGCGAGACTTCGTGGATGCTCCTGTTTGTTAGGTGAGGCGTTGGGTTCTTCTGCAGGTTGTTCTTTGGAGCGTTGGGCACGCTCTTAGTGGAATATTGCCCGATGGCATGGCTCAAATCTGACAACTTTAATCGCAGTAACCTAGAGGGACAAGTTCTAGCGATCGATATTATACCAAATCACCACTACACATATTGGCTTTTAACATCTCTAGACTTTTTTTCTTTTTTTTAGATAAAGGATAATAAAATCCGGCTTCATCTATCTAGGATAGAATCAGGCCACACAATACAGACTCCACACACGACACAAAGTTCGGCTGAAAGTACAAAACTTACAACCGCACACAACGCAAATGGAACAGGTAAGAGTTTTTGACTAAACACAACCGACATGACGCTGCAACAGCCAACCATTTGAACCGAAGAAAACTAATGCCGACGTTTCTAGATGTTGTGCCACAGAGGTCAACTGATCCTGAAGCTCATCACATCGTAGAAGAATTGTCCATTCACGCAGCCAATATGTTCCTCGGAATAATACCTGCAAAAGAGATTTTGATTTGTATTTGTCAAAAACTACCTCGTTCCTTGTTATCCAAAGCTAGTCATAACTGGAAACAAATATGGTCATACCATAGCTGACAACGGTGCGGCAGGGTGGCATAGCAAAGCATGATATTAACAAATCACCAATGGTGGGATCACAATTTCTTGGGAAGACTTAAGGGCAAAAGTATGTTGGCGCAATAATGGGCCGTGGCTGCTAAAAGCACTAGTGGGTCGAACAAAACAACATTGCAATAACGAAAGTTTACAGAAATAGGAATCTACGCAATAATAAAGTCTACAATATTTCTCAAATCTTAATTTAGAAGAAAGCTAAGGAATTCAATAATTTGTGAAAGTCTTGGACGAGTTTTATTAAGGAATGGAGCTTACCAAAAGAAAAATGAAGGCTACCTACTGTCTTGATTTAACATTATGGAATTGCACGGCTATGATATATAGGAATGGAGAACAAAATATGAGAGAGACGACAATAGCTTTTTTCCAAGAAATACATTAACAATAGCCACATGGAGAGGGCCAATACAAACTGATCAGGGCAAACTTCGCAAGAAGCGTGTCACATTAACATCAAGCTACAAATAAATGAGTAGTCCTCTTCAAAACAAAACAAAAAAAATGAGAGCACAGCTATTATGCTACTGACAAGCTACAAATATGACTTTAATTTACATCGTCATTCGGTTTCCATCAACTATGTAAACAACAATAGTACATCCTTTTTATCAGAAACCCTTTTAATGGAAGATACTAAAACTCCTCTTCCGCGATAGACAGGGCGTGTATTCTACATTAGTGTATGCGTGTATGTATCTATATAGTTCAGACCATATATACAGCTTCGTCAGGGTCTTCATCCCCAATCAGTATGAGCCCCTCAATGAAGACAGGGAACATGCACCGGATCAGTTGGTAACCGGTGGTGACCACGCCCGCCGGTGCATCGACGATGTCGCAGGCATGGTGCTTCTTCAGGATGCCTATCACACTTGCTGTGTCCCCTTCTCTGATTAACCTAAGAAATTTTGTTGCAGTTTTGGTGAACAATGGTGCTTTAACTGTGAAGGCAATGCAAAAATCATTTTGGAGAAATAATAAATAGCATGAGTTTCATGTGTTTGCTTGAAAATTAGCAAGTCTCACATCATTACTATGACACAGGTCTCGACTTCTCCCATCTATAAATTTTCTTCTACTAGGTCGCGAGTTCTATACAGAGCAATGGAAAATTGGAGATCAAAGAACCAACTTAAAATAATTAAGTACTGCTATTTTGCAAAGTTAAGTGGAATACCATTTTGCAAAGTTCACTGGAATATTTGAGGAAACCAATTTTGACTTTGTACCTGTATATTGTGATCAGCGTAAGAAATTGATAAACTCTGTAAAATGTGATAGGCTGACTCTAACCATAGTTATTTATCAATTGGTGCTAGTCAAACTCGAAACTGTCAAAGAAACTTGAGAGAGAAGCTAGGAACAGAGGAATGATTAGCGAGACAGAAGAGTGATTAGCCTGACACAGATCAACCAAGTTTGCAAGGTATATGGTCTTTTCAATTCTTTCACCTAAATTTGTGTAAGCCACTAGAGCTCAAAATTGCAACAGAGGTGCAAATTTAGAAGAAAAAAAATTCGGAAAAAATTCTACTAAACTTGGGGAGATCTTACCCTTCTTTAATGCGCAAATCTCCGTTGCATGACAACTCGTTGCTTGCCATCCAGTTCTTCAAATTCTGTGAGGTGCCCTTCTTGTCGTTGTCAAAGCTGATGGTTTTGTATTTGATCATGGTAGTGATCACTGCACCTTCGCCGGCACGCACGTAGAATCTCTTACCCGAGTTCCTGTCAGAGATGTAGAAGTTTGTCACCCGTGCCTGCCAAAGCGATGCCAACAAACACAATAGACATGGATCATCATCAGCCCCCACATCACTTAGCGGACCATTTCCATCCATTAGGTGTCAATAATAACGAGAGTTAACCTCGGAGTGTCTGAGTTGCCACCGGCGGCGGCAGCAGCAACACCGGCCCCATCGACGGCGCTCGTACAGCTCAACGGACGTGAAAACGCACCGGGCGGCGTCGTGGAAACTGGCGCCTAGCGGATGGCGACCGCAGGTAACTTGCTGCAGGAAGCAGGACATGGCGGTCAACCGGTCATGTTAGAACAGAGCAGAGCATGTTATAGTTTCTAGCCTCTGCTTTGGTGAAGGAACGAGTTGGCAACGCATGCATTGCATTGCTTTGGTGAAGCAAAAGTGGCCATTGACCATACATGAGACTCATCATCAGTTTTGATTGACATTCTTTGACGCATAAACTAGTCGAAGCAACAATTTTGACCGACAAAAAGATAATTAGTTAGGAACTTATACAGGATCTTAGCCACGTCCACGTTCAGAACTGAACAGAGTGCAATTTTTTAGCACTCCTACTAGTTGGCATTAAGGGACTGGGAGGAGAATACCGATGCAATTGTTAGCGATAACAGAGTCGTACGTCAGGTAATAACGGAATTGTTTGGTAGTAACAGTGAAGCAAGGACGGAAGGCAATAATAATATCTAATTGGTTTTGATTCGAAGATTGATTGAAGTTGAAGCAGAGCTCACCCCAGTGATCTTGACGATCTCGCCGACAGGCATGTCCCCGCCGTGGTCGTCGAACACCGTGTCAGGGAACCTGCGGAAGAACCTCTCCGCCTCGGCCGCCGTCCGCCACGCGTTGGACGCGAACACGGCCACGACGGCGGCCACGGCGCCGCCCGCCGCGGCGAGGACCTCCCACCGGCGCCACGACACGAGGCAGAAGGCCCCGGCGCCGACGGCGGCCACGGCCGCCACGGACACCAGCACGTAGCACGCGAACGGGACGCCCAGCGTCACCCTCCCGCGCGCCGCCGCCGCATCCTTCCCGGCGCCGCGCGTCCTGCTGCTGCTGCTCCCCTTCCTCGACGACGAAGACGCCGACGAGGACCCGACCGCCGCCGGTGACGGGGACGGGACGGGCCGACGAGGAGCCCCGGGTTTGCGAGCTGCGACAACGTCCGGACGCCGGCGACGGCGACGGCCGGGCAGCGGGCCGGAGTGCGGCGCGAGGAGGCCGCGACGGCGCCTGTGACTGCGACGCGGCGGCGATGTCGAACATCCGGCCGAGCTCGCCCGAGCGCGCCACGTCCCCGCCCGTGTACGGCGGCGTGGCGGCCGACCCTGACGACAGCCGCCGCTCGCGCTTCCTGTCCGGCGCTGGGCCGGACACGTACATGCCGCTCCCAATCTGTGCATCGCGACGCGATCAAAAGAAGCCAATCCACAGCGATCTCGCGGAACCCGAGCCGGCGAGAGGTGGAAGAAGCGGCAAAAGAAGAAGAAGAAGAAGAGTCCAATCCACGGCCCCACTCCCGTCGCGGCCGGCGTTGCGTTGATGTGAGTGAGACTCGCCGACTAGGCGGCTACTACTAGGAGGGCTGCTGCTTTAGGGCGCAACGTGGTGTCGTGATCGTCTTATCAAGAACAGAGTAGGGAGCACTGCAGCGCACGCACGCGGACACTAGGCCGGGCACAGTGCTGCTCCGATACAGCAGCGGAGCCGCCGGCTAAGCTGCGCGTTTCGCGTCTCGCGTTTGCTTGATCGCGAATTCATCCGAGCGTGGTCGGCACCACCGGATGCCATCGGTCATGGCTAACGCTTTCAGTACAAAGCTCGCATTTTAATACTTGAATTCAGAGCGCTGGTGGCTGAGTAATACGGCCGGAAGTGGCGGTAAAACTAAGGAGGGAAGGCCAGCCACCCGGCGTCGCGCGTTTCTCCAGCTCGTCTGCCGGCGTGCGCGTACGTGGCACACGCCGTGCTAACGGCGAGATCATTGCGCATTTTAGTACGGTTTCAGCGCTG
>CM039125.1:8548765-8673480 GCA_022036555.1 Microstegium vimineum | reverse complement strand
CCAGCGGCAGGCAGCCGATGGGGCTGAGGCCGGCGAAGGTGACCCGCCGCGCGCCCAGCTGGTAGATCTCGCCCAGGAACCACTCCGCCTGCGCCACCAAAAAGTCCTCGAACTCGCCCACCGTGAACTGCGCGAACCGCCCCGTCACCAGCAGGAAGTAGTTCTCCAGGAAGTCGTTGGTGCCGACGCTCACCACGTACACCGCGTCCGACACGATCCGCCGAGCCGTGGAGTGACCCACGTGACGACGGAGACGGCGCTTGTACTCCTTGAAGTACTCCACCTCCTTCCACAGCGGGATCACTGACTTCACGGTCGCCGGACCCGGGGAAGGAGACCAAACACAAGTTTTTTTTTATTATTTAGCAGTCAGCAGCCTCGACCATGAATTAATCCATGACATATTGGTGCAATGCAATGCAATGCAACGCAAGTAAGAAAATCTGTGCAGAAATGAATTGGAAGATTCTGGCTGGGATCCTGATCTGTGCACAGTGTACATGGCGATCGTCCTCTGTTGGCTAGATTCAGAGCTTGAATGCCCACCACGACGCTCGCTCGCTCAGGGAAACAGGACACGTACGTTTTATATAGATATCCATTCAATTTGCGCATCAAAATGATTAGGGACGGACCAATAAACAAAATTAGTTAGTACTCTCATAATTCCACAGGAAACACCACAGCAAAATCCCATGTGCCCCACCAATAACTGCAGCTTCAGCAAACATTGTGCTAGGGCTGCTAGCTGTAGCTGGATTTATTAGAGCAGCGATGAACCTCTTGAGCGCGTGAGATGTCAGTACAAACTAGTGGACGGGCCTTAGGGATTTCAATTCAGGGAAACAAGGCCATTTACCACCAGAGTTTTTGGAACTAATCCTTTCCGTACTAGAATAATTACACTTTGGATGATTGAATAGTATTATATGAGAGAGAATAATCTGAAACAAGCTAGAAATAGTACTAGAATAATTACACTTCGACTGATTGAATAGTGTTCTGTGAGAGAGCATAATCTGAAACAAGCTAAAACAACGTGGAAGTAGTTCAAGCGAACAGAGTTGCAGGCTAAACAAAATGGCACCAGCTGCTAGAATGTATAGAAAGTTGTTTCGCGGAGTTAGGTTGTTATTAGGGTATATAAACTTATTTCACTGATGGAGTACCCGTTGCCCGTCGTCGCCCATGCGCTGGCTTCTTCTTTGATCTTGAGTTCTTCTCCAGTAGCGACAGTTGGGGCTTGTTGGTGGAAGACCGGCCCCTTCTCTTTTCTAAATTTTCATTGTTTTTTTTATTCTGTACCTTCAATACTTGAATTCAGGTCAGCTCTTAGGAGGCGATCGAGAGTAGTACAAGCCTACAAGGCATGATCAGAACGCGACACAGCGGAGGAAGCCTTGAATAGAACGCAGGAAGGTATGAACAGTGAAGGTCGCTACAGGTCTGCCAACCAACCGTGCTACACTACACCGGAGTTCTCAGCCTGAAATTAAAGAAAGTGAGAAAGCACTGCCAGCAACCATTGGAATTCGACGCACGAAATGCGGAGGTTTTAATGCCTCTGCAGTTGGTTGCCATTGCCAAGAGCAAGGAACCAAGCGCCAGAACAGCGGGTGCGTCACGCATTAGCAGCAGTCCAGCAGAGAAGAGTGACAAGGGCCGTTAGTTAGCGATCAATAATTCTCTGAACCCTACTGTAAATGTGATCGTCCGTGCAGTCTAATCAAGGATTGAAATGCTCCATGTGTATTGAGAGAAGAAATAGAGACTGGTATGGCCCCCCAGGGCCTTAAACACTGGCGCCATAGCGTCCACCAACCATCCGTCAGGCCGAGCGCCTTCAATTCCTGGAGCTGCGACCTGCAACTCTGCAGACTCTCTCTGCAATTCCAGAACAAGCTGACGAAAGGGAAGGTTTTTAACTGTACTCGGCTGCCGTTTGCAGCCCTGCAGAGGGTCATGGAATCTTCTCCCAGGCAACTCTTCCTTCCATATTGGGAAGGGGTGTGCCGCCAAGCGCATGCACACGGCGCATCTTGCAGTCGTGCAGAGCGCAAGGATCTCTGGCAAGGTTGTTTCTTTTCTTTCTTTTTTCCCCTTGTTGTATGTAATGGCCAGTAAAAGTAGTATAATCTAGTTTTAATCATGACAAATTGTGTAATTAAGCAAGGCATCCATCTGATTCTGAGTGGCTCGATCGACCTGTGAGTGAGAGAGCGAGCGAGCAGTAGGTTAGTAGGTAGGTGGCGTACCAGGACGCCGGCGGTCTTGTTGTCGAGGCCAGTGCCGGCGGAGGCGAAGCAGACGCCTTGGGCGAAGTCCTGGATGCCGTAGGCGGGGTCGAGGTAGGCCGGGACGAGCGGCGGCAGGCCGAGCGCCTCGGAGAGGAAGTCCGTCGGCAGGCGGCCGTTGCAGAACCGCCCCGTGGGCTGGGCACCGCCGGCCATGTCGCGCCCGTACGGCGGGAAGTCGCTCTTCAGGATCGTCCCGATCCCGTTGTTGTTGCCCGTGTCCACCGTCGAGTCCCCGAACACGATCACCGCCGGCACCTTCGGGTTCGGGCTCGGGCTCGGCGACGACGACGACGACAACGGAACGGCGCGGGCGTCGGCGCCGGCGCAGTAGCAGGACAGCAGCAGGGCGAGCAGGAGCGCCAACGCGTGCTGCAGCGGCACTCTGGTGGCCCGGCGATGGTGGACGCGCGGGGACGCCATTGCGCCGGAGGTGGCCGGCCGGCTACCTAACCGCCCGCCCGACCGCCGGGGTGCTCGTGCGCGCTTGTATGGTGGCCGGTGGCACAACCGTGCGCGGCTTGTGCTCTGCAGACTTGCAGCTGCGTGCGCGGCCTGCGGGCGTTGTCTGGTGGCTGACTGGTGGTGCTCATTAAATAGAGAGGCCGCGAGGCGGCGGCGGGTCCCTTCCCTTCACCGCCGGGCTGACGAGTGACGAGCACGTACTACTGTAGTAACCAGTGGGGCTTTCAAAGTTACGTCAAGCGACGCATGATCCGGCAACGGTGAGATCCTGCTTCATTGGGCGCTCCGAAAAGGCAAAAAAGTAAACCCCACGACCACACCTCCCGGGCGAACGCGGGTTAGCTAATTATACGTACTCCCTCTCTAGTAGGAATAGATTTATGGAGTTATTATAAATTAAATTTTTTAAATTTTGATAAAATTTCTAGAAAAAAAATATTAAAAGTTATGATATCAAACTAGTATCATTAGATTTATCATAGATCATATTTTCACATTATATTTATTTTAAATTATATTCCCTCCGTAGTCAAAAAATTATCGTTTATGACAAAATTTTATTTAAACATTGAGAATATAAATCATGAATAACTTTTAAGTTGATGAGTTTGAAAATGTAAAAAAAATCATATCAGTAGATTTGTCTTGAAAAATATTTTTATAAAAGTATACATATATTATATTTCAATAAATATTTTTTAAAAAAATAAGTGGTTAAAGTTACACTTTGGAGACCGTGTCGTTTTCTAAAACGACAAGCTTTTTAAGTATGGAGGGAGTAAATATTGTTATTTTTTTATAAAGTTAGTCAAAGTTAAAAAAATAATTGATACGAATTGTTTTTTTCAGGGACAGAGCGAGTACCACTCGGCTATGCCGTCGATGGGCTTCATCGAGCTACTCATACCACCTTCGAGCATGCATGTCTATGGAGGAGTGTGTTATAAGAAATGACATTGTTAATTCTTTCTGTTTGAACTATTTTGTATAGACCACTTCTCTTCTTTTTCAACCTTGAGCCATGTGCTCTTTCAACATCTATTGCTCATCAACCATGATTTATCCAGATTTGTGCTGATGATACTATCGAAGTGTCAGATTTTTCAGGCTTGGGGATCTTGCTATCTAATATGAATATGGCTGTCGTTTGTTGTAGATGCATGTATCTTTACCTTGGTCCCTAGTGGATCCACCAAAAAGTGCATTGAAGCTAAAACAGGCCTTTACATACGAGCATGCTCATTGTACTCAGTGGCGGAGCCACCAGTATGGCGAGGTACGGCGTCCGCCATACCTCGCCGGCGGCGACTCCCCCAGGCCCCAGCAGTACTGCCCCCCCATCAAGCGCTATGGCCATGACTGATGGAGCACTTCGTCGAACTGTCAAAGACGAGGAAGAAGACGAAGTCTGTCCGCCTGTTGGGCAACAGTTCAACGTATTGGCCTATTGCTATTGGGCCAGACGGCTAGCCCATCAGACCAAGTTGAGAGATGTGGCCAGTGGCCTTAATCGCAAATCTTAAAGAGGAATCGAGGAGACGCCGACGCGACCGATATGCCACGACGCTGCACCAGACGCCCAGACGGACGCGCAACTACCGATTGGGCGATTCACAATTGTCGTTCGCTGAGTTTGCGTGGTCGCGGTGTTGCATATTCTATGATTATATTTTTTATATATAAATGAGTAGTGATAGGTTCTTCACACCTAGATTTTATTCCTAGCTCCGCCACTGATTGTACTGTTCGAAGAGGAACTTCTCGCAACATCCCTACAAAGACTATATCGCCCCATGTACAATATCGGATCACCCGGTATATATGGTCGGGCAACCAACGAACACTCACTCAGGAAGGACCCCATTGGGGCAAGCGCACTTTGGGTTACCCTAACGTCAACATTCCCGTTACTGAGCCTTCAAACATCATAGAGACGAAGGGAGAAGGGTGTGTGTAGGGCAAAAAAGAGTATAAAAAGATAAAAGTTGTATTAATTATTGACTGATTGGATGTGTCAATTGTTCTTGATCGTTCATATTTATTTATAGTATATATATAAGGTAAAAGTTTATCGTTAAATTAGAGTCTAAATACATCAAGATTTATAATTAAAATCGACTCAAACTCGATTAGACTCCTCCCTCTCCGACCATCCGGTATGCAACCAAATCTTCTAGACTCTAGAGGCCATGCTTCTATGATCCGATTCCAAATTAGGCGTGTTCTACAAATGTATATATGTAGATTGTCTGGATAACCTCTACGCAATGGTGAGGTCCAATCTTTTATCTGAAACTTCCATAAAACTGGACCATCTGATCCAGTAGGCAGTACAGAATATCTCTCTATCGGTATGTATTTTCCAGATTTGTCAATTCAATTTAGAGGCCTCGCTTTCGATCGTGACGGCTTTGGTGCGCCTCCCATGCCTTGATTGCCTTGCCGATGGATGGATCCATGCATCGGCCACATGCGGCTTCCCTCTCAATTCCCCAGGCCAGTTGCATGGATCGTGACTGAAACCCCCGGCACCGTACCGGCAAGGCGGCAACCACATCTTCCAGCATGAGACTGACAGCCCCTACTACCAACTAGTAGTCCAAAGCTAAGTAAGGAGAGCATATGCATGAGCAAACAAGCCTCCAGCTCCAGGAGTGTGCGTGTGCGTGTACGTGCCGTGCGGCGTGCACCAACTGGCATGCGTGATCGATGAGCTAGCAGGGAGACACGGCGGTGGGTGGTATTGGTTTCGCGTCGCCGTCAGCCACTACTCACACGGCCGGCTTTGATTGTGCAGTTACCAGTTTAGTAGGATCCGAACGACAGACGGAAATAAGCAGGATTTGTGTGTCCACTGATCATGATCGGCCACTGCACGGCACGGTCGGTGTCCATCCATGGCTCTGCCAGCCTCTGCCTGGATCGATGTCATGTCATGTCGATATGAATATGATGCTGCGTACTACGCGATCGTACGTGCAAATCAAACTAGAGATGCATTGCATGGGCCGCCCAAATAGACACCCAGATCGTGCTGTGCATGCTGGTGCAAATCTCTTTTTCCGGCCGTCTCTTTGCTCGTTTCACGGGGTGGGTACGTCGTCAAGGCGCCGGCCGGGCCGGATGCACGACGATCGGACGACGGACGGGCAACCGTGTGCTGGGGGCTGGGGTTTATGATGGTCATGCATGTCATATATACGGCGATAGTCCCAGTACCCATGCATGCCTCCCCCAGTCTGCATATGAGTCCGTAGTTCGTGGTTTCGTTTCGTCGTTGGTGCAAAATTTAAATTTCATGACCGAGGAGTGAGGCGTAATAATGGGAAATGAAGGAGAAAGGTAGCTGAGAGACCACCATCTTCAACAGAGCGCCATCCGCCATGCATATCGATCAAGAGGGTCTTCTCACCGCTCTTTCTCAATGCAACTCCGATTATATGACTATGCTATATAAACCAAACCACTAATGATTGCTTTGCCTATAATTTATATTATTATTATTTTTATTATTTCAAGAACACTCACATATTATTAATTAAAATATCTGTAAACATATATCATTATTACACCAATTCAGAAAGCGAGGGGCATATTGGACAATTGTCTCTCTCAGCCATTAAGGACCTGACAGGCCGGAAGTTGTTCATCGAAGCGTTTTTAATTTCTAAAACGATCTCATCAAGTCCATCTATCAGAAAAGTCATAAACTAACTGATTTGTGCGAACACATGGTGGATTTACCCATGTATGTTCAGTTTTGTGATGAGTGATTGCCCAACACTTGAACGTTTCAGTTTGAGTGGCTTACACTAACCTCTTTGTGAAAGCAAATGTGTGCCTGTCTATCGGCTTGTGGTGTGCAGGTACTATGCCTAGTGACAGTGGTCAATGGCGTGGAGAAGGTCGAGTAGAGGCTTGCCGTGCCGATGGACTGAGAGCGGTGAAGGGCGGAAGCGGGGTTCGGACTGAGGGACCATGGGCGCCGGCGAACTAGCTGTGGTGGCTAGTACTTGACACCGTCGAGTGCGAGAAGACATGGAGGTAGACCGAGTCGACCGAGTCAAGACGGTGGACGCGCGAGTCGAGCGGAGGCTCAGGGGACTCGGAGTCCGACCGGGCGAAGACAAGGTGGCTCGCGTCGAGTGGTTTGGTGGTTTGGGCCTCAAAACCATCCGCGTTGGTTTCTGAGTTTGGGCCGCAAAACTCGGGGTTCGGTAGTTGAGCCCAAAGCTACCGGTGGCGGGTTTCGCGGGTTTGGGCCTCAAAACCCGGGCGGAGCTTCCGAGGAAGCGGGGATGGCACGTGGCGGAATCCTGGAGGTTGCGTCGAGGCGACGACAACTCCTGGCAGGAAGCGGGGCCGTCCATTCAAATCGAGGGAGATATTTACCGGAGCTTGGACTGCAATGCTTAGGCTAGGTAGTTCACTCATTGTATCTAGGGGGGTCTTTGGGAAATAGCCAAAGCCTCTAATAAATAGAGGATGAAGGGGTATCCTCATCCCATCTCTTGAACCCTAATCATTTGCCCCAACTCTCTCTCTCTAGCCTCTCTCTAGTTCATGAGATCCCTAGGTTGATTTCACCAACCTCTGTAAGAACTCGAGTTTGTTGTGAGAAATCGGAGGCCGTAACCTTCGTAAGCCATGGCGGCTTCGATTTCGTGATTGTGTCCCGTTTTGCTTGTGTTCCTCGCGTTTTTGCTTTTGCTCCCTCTTTTTCCCGAGATGATTTCTCTTTGTAGGGAGTAGCTCTTGCAAATCCGTTTGAACCAAGTTGTTCGTATTTGTGAGGAGCATCTTTGCACCGAAGGAATTCCCCTCAAACCTCACGAGTGCGTAGATCGGGCGATTTCTTTGCGGTGTTCTTCGTTCTTGCCCCTTCTCCCCCAAATCCTCGTTTCCCTTTATTTCTCACCAAATTGAGCGATGATTTCTTAGGATTAGCTCCCCAACTGTACAAGGATCATGCCTACAAAGTTTGGTTGCAGTTGGAGTTCATTTGGTTGAGTTTTGGGAAGATTTGGAGGAGAAATCATGATTTTCGGGTTCACTGTGCAGTTTTCGGGAGCGTCGGACGCTCCGAGGGTTTTGCGTCGGACGCTGGGGCGTGCTGACGTCAGCGTCCGTCGCCTCGCTGGTCGACGTTTTTCGTTTTTGGTGTCGGACTCTGGCGACGGACCGTCCTACGCCAGCGTCCGTCGCCCTTCCAGTAGGGGCTGATTTTTCTGGGTGCGTCGGACTCTGGCGACGGACCGTCCTACGCCAGCGTCCGTCGCCCTTCCAGTAGGGGCTGATTTTTCTGGGTGCGTCGGACTCTGGCGATGGACCGTCCAACGCCATCGTCCGTCGGCCTTCCAGCAATGATTTTCAGGATTTTCTTCGTCGCTGTTTTGGCCGTTTCTCCCTCTTCCGGACTCCGAATTGAGTTCCGTTTGTTGCGTTGGTTTCATAATCACACAGGGAACTTGATGAAACACTTTTGAGACCAGTTCTCATAAGTATTTTTGGGAGAGCTCTCTTCTCTTCTCCATAGGTTTTGAGAGCCTCACTATCGGTGTCACGGTTTGAGTTCTTGGATTCCGGAAGATCCGCTGTACCTCTTGGTCTTCGCCAAAGGTATCCACCCTCTCTAGGGTCGTGATCTTGCTGGTGGAGTAAGCTTGCTTGCTAGGGTTGTTTTTGGGAAGAGTGGCCCGAATATTTCCGAGTGAAATTTGAGGCTCCCATTCACCCCCCCTCTGGTCGCCGTTCTCGGTCCTTCAATTGGTATCAGAGCCGATTAAGGATCATTCCACCTTAAACAGTTCTTGATCCGCGAAGGCGACATGGAGCGAGGTGTTGGCAAACCTCCATTCTTCGATGGAACGAATTTCGCCTATTGGAAGGTGCGCATGTCCGCTTACCTTCAAGGGCTTGATTCGAAGATCTAGGAGATTTGTGAGAATGAGGACTACGTGGTTCTTGGCGCTCGGATCACTGAACTCCAAGATATGCAACATGCTTCAAACGCAAGAGCTAGTAGCATCCTCTTCTCGAGTTTGTCTCTTCCTGAGTTTGAGCGGGTTTCGAGTCTCACTATGGCACGAGAGATCTGGCAAACACTTGTGCGATATCATGAGGGCAACCCTTAGATCAAGTCCAGACTCTTCGACACGTACCGTAGGGAGTACGAGAACTTCGTTCAGTTGGCCGGCGAATTTGTTGACGGGATGTTCACTCGCTTCCAATCTATCGTCAACAAGATGCGTGCTAACCGGACCAACTTGCCTTATGATGATCATAAGATGGCTATCAAGCTTTTGCATGCTCTTGATGGGAAGGTATGGGAGATGAAGGTGGCTGCCATCCAGGAGTCACCGGGCTATGACGCCCTGACCGTGGACGAGCTATTCAGCAAGCTCAAGTCCTCAGAGATTGACCACCAGACCCGGGCCAAGCTTAAGAACCCGTTGAACCCATCCATGGCGTTGGTTTCCGGCCCCGGCGGTGTGTCTTCTTCTTCCTCTAACCCTTCACACTCTTCGTTCGCTTTGTCTTTGATGTCTGTGATAGAGGAACAAGTGGAGGCGCTTGGAGATGATGAGCTGACTTTGGTCATCACCAAGTTCTCACGGTTTCACAACAACCGTTTGAACCGTCGGCGTGGTGGCTCATCCAAGGGGTGCTACCGTTGCGGTGATGAGGATCACTTCATCGCAAACTGCCCCAAGAAAGCTGCGGGTGACTTCACCAAGCGCAAGGACAAGCGCGAGCACTGCTTTGAGGACAAGCACAAGGCCAAGGGCGGCTACAACCGAAAGTCCTCCAAGAAGGTGATCGACAAGGTGAAGGCTAAGCACCGAGCCTTCCTCGCCTCCCTCAGCGACATCGATGCCTCCTCCGACGGGGGCTCTTCCTCAAGCGACGATGAGTCGAAGGGAAAGGTTGAGGACAAGCTCAACGGCCTCTGCTTCTACGCCGACGCCAAGCACGGTGGCTTTTGCACCATGATGATTGAAGAAGGCAAGGTCGAGAAGTGCAAGGATTGCCCTGACTACGACTCTGACACACCCGAGGTATCACCCACCATCGAATCCCTCTCTCTCGAGCTTGAGTCTTTGAACAATAGCTTGCTTAGTCAGGATGCTTTGCTCAAGTGTGCCGCTTGTGAGAGAAACGATTTCAAAGCAAAGTACCTTAGCATGCTTCATGAGCTGGAGTTTGCTAAGGCACAAGTGGTGGTTACCGAGGAGGTAGAGTGTGATGCTTGTGCCATCCACATGTCTGATCTTGTCATACTCCAGAACAAGTATGGCACTCTACTTGAGGAGATTAGTGAGCTGAAGGCTAGGCCTAGCTTACTTGGTGCGTGCAAGTCTTGCTTAGGCTTGCGTTCTGAGCTGGCACAGAAGGATGCTAGGATTGCTGTGTTAGAGAAGGTCAGCTCAGATATCACTAGAGAGTCGGATTGCCTTGAGGCTTTGGAGCTTGAGATCGCGTTGTGCAGACACGACAAGATGCGTACCGAGGAAGAAAACACATACCTTCGGTCCATCTTGAGCTGAGTGTCTTGCCGAGAGCCACAGTTGGGGATGATACTTAGCCAATGCAAAAGGGCTGGCAGCACAGGAGTAGGCTTTGCTGTAGGTGGGAAGGACGATAGCTTGTTCGGTAAGATCGGTGAGTGCAGTGGTTTGAGCGAGAATGAGAAACCCACCACAACACCCAAGTTTACCAAGATCACTCCACCTAAGCCTACCGACCCCTCCAAGTTTCCTGTGAGAGATGGTGTGTTTGAAGAGCCACCCAAAACCACTCCACAGAAGCAAGTGTGGATTGCCAAACCAAACCACCTTCGCAACCCACTTGACACTCTGCCAAACATCTCTAATGATCCCCTTCCTAAGAAAGTGAGAGCCAACTAACCCAACAAGAGAGTGCCTACCAAGAGTGTGGTGAGGTACCATTGTGAATATTGTGAGCGGGATGGGCACTTGGCTGAGTTTTGCTTTAGGAGGAAGAGAGATGATCGGAGGCAGGTTGAGTTGAACAACCGGGACATGTACCACCCACGAGTTGGGGTGCGTGAACCGGAAGTTCAGAGGCACACTTCTAGGCCTAGAGGTGCAATGCCTCAAGGTGCTAGGCCTCAGGAGGCGAGACCACACAGTGGTCGTGCCCGGCAGGGTACCGGCCGTGACCCATACGACTACGGGCCTCGTGGCGGTGGCTTTACTCCACCCTTCTTTAGCGGACCACGTTTTCCCTATCGTGGTGATCGCTTTCCTCCCATGGGGCAGGAGATGTTTGGTTTTTCTCCTAACCCATTTTTTGGGCAAGTGGGACAACACTGGTATCCTTCACAGTTTACTGACCCCAGTGTTGGTCCGTTTGCTCACCCTATGTCTTTTTATTGATGTAGGAAGGAGGACTGGAGGAGACTTGGCTTGTGGATTCTGGTTGCTCACGCCATATGACCGGAAGTGCCAAGTGGTTCTCCAGCCTCGACCCCGTGCACCACACCGAGTACATCACATTCGGGGACAAGAGTAAAGGTAAAGTTGTCTCCCGGGGGTCCATCCGAGTCAATTCGTCTTTTGTCCTCAAGGATGTTGCCTTGGTTGCGAATTTGCATTTTAATCTTCTCTCGGTTTCGCAACTCCTCGAAGACGGTTTTGAAGTGAGCTTTAAGCCAAACTTGTCTCGGATTTTGAACTCTCGTGGTGAGCTTGTTTGCCGGATTTTACCCTTCGGGAAGGTTTTTCGTGCGGATTTTTCTATCTCTTCCGGACCTTCTCGTTGTCTTCTTGTCGGTTCTTCTTCCGAGCTTTGGAAGTGGCATAGGAGATTGGGACATTTGAGTTTTGACTTGCTTACAAGGCTTAGCTCAATGGACCTTATCCAAGGATTGCCTAAGCTAAAGTTCGAGAAGGATTTGGTTTGCCATCCTTGCAGGCATGGCAAGATGGTTGCTGCTTCCCATCCTCCCGTAACTCAAATTATGACCTCACAACCCGGCGAGCTCTTACACATGGACACGGTTGGTCCAGCTCGGGTTAGGTCGGAAGGAGGGAAGTGGTATGTGGTTGTAGTCATTGATGACTACTCGAGGTACTCTTGGGTGTTCTTTTTGGAGAGTAAGGATGAAGTTTTTATGCATGTGCGTGATCTGATTTTGAGATTGCAAAATGAGCTACCTAAGCATGCCATGAGAGCTATTCGCAGTGACAATGGTACATAATTCAAGAATGCTCAATTTGCATCTCTTTGCTCTTCTTTGGGTTTGGATCACCAATTTTCCTCTCCTTACACTCCCCAGCAGAATGGTGTTGTTGAGCGCAAGAATCGGACCCTTGTTGAGATGGCCAGGACGATGCTCGATGAGCATAGGACTCCTAGGCGGTATTGGGCCGAAGCACTCAATTCTGCTTGCTATGTTTCCAATCGCATTTTTCTCCGGGCTTTCAAGAAAAAGACCTCTTATGAGCTGCGTTTTGGGAGACCACCCAAGGTAAGTCACCTACGGGTGTTTGGGCGCAGGTGTTTCATCCTCAAAAAGGGTGGTAAGTTGGATAAATTTGAATCACGGTCTTCTGACGGTATCTTTCTTGGTTATTCTACTCACTCTCGTGCTTATTGTGCACTTAACCTAGAAATTAACCGAGTGATGGAGACTAGTGAGATTACATTCGATGAAACTATGCCATGTGTTTCCACTGCTTTTGAGCTTGCAGGTGATGATGAGGTGAGCACCAACATCTTTGTGGAGGAGCAGCAGGACGACGCCGATTGGGGTGATCCTGAGCCGACTCCACCGGCTGCCCCAGTCGACCCTGTGACGTCTACTTCGGCTCACGGCCCGGACCCTTCTACTTCCTCTACATGGGGGCCGCTCGAGCAGCTTCCTCAGTCGGTGCCCGTTGCACCTAAGGGAGCTCCAGCTGCTGTCGAGGGGGAGGCGACTTCTTCACGTGAGGCACCGCTACACATTCAGCATCGCCACCCTCCTCAGACCATGATCGGCGACATCAACGAGCGTACCACACGCTCCAGGTCATATCGTATCTCTCACTTTGCTCATTCGGCTTTTGTCGCGTCTTTTGAGCCCCGAGATGTTGGACACGCATTGATGGATCCGGATTGGGTTAATGCCATGCATGAGGAGTTAGAGAACTTTGAGCGAAACCACGTTTGGGTCTTAGTGCCACCACCACCAAGTTGTCACCCTATAGGAACCAAGTGGGTTTTCAAAAACAAACAAAGTGAGGATGGGGTGGTAGTGTGTAACAAGGCTAGGTTGGTAGCACAAGGTTTTTGTCAAAAGGAGGGAATAGACTATGAGGAAACCTTTGCTCCCGTAGCTCGTTTAGAAGCCATTAGAATCCTTCTAGCTTTTGCGGCTTCTAAGGGTTTTAAACTTTTTCAAATGGACGTTAAAAGTGCTTTCTTAAACGGCTACATAGAGGAGGAAGTGTATGTTAGACAACCTCCCGGTTTCGAAAATCCCAAGTTTCCAAACCATGTTTTTAAACTTCACAAAGCTTTGTATGGTTTGAAACAAGCACCTAGAGCATGGTATGATAGGCTAAAAACCTTTTTGCTTGCTAAGGCTTTTAGAATGGGATCGGTTGATAAGACATTGTTTCTCCTCAAGCAAGGCAAAGACACTATCCTTGTCCAAATATATGTGGATGATATCATCTTTGGTGGTTCTTCTCATGCTCTTGTTGCCAAGTTTGCAGATCTTATGAGCAGGGAATTTGAGATGAGCAAGATGGGAGAGTTGACTTTTTTTCTTGGGTTGCAAATCAAGCAAACCCGAGAAGGGACGTTTGTGCACCAAGGCAAGTACATGAAGGATATCTTGAAGAAGTTTGACATGGGCGAGGCAAAGCCCCTCTCGACGCCTATGTCAACTACTACTGCCTTGGATGCGGATGAGGAAGGAGAAGCGGTGGACCAGACGGAGTACCGCAGCATGATCGGGTCGCTTCTGTACCTAACGGCGACCCGACCGGACATTCAGTTCGCCGTCTGCCTGTGTGCTCGCTTTCAGGCGTCCCCACGGACATCGCACAAGCAGACGGTGAAACGCATCATGAGGTACTTGCGCTTCACTCCCGAATTTGGACTTTGGTTTTCCGCCTCCTCCTCTCTTGTGCTTTGTGGTTATTCTGATGCCGACTTTGCCGGTTGCCGTCTTGATCGGAAGTCCACTTCTGGGACTTGTCAGTTTCTCGGATCTTCTCTGGTGTCTTGGTCTTCTCGCAAACAGTCTAGCGTGGCACGGTCGACGTGCGAAGCTGAGTACGTTGCCGCGGCTAGCTGTTGTTCGCAGTTGCTTTGGATGATTGCGCCTTTGAAGGATTTTGGTCTTGAGCTTACTAAAGTGCCTCTGTTGTGTGATAGCACGAGTGCCATTAGTGTGGCCAAAAACCCTGTGCTTCGCTCTAAGACCAAGCACATTGATGTTCGTTTTGACTTCTTGAGAGATCACTATGAGAAGGGCGACATTGACCTCTGGCATGTCGATACCCAAAACGAGCTTGCGGATATTCTCACAAAACCTCTCGATCAAGTTGTGTTTTCTCGTCTTCGGGGTGAGTTGGGTGTTTGCTTCCCTTTTTAGTTGAGGGAAGCTCTTTGTGTTTCTTTTTCTTTTTGGTTCTTTTTGTCTTTTCTTTTAATTGGTGTCTTTTTAGTTGTTAATTGGTGTCATTGCATTTTGCATCCCATTTGCATTTGTGACATAGTTCATTTTTAAGCTTCATATCTATAGCCGATATAATGAATCTATGCTCTGTTTGAGGTGCTTTATGTGTCTATGGTGTTGCCTAACTTAGACTCTCTTTGATCTCTTGATATGCAATAGAGCTAAGTTAGAAAAGCTTTAAAACTGAATTTAATTCCCTATGTCACCTCTGAAATGGCACTAACATGTGTAGGCTTTTGAAGATCCTTCTTGGCTGCCTTATATATAGCTTGTAACTATGGTTCTTCATTGTTTCTTTCACTTCCATTGAGCACCATGCTTAAAATTGATCTAAAATGAAATTACTCTCTGTTTTGTGAATTGGAAAGATCGAGTTGGGTTTGTATTATGAGCACTTCACCGTGTGTTCGAGACTGCTTCCCATATGGGTTGATACTTGAGCGGTGTCGTGTATGACCAAAACCGGTGTGTTAAGTCCTTTGACTTCGCCCGGTTGGTAAGCAGTGGCATCACTTTGCTTACAACCACTCGCATACAACTTAAATGTGCCTAAAACTGAATTTTGACTGCAAAACTCTGAAATTTGAAAAATTCATTCAGTTAGGTCATTGGCTTGTTGTATGAACTTTGCTAGGGATAGTTTTACTTGCTATACATGAGATTGCTTTGAGATAGGTCCTATCTTATTTTCCATGTCTAGTTGTCTCTAGGAGGTGATACCCATTCCTTGCTCACACATGTAATGCTCTCTAAAATAGCTTTTAAAGTGATCTTTAGCTCAACCTGAGTCTTAGTTGGGCACGTAGAGCTTTTCCTATTCTCACAGGATCACATCACTTAGAGCATCCTTTCATTGTCTTTGCTCTATGTATGAAGCTTGTTGCACTCATTTTTGCATATCATGGCATTTGTGGCCGGTTCTTGAGTTTTGAGCTTTGATGAGATTCATGTGTCAACAAGGGGGAGAGATGTGCATTTCACTCCATCTACACTTAAGGGGGAGAGTTGTGCATTGTGGGAAGAAAGCATGGGGGAGAGTTATCTGTTCAAGGGGGAGAAAATGTGCATTTTTTGAAAATCCTGCTTCTTTGGCTCTTTTCACCCTTCCTTGGTATCTTGTGTATGCTTTTTCCCAGGGGAGCTTTTGCTAGATGTGTTGAGCCTTTGCCTCTTCTGGAGGGTCTAGCTTGTGTTTTGGCTCTGACAGGTTTCGATTGGCTTCTTGAGTTTTATGCGTTTTAATTGGTATCTTTGAGCCCCCTTAGTGCTTAATTTAGTTTTCTGAGCTTTGAGAGCTTTGATTGGTTTCTTTGGCTTGCTAACGGTGTTGAGCCCGTTTCTGCCTCTTCTTGATGGCTAGCTTTGTTTTGCTTGGTTGCGTCGAGCCGTTGCCCATGTCTTTGGGAACCATGTTTTGGATGTGTTTTGCTTCTCTCAAGTGACCCCGTTTTGGCTTTCTTAGCTTTTGGTCATTTGGAGAGCTTTACCTTGTGGCTCAAATCTGAAATGCACTTGTGTTGACAATGCACTCATCAAGGGGGAGATTGCGAACACATGGTGGATAAGTACCCATGTATGTTCAGTTTTGTGATGAGTGATTGCCCAACACTTGAGCGTTTCAGTTTGAGTGGCTTACACTAACCTCTTTGCGAAAGCAAATGTGTGCCTGTCTATCGGCTTGTGGTGTGCAGGTACTATGCCTAGTGACAGTGGTTAATGGCGTGGAGAAGGTTGAGTAGAGGCTTGCCGTACCGATGGACTGAGAGCGGTGAAGGGCGGAAGCGGGGCTCGGACTGAGGGACCATGGGCGCCGGCGGACTAGCTGTGGTGGCTAGTACTTGGCACCGGCGAGTGCGATAAGACATGGAGGTAGACCGAGTCGACCGAGTCAAGACGGTGGACGCGCGAGTCGAGCAGAGGCTCAGGGGACTCGGAGTCCGACCGGGCGAAGACAAGGTGGCTCGCGTCGAGTGGTTTGGTGGTTTGGGCCTCAAAACCATCCGCGTCGGTTTCCGAGTTTGGGCCGCAAAACTCGGGGTTCGGTAGTTGAGCCCAAAGCTACCGGTGGCGGGTTTCGCGGGTTTGGGCCTCAAAACCCGGGCGGAGCTTCCGAGGAAGCGGGGATGGCACGTGGCGGAATCCTAGAGGTTGCGTCGAGGCGACGACAACTCCTGACAGGAAGCGGGGCCGTCCATTCAAATCGAGGGAGATATTTACCCGAGCTTGGACTGCAATGCTTAGCTTAGGTAGTTTCACTCATTGTATCTAAGGGGGGTCTTTGGGAAATAGCCAAAGCCTCTAATAAATAGAGGATGAAGGGGTATCCTCATCCCATCTCTTGAACCCTAATCATTTGCCCCAACTCTCTCTCTCTAGCCTCTCTCTAGTTCATGAGATCCCTAGGTTGATTTCACCAACCTCTGTAAGAACTCGAGTTTGTTGTGAGGAATCGGAGGCCGTAACCTCCGTAAGCCATGGCGGCTTCGATTTCGTGATTGTGTCCCGTTTTGCTTGTGTTCTTCGCGTTTTTGCTTTTGCTCCCTCTTTTTCCCGAGATGATTTCTCTTTGTAGGGAGTAGCTCTTGCAAATCCGTTTGAACCAAGTTGTTCGTATTCGTGAGGAGCATCTTTGCACCGAAGGAATTCCCCTCAAACCTCACGAGTGCGTAGATCGGGCGATTTTTTTGCGGTGTTCTTCGTTGTTGCCCCTTCTCCCCCAAATCCTCGTTTCCCTTTATTTCTCACCAAATTGAGCGATGATTTCTTAGGATTAGCTCCCCAACTGTACAAGGATCATTCCTACAAAGTTTGGTTGCAGTTGGAGTTCATTTGGTTGAGTTTTGGGAAGATTTGGAGGAGAAATCACGATTTTCGGGTTCACTGTGCAGTTTTCGGAAGCATCGGACGCTCCGAGGGTTTTGCGTCGGACGCTGGGGCGTGCTGACGTCAGCGTCCGTCGCCTCGCTGGTCAACGTTTTTCGTTTTTGGCGTCGGACTCTGGCGACGGACCGTCCTACGCCAGCGTCCGTCGCCCTCAGTCAGCGTCCTACGCCAGCGTCCGTCGCCCTTCCAGTAGGGGCTGATTTTTCTGGGTGCGTCGGACTCTGGCGACGGACCGTCCGACGCTAGCGTCCGTCGCCCTTCCAGTAGGGGCTGATTTTTCTGGGTGCGTCGGACTCTGGGGACGGACCGTCCAACGCCAGCGTCCGTCAGCCTTCCAGCAAGGATTTTCAGGATTTTCTTCGTCGTTGTTTTGGCCGTTTCTCCCTCTTCCGGAGTCCGAATTGAGTTCCGTTTGTTGCATTGGTTTCGTAATCACACAGGGACCTTGATGGAACACTTTTGAGACCAGTTCTCATAAGTATTTTTGGGAGAGCTCTCTTCTCTTCTCCATAGGGTTTGAGAGCCTCACTATCGGTGTCACGGTTTGAGTTTTTGGTTTCCGGAAGATCCGCTGTACCTCTTGGTCTTCGCCAAAGGTATCCACCCTCTCTAGGGCTGTGATCTTGCTGGTGGAGTAAGGTTGCTTGCTGGGGTTGTTTTTGGGAAGAGTGACCCGAATATTTCCGAGTGAAATTTGAGGCTCTCATTCATCCCCCCTCTGGTCGCCGTTCTCGATCCTTCATTTTGGCTAGAGTTAGAGCTATACCAAACATTAGAGGGAAAGACGGGTAGCTTTGAGTGGCAGTAGCGACGCAGGGCTTGAAATGGAAATGAGTACATGGCTCTTTTCCTCATGTTTATTATTAGGAGTATATCATGTATCGAGTTGGTATACACACTATACAGCCGAGGGCTTGCTTCCCTCTACGATTGCTAATTTGCTACCGAGCAAAATCTAGTGAGGTGCAACCTCTCATCATCAATGCTAGTAGAAGCCTACAAGTTTGCCATTTAATTTGGAGAACAAAGAGAAGGGATCTTCCAAAAATACAAGTGACCCGGACCTCTACTTAAATGCTCCATTGAAACTTAGCTTCCTCCTTGCTGAAAAGGTTTTAGCTAGCTTTCGCCCTACTAATTCCAGCCATGTGATATGTCTTCGGGTCTTGTGTGTGTGCAGAATAATTATACTATATCAAACTGTTATACTAAAAAAATTCAGTACAAATCAGTATTCTACACACACAGCACAGCAAAATATAAAGTTGAGGGGAAAAAATCTGTTGCATTTCATTTCTGATGGGACTAAGAACAACTCCAAGAGATTGTCTAAAAATAAAAGCCATTTTGTAAAATACAAAGCTCTCTAAAAAATCGACTACTGCAACAGTCTTTCTAAATTTTGGCGTTTTCTATTTTTAATCTATTGCATGCAGGTTGTTTGCCTTTGCCCAGCCATTCGATAGCATGCATGCAACCGTCACGATCTGGTATAGGATCCACTAGCATGTGCCGGAATGTACGCGAGCATGCAGATGGCAAGCGGCTCCGGCTAGCTTTCTTTGACGACCGAGAAATCCGGAGTAGACAATTTGCTATTTTAGAAATCCTAACGCCAAAGGGTGCTTAGTCTGGTTGGCTAAGTCACTCGAGCGGCACCCCACAGGTCCTGAGTACGATTTCTCGTGGGAGCGAATTTCAGGCTGTGGTTTGCTGAATTTATTTCAGGATTTTCCGGCGCTACGCTTTCAGTGGTAGGCGACGTCCCCGTCGACAGTGAGGCGTCTGTGGTGACTTCGTGAAGCTCGAGATATATGCCGGCTCAGTTCTTCGGAGGTGCTCATAGGGGTTTCCTGGATTTATTTCAGAATTTTCCGGCGTCGTGAAG
Source organism: Microstegium vimineum (assembly GCA_022036555.1). Lineage (NCBI taxonomy): Eukaryota > Viridiplantae > Streptophyta > Magnoliopsida > Poales > Poaceae > Microstegium > Microstegium vimineum. The sequence continues at coordinate 8,654,255 of CM039125.1, read as the reverse complement.
CTCGAGATATATGCCGGTTCAGTTCTTCGGAGGTGCTCATAGGGGTTTCCTGGATTTATTTCAGAATTTTCCGGCACTACGCTTTCAGCGGTAGGCGACGTCCCCGTCGACAGCGAGGCGCCTGTGGTGACTTCGTGAAGCTCGAGATATATGCCGACTCAGTTCTTCGGAGGTGCTCATAGGGGTAGGGTCGCCTGTGGTGACTTCGTGAAGCTCGAGATATATGCCGGCTCAGTTCTTCGGAGGTGCTCATAGGGGTTTCCTGGATTTATTTCAGGATTTTCCGGCGCTACGCTTTCAGTGGTAGGCGACGTCCCCGTCGACAGCGAGGCGCCTGTGGTGACTTCGTGAAGCTCGAGATATATGCCGACTCAGTTCTTCGGAGGTGCTCATAGGGGTAGGGTTTGCGTACGTGTATTCATAGGGGTGAGTGTACGTGCGTGTTTGACTGTCTGCGTTGTACTGTGTAATTCGTAAAAAAAAAAATCCTGACAGAACAACTGTTGGACTCCGATTTCTTTTGAAAGTTCTCTAAAATACAATGCATGCATGAAGCAAATAGCCACTCTCTTGGTGTTGCTCTAAAGTTTGCAAGCGAGGCCGTCCATCTGTTTTCTCCTCAAAACGAGGGCCACCATCCACAAATTGGCAAGTTCGGTCTCCTTAAAATCGCATGTTAATGACCCCCATTAATTCCCAACGCCGCTCCTGCTGCCATCACTCCCTTCAATCCATCGCATCGCCTTCGTTCGTTCCCACATTCTTGATTACTATTGCTATTGTCATTGTTAGTTCATTCCCCGGGTCGATTATGAGCAACCAACCAACCATGGCGGCGGCGCCCGTGCGCGCATGGGCGCTGGTGCTAGTGCTGGTGCTGGCGTGCACGCTGCTCCAGCTGCGGCTGTCCGACGCCGCGGCGCCCGCTCCACAGACGTCGGCGTCGGCGGCGGTGTCGTCCGGCGCCGCCAAGCCCAAGTGCGTGGCCGGCGCCAAGAACGACAAGGCGTGCCGCGTCGGCGCCGTGCACGACCCGGAGAACCAGGAGGAGGAAGGGTCCAGCGTGACGCTCAAGGCGCCCGCCGCCGCGCCTGACAACGACGACGACGACGGCAGCGACTACAACGACCCCGACGTGCCCAACGACGACCAGCTCATCGTCGTCGGCCACTGAAGCTAGCTGCCGCCGACCCGTGGATTATATATCATGCATGAAGATCGAAGGGGATGGACCGGCCGGTTCACGGATCGATCTCTCGGTGTCAATTCGTGATCTTGGCCGGTCGAAGCAGATGGGACTTGCATGTTTCTTTCAATTGTTGCATTGATTGTTCCTTGTTAACTACAGTAGTGTGTATGTATGGTAAAATCGGTTAACGCTTATTAATCACCAAGTGTGCTGTGAACTTGCGGTCCTTTATCCTCTGTTGATTGAAGCAATACGGCACATCTCCGGTTACAAAATAGGATTTCATTAAATTAAAAAAATACGAACATTAACGATTATATTACATTTTGGTTTGGAAACATGCAAGTTTCAAAATCTTATTAAATCTCTTAAATTTGAATTACGCTCCGTAGAAGGGACAGTGGAGGAGAACAAGGGAGGGACATGCAAGTTTTATGTATCTATTTTTAACCTTATAACTCATTCACACAACTTTTATGGATAAATTTTTCATTTAACTTTTTAGAAGAAGATTATATTAAAACAAGATTATTTTATTAAGTACATTTTGTCGATTCTCCGAAGAGATAAATTATCCGAGAACAAGCTTTCATGAAAAAAATAACTTCTTCAAAACAATATTAAAAAAAACTAGATCAGTAATTGTCAGGAAAAAAACTTCACAAGAAACATGCTAATCTAGTTCAGTATGTACATTCCATTATTATAGATATAAGTGGTGTGAATCTATTCTATTCCTAATAAAAAAATCACACCATGGTTCGTATCCGACTATAACATTTCTTTAGAAATGGGTCCAACATAACAAAGCAATGACATTCGTTAGCTTTCATTTTTGTTATGTTATTACAAATTATATATTTCATGTATATAAGTAACGAAAAAACTCTTTTCTTTAGCAGAACGAAAGAACTCTATTGAAGTTGTTCTCTGAGACTGACGATAATTATGTTTCGTCATTGGGCCTTTCTCCTCTCCTGTCTAAACAACAGCGCAAGTGCCAGTGCACTTATCCCGGCCCATTCGTGCACTTTGTTCAATACGGAGTACTACCTGGCATGTTTGAGCCTATCAAAGATATATTACCTTGGCACGTGTGTGTCTCAACTTTCACCTTTTCTTAACTCTCAACATGTACACACAATAATCATATATTTGAGTTGAGTTCATCTCCTATTAAGTTCTATATAATATTAATTTTTTATTGTTCTAATAAATTATTAGTTTTAGGTTATGTTAAATTTAATTAAATCATCACATTTTTGCTTTTCCCATATATAATTCCATGTATTTCCTCGTGGGCCTTGTTTTGGTCTGCGGCCGCCCCCACCTCTTTTCAGTCCTTGCTTTTTTATATATACTAGCAAATATGCTCATACTTTTCAACGGCAGAAAAACTGAATGTTAATTAGAAACACAGACAGGAGTATTGCATATTTTTTCATATTTATGTTTTTTATATATCTTTTCATCTATTTTTTCATCATCAACTTATTGTATTACTATTTTCCAAGCTAAATGCATAGTATTTTTGGAGTCTCCAAGAAGAGGAGTTCGTGATGGAGTGTAACACCCTAAAAATTGAAAATAGAAATTAGATTTAAATTTGCTTTAAATTTGATTTATTTTCAAGCAATTTGGTGCTCATAGAATTAAATAAATAAAAACAAAACAAATCTTATGCTAGGGTTTAACATGTGGTGCATATCATGCCTCTGCATTTCTTGTGTTGCTTGAATTTATAAAACTTGAAAAGGATTTCAAAACCCTTTTGAAATTCAATTTGGAAAATCAATTTGCAAAAAGGAAAAATAAAAAGAAAATGAAAATAAAAAGGAAAAAAACCATTTTCCCTCCCTCTCTCTGTTTTCGGCCCAGCAGGCCTGCCTCCTCCCTTCCTTTCTTCCCCCTTCCCGCTTGGGCCGGCCTCCTACCCGCGGCCCAGCTCACCCCGTAGGCCCGCACCGCGCCGTCCCCTCCTCCCTCTCGCTGACAGCACGGGCCCGCCCTTCAGCGCCCCTCTCTTCTCCTTCCTCGTGTCCGAGCTGGACTCTGTCCGCCGCGTCGCGCCGCGCCCCGCGTCTAGGCGTGCGCGCCCCGGCCTCTCCCTCTGCCTCCTATATATAGCACCGACCCCGCGCCGCCTCTGCCCCTTCTATCCGCCTCGTCTCGCCTCGCAGCCGCAGCAGCGCCGCTCGCAGTCCGCCGCCGAGCAGAGCTCTGCCGCCAACCGCCGTTACGTGTCTCCGGCCGCCGTAAGTCCTTCCCCGAGCTTCGCATCCTCTTTGCGAAGTCGCCGAACACCCCTTCTCCCTCTTTTCCCTCTCTTTTGTGCTCTGGTTCATCGTGTCGCCGTGCACAGGGGTCCCGCCATCGCGGTTCACCATCGCCGGCCGTCCACACCCATCCCCGAGCCTCGCCGTTGCCCTAGGGGAGTTCGCCGTTGCACCCTCTCTCTCCCAGTGCCCTCGGTTTGGAAAACCGAGCACCGTAGCGCCAGATCGGCCTACGCCGACGAGCTTCGGGCTCGGCCGGCCATGGCGCCACCATGCGCCGCCCTGCTCCGGCAGAGCGCCGCCCTCTCTCCCCTCTATTCTAATCTGAGCCATCGGCTTCAGATCCAACGGACCAGAACTGCCGATACCCCTTCGGGTGGCACATTTGCTAAAGAGACCCTCGGGTTCTCTGATTCTCAACCCGCCGTCCAAAGCGGTTTTCACCTCTACGCTTTCCTCTCTGGAAGACGTATTCCCTTTTCAGATCTGTATTAATTGAAAATTAAATAAAAATCCCTATTTGCAGATTTGCCACTGATATTCAAATGCTTATAATTTGCTCGTTTTAAATCCAAATCGATCCGTTCAAGTTGCGTTAGATTCATAGTTTTATGCTCTATCTAGTAGTATAGATTTCATCTATGTTAATAACTTTTGAAAATCAAAGTAAATTAATTATTTTAATGCTTTAATCTTGCCCTTTTCAAAATCTTGTTTAATCTATAGTTTAATCGTTTTAGATCCGATTAGCGTGATTCTCGCGTCTTTGTGATCGTAGTATAATATAGATCTGTTTTATAATCTTTTCGTAATCTCTTTATTGTTTATGGTGTAATGTTCTGATCATATCTTTATTGCTTCGTGTATGATTGTTCGGATGATTGCGTGGTGATGTTGATCGAGTACAGCCGGTGAGATCTTCGGTGAGCAAGAGTTCCTTGCAGCAGATCAGGATCACCAAGAGCTTTGTGATCAAGGCAAGTTTAACATGGGATCATCCTTGTTACCTATTCACTCTAATTCACCTAGTCATGATTGCATGTGTCTAAATTGATTCCTATTTAGATCTTTACCATAGCTTGTTACCTTATACCTTGTCACCATGGGTTTCTATGCATATGGGTAGCTTTGCTATGCTTTACATGATGAATATTGAATCGAATATTGATTAATGATATATTCAACAATGAGATAAAATTGGCTTTTATAGCAACATGGAATAGGACCCCACTGTAGGGCAAAAGCTGGGACTTAAATGCAACCATGAGTGCTATAATGGCTCTGGCTTTAGTTAAGTATGAAGTTTGGACTAGCATGCTTGTGGTTCGTGAAAGGCACCTTTGCCGAGCTGGTTATGGGGTATAGCTTGTGTGGGGACCGCTACGGGTGGTACCATCGGGGTGTCCCATATTCCCCTTTGCATTGGGTCCGTAGGGTCCGCTACATGCTAGAAAGGGCTTTTGAAAGACTTCATAGTGTTCCCTGCCCGCTCACCTTGGAAGTGTTTTGGGAGTTGCAAACCCGGGCATATGGGCAACACGGCTTGTGGGTAGAGTGCGTAACCTCTGCAGAGTGTAAATCTATCATGATAGCCGTGCTCACGGTCACGAGCGGCCTGGAAAACTCACAGTGTAGATGATCATGTTGTTTAATGTTTAATTGTTAATGTTGTCTACTAATCTTATCATGTGGTTATTAATTGGGTTATGCATAATTAAAGCTAAGTGTTGGTAAAACTTGACCAAGTTAAAAGCAACCGCAGTACAGACAGTGTCAGCCTTTGAGCTTCATAACCCTGTGTTACTCTTGCTGAGTACTTTAAGTGCTCACTCTTGCTTTCTCAACCCCCTTCAGATGGCTTTGAAGACTACCGTGAGGAGTACTAGGCTAGTGGTCAACCAGTCGGCGTTCCCTGTGAAGTGGAGCTTTGTCGCGAGAGTTATCTTTATTTCCGCTGTTTTGTTTAAGAATATTATTCGTTATGTAATAAGCACTCAGTGATGGTACTATTTAAAGATTTGTCGGCTTATGTGTGTGATTGATCTCTGGGCACACATGAGTTATTCGCATTCAATTTTATTCTTAAAATTGGGTGTGACAAATTGGTATCAAAGCAAGTGTTGACTGTAGGACGCAAACCTAGTTAGAATGGTCTTCTTACCTTGCCTTTACCTTCTCTTTTCATGCTTACATCCTTGTATATATAATTTCTCAAACTGTTTATGCTACACTTGACTTATTCTATTGTGAAAATTTTGTTCTAATCTATCTTTACCTATGTCATGTTCAAGATGTCTAATCTTCGTCGGTCAGCCCGCATCAGCACCGGAGGACGTGCCCCTCCTGAACCTCAATCGCCAATGGTGGAATCTCAGGAAGAACCAGAGGAGGAGATCCAGGAAATCTCCAGTAGCGAAGAGTACCATGGGGAAGAAAGCCCCCATGCCCCAAGTGCTGACGTTAATTCCTCTACTCCTGATGTCGTCGAAGAAGATCTGCCAGAAGAGCCAGGGTGGATTCGCACTAAGTATATCCGAGGAGGAGCGCACAGCAGCTACGCTCACTCCCAGCTGGTGGATCTTGTGGGAGAGTGCCACCCAAGACCCGAGATTGCAACCATGTACACTTGCAAGGAATACAAACACTCCCTCGCCAACACCTACTGGAAGGCGAAGATCTATATCTGTGGAAGTGCTGGTGGGCAAGCAACTGAACGTGTGGATTATACCTTCCATAGCCGTGTTGCTCATCCTACCATGGAAGCAAGCATGAAGGACGCCGCATTCTCTGCATATATGGCCATCCACAACAAGTTCAAAGAAAGGATCGCCAACACCCGACGCCGTTACATCCCTCGTTTCGATGCGGAGCAAGGTTGGATAATCGCCGAACCTAACGGTGAAGGTGGCCCCCTCGTTTCACCCCCTCATTTCGAAGCATGAAGGTTGGATAAGCACCTTCATATCTGTTCGGAGTTAAGATAAATAATTCCTGCAAGTTGATGTTTCTACGCAGTTTGGTAATCTGGACAAATCTGTTTAAACACAGTTTATGACTAAGTTAATGTCAGAATCAGAAAAAGTCAGAATTACGAAAGTTCTAGATAATTTCTTTATCTTTCCAACCATGTAAGTTTTGCCTCTGTTTGAGTTCGGGAACTTCAGATATGACTGTTTTTTCTAGACTGCTGTTGTGCTGAAAATCCAGAAAAGTTGCAGACTCATCTCGTGTCAGGTTTTAAAATCGTTCTTATGTTCTATGTGACAGATGCCTCGCACCAGGTCCAACTCCGGATCCAACACCAGTGACAACAACAACGACAATAACCAGCACCCTCTACCTCCACCACCTGCGATGACCCCAGAGCAGATGCAGGCTCAGATGATGCAGACAATGCAAGCTATGATGCAGTTCATGCAGAACCAACCTCACCAACCTGCTGGAGCTCCACCTGTCAACAAGTGGAGGGAATTTCTGCAAGGACACCCTCCTGTTTTCTCTCATGCCAGTGATCCGTTGGAGGCGGATGATTGGTTGCGTGCGGTGGAGAAGCAACTCAACATCGCCCAGTGCAATGACCAGGAGAAAGTGTTGTATGCTTCTGGCCAACTACAAGGTGCAGCTCAGACTTGGTGGGAGACGTATCAAGATGCTCGCTCTGGCAATGCTCCCGCTATCACCTGGGAAGAGTTTTCCCGGGACTTCAAGGCGTGCCACATTCCTGAGGGAATCATAGAGCTGAAGCAAAAAGAATTCAGGAACCTTCGGTTGGGATAGATGTCAGTCAGTGAGTACCATGACAAGTTCTCGCAGCTAGCTCGCTATGCTCCCAATGAAGTAAGGGATGATGCTGATAAGCAGCGTCTCTTCTTAAAGGGATCTACTATGAACTCCGGTTGCAGCTGAAGGGTAATACCTACCCAAATTTCCAATCCCTGGTGAATCGTGCAATCATCCTGGACAATGAATGCAGAGAGATGGACAAGAAGAGGAAACTTAGAGGACAAGCTTCTGGAAGCAACACTCGCCAGCGTCCCAACTATCCTCAGCAAGGTTATCAGCAGAGGTACCAAGGCACATCCAACTTTGGGAACCGTAACCCGAACCAGCAACGTCCACCATTGATTTGTATTGCAAAACTATTTTTTGTAAAATAATTGGCTACTAAAAATATAATATAATCTTCAGTCATGAGTCCAGAATAGAATTCGTATGGAAAGCTGGTTATTTTCGAATCCATATTAAATACACAATTCAATAGGTTTTAAAATCGAACTTCGTATCATGCTAGACAAGAGCTCTCTTGCCTTTTTACTATTTAGATTTGATTAGGGTTATAATTCATATTCATTTTATTCGAAAATATTCCATCATGAGCCATGTCAGAATAAAAATCGTTGGAAAACTGGTTGTTTCCGAGTCCATGTCACATATCACTACGTCAAAACAGATTTTTTATGTCGGTCAAAATAGTTTTTTCGCAGCAGGCAATGACGTCCGCTGCGATGATAAGACCACGGTTAATGGGGCGTTAACCGTGGCGGGCGCTGGTGCCCGCTGTGAAAAACCTATTAATCGCAGCGGGCAACATAAGAAGCCCGCTGCGGTTAATGCTATTTACCGCAGTGGGCACCCTACAGTGCCCGCTGCAGTAAATGCTTTAACCACAGCGGGCTGTTTATAACGGCCGCCACTATTAATATTTTTTATTAAAAAAATAAAAATACAGATTCAGAAACTGAATTATATAATTTCAAATTGCATCCAGAGTTCAAATCAGAGATAAACATCATATATATATATACACAAACATCCATACACAAATACATTTGTTGTCCTCATACACAAATGAAACCAAGGATTACATTTCAAATTCAAATTTGCACTTGGTGTTTGTAATCCGTGGGATGGAGCATGGTGTCCCACTTCCTGAACTTCTCGAACTCAGGTAGAACCGCTAGGTCACCCTCATCGTCGAAGAATTCTTGCCCTTCGAGCACACAGTTCTCTAGTAGGAACTTACAGATGTCCTCCTTAAGTTGCTTGAAAGCAAGACGGTCTTTCATAATGCGTTCCCACTCCTTGACTCCCGCCTTGAGCTTCTTCCAGCTGCTGGTGTACTCCTTGCACTGCCTTAGGTGTGCGCAGGTGTACAAGCCACATGCCTTTGATCCATAAGGTTGTTTAGCACACTGCACGATCGATACAGAAGCATTAGAACAATACAATAAGAAAACATGAATGAATCTTTGGAATACTTACGGGAAATTCACGTCGGATCTTTAAGTGGTATGAATGTTTCTTCTTGAACTTGTCACTTCTTCGATCCCAGCATTGGGGTTCCTTTAGGTATGCCCTGTAAGCATTGTACGAAATGCATGAGTGTTAGTTAGCAACAATTTGAATACATACGATATAACCGTAAATGATCAATAAGCTTGGTGACTTACGTTTTCAAGCAATCTTCGAAGGCCTTGTACCCTGTTTTGTTTATTACCCACAATGAGTCAAATATAACTGCCCTACCATCTTGAGGATAGATGAGAAATGCAACCCAGTGGCCATCAACTTGGCCCTTGCTACACCATTCAAACAAAATACAGGTTACGACGATGATGTAAGTTTATGATCCTAGCCACTTAGCTCTATGTATAATTTTGACTTATCCAAAGTGGTAAGTCACCTTGATACAGTGCGGCCCATCCGGGTGGACCTTCTTCATCACTTCGTTTATGTACCTTGACAATGCCTTCTTCTCATCTTTCATATTATCTTCATATTTATGTTTCCTCTGCCGCACGGTCAACTTTGGATCCGTTATCTCATACCCTTTGATGACTCTCTCAGCAATATGCATTGGAGAGAGAGGTAGAGAACAACATGACTCTTTTTGTTGGCTACTATCACTGACGTCCTGCACGGAGAAGTCATCGAAGTCATCGTGCCATACTAAGTATACAGTTGATCATTAGTATTGCTGAAATCTGTGAAACTGGCAATGAGACTTACAGATTGAATAGGGTGACTTGGACAATGTCAAGGTCTTCTTTCCAGAATAGGTGCCACATGTCGCGAAAGTCTACGGGAAGAGTAATAGTGTCGGGCAAGTGGAAGTACTTCGGGGAATCTTGATTATAAAACCTGACATCTCGACTTTTGCCGCTTCCATATACCACCTATGAAATCTCCTTGTTTCTCATAGTTCCTCATCTATGAGTTGTGCCTTAGGAATCAAGAACTTCCCATGCTTATAGATGTCAGGACAGTCTTCGTCCTTCGGAAATAGTTGTCGACTAGTATTTGGAGGCCTAGAGAACGGTTAAGAGAGTTTAGTGAAGGTTACTACCATTTTATAGGATAGAAATTGAACATGATATTATGCATCACGATATCGTACCTTTCGAGTGTAGTAGTGTACGGCAGCGATTTGGCGCTCATGTCTAGATCCTTCGTGCCTTGTTGCCCCTGTGGCCCTTCCTTGTCCCCCATTGGTGCCTCTGCACTTCGCGGTGGGTCCATAGGTGGGTCCCCCATTGGTACCTCTACACTTCTCGGTGGGTCCACAGGTGGGTCCCCCATAGGTGCCTCTGCATTTCCTGAAGGGTCCAGAGGTAGGTCCGCAAGTGGGTCCGCAGCTGGACTTCTCAATGGATCCGCATGTGGACTATTTGGAGGAGGGGTTGAGCTTGTGCCCATGTCCATGCCCTTGCCCTTGTCCTTGTCCTTGTCCCCACCATCTCCTTCTCCCTTCTCCTTCTCGCCTTCGCCATTACCATCTCCTTTTTCCTTGCCCTTACCCTTGTCCCCGCCATCGTCCTTGTCACCATCTCCGCTGTCATTCGGATCTTCCGGTTCAGGGGGACAAGACCTGACAACTGATGGTTGTGATCCGCCGGTGGTGTCGCTGGGATGATCTCAACGTCTTCTTGATTCCACAAGATTTGGTGGCCAATCGATGTTCCTAGAATTACGTGATGTTGTAAGTTAGGATGATCCAGTTCATAATCATCTTGATTTGGTACAATCCAGACAGGGGTCATGATGACATAGTTCTGAGGGATGTCATCTATGTTGATTTCCACAATTTCATCGATTGGATGTACAATTCCCTCTGCAATAAACATCTTCTTGCCTACTCGCCCGATCGAGACCTAGAGCTGGACATGTAGGATTTCTTTGATGTCTTGTAGCCTCAGCACCAATTGTCTTTCTGGAACTTGAGTCGGAGGCGCGGAAAGACCAGCCTGACGAAACATTTGTGACCTCAGAGCCACCATCTCGGGTTCGTTGCTGGTGAAGGCCTTCTTTATTCCTGGACTAATCATTTCGGACACGCCTTCCTCGTATCCTTTCTGAAATATTTCTTTCTTGTACCTTTCCCTTGAGCGGTACTTGCTTGAGTCGGTTCGCCACGTCTCAATGGACAACGAGCTCATCTTCGACTACATTCCACGAATGCGACCACGATGCTCAGGGGTTCCTAGGACCTCGATCAGCATGTCGTGTCCTCTGCGGACCTCAATGTTGTCCTTGGTTTGCTGGCCTGGATGACATCCTTCTCCACCTCCTCGAAGTGAGGCTCGTTGAACTTGCTTGCACCTAGCTTTAGCTTCTTCGGAATCCGGGCAAAAATGAAGTATTTTGCCCTAGGATCAACCCCTTCGTAGGGATCGGCGAGGCCGGCCTCCTGTCTAGCTTGTTCTTGTGCCCGCCACCGGGGCCTATGACCAGCAAAGCCAATCATGCCCAAGTGGTGGGGATGCTTGTTCTTCTTCGCCGGCGCGCTAAACTTGACGCTCTGTTCCTGAGCTTCAGGTGTACTCTTCATCCTGATGAATTTGTCCCATATGTGCGCCTTCACCATGGTGTATTTGTGTATGGGTGACTTTTCCTTTTTCAGGAAATACCTAGCAAGCATGAACTTGAAATTACGCCACGAACAGGACGCCACGTGCAGTGCCCACTCCTTGCACTTGGCCAAGTTAGCGCCTTCTGGATACGAGAATTTCCTAGTCACCTCACCCCAGACATTCTCTTTGATATCGTCTGGGACAGCGTGCCAGGACGGCCAAGTGATGAGCACCTTCTCCCTGGCTATGCAACCCACCTGGTTGCTGAATCGGCCAATGACATCAAGCGGCATCAACGGGTTTCCCTCTGGCCCCACACCAAGGATCATGTGGACATCGTCAGTCAACTGCCTCTGATGCCTCCCATGTCTTGGTCTTGGTTTTGATACCATCCTTCATCTTGGTTTTGATGTCGAGCAATACACCGATCGTGCTTTCGAATACATTCTTCTCGAGATGCATGCAGTCGATGGCATGGGGTGTGTTTAGTGTTTTTCAGTATGACAGGTATTTGAAGAAGATCGACTTCTTCTTGAAAGGAACATGTGGTGTTTCCTCCTCCTCCTCCACCGTCTTGTTGTCCCGCTTTCGTTTTCTTGTTTGTTTTGTCCCCTCCTCTGATGACTTCTTCTTCTTGCCAAACTCGATGTCATCCATATTCTTCACCATATCATACACCTTTGGACCCCAGCAAATCGATGTCGGTGGTTCACCCTACAGCTCTACCTGATTGTCAAAGTATTGATTCATACCAAGTATTTTATACCTATGATTTTTGCTAAGGAACCGCCTATGCTTCATGTAAACTGTCTTGTAGGATGCCTTAAGGTAAGTGTGACATGTCCCATCAATGCACTTTACGCAGCCAGCCTTCCCTTTGATCTGCCCTGACAGTGAGAAGAGACCAGGGTAATCGGTGATCGTGACAAAGATGATGTCCCTTAGGGTGAACTTCTCCTTGCGGTACGCATCAGTCATCTCGACCCCAACATCAAATAGCTCCTGCATTTCCTCCATTAACGGTTCTAGGAAAACATCAATATCGTTACCGGGTTGCCTTGGTCCTGAGATCAGCATGGTTAGCATGAGATACCTGCGCTTCTGACACAAACGAGGAGGCAGGTTGTACATGGTGAGTATGACGGGCCAGGTGTTGTGCGAGCTGCTAAGCTCGCCGAAAGGGTTCATCCCGTCAGTACTGAGTGCGAACCGAATGTTCCTTGACTCGTTGCCGAATTCCGGATATGCCTTGTCAAAATATTTCCATTGTTGGCCATCAGATGGGTGCCGCAACATGCCATCATCCTTTTTGCGGTCATCTGATGCATGCCAGGACATAAGCTTGGCATCCTCTGGGTTCCCGAATAGTGCACGCAGACGGTCGATCATAGGAAGATACCACACTGACATTGCCGGACTTCTCCTTTGCGTGTAGCCCTCTTCCTCCTCGTCCTGCTGAGCCAAGATGCGATTCTCTGCAGCAGTGTTCTTCTTGTCCCCCTTCTTCTTCTTCGGACCACCTCGCAACGACTCGTAGCCGTCTGCATCCACACGACAACCAGCATTCTTCTTGTAACGACTCGCGTTGCAGTGCGGATAGCTCGTCATCTTCTCATACTTAGTGCCCGGCCGATACATGATGCAGTGGTTAGGGCAGGCATCGAACTTTCGAACTTTCATCGACACTAGACGAATCAACTTCTTTGCCCGATAAGTATTCATGAGAAACTTGTTACCCTTCGGGTACGTTGTAGCAAGGTAACTTAACAACTCATTGAAGCTGTTGTCAGACCAACCATGTCGGGCCTTCATCATCAACATGTGGAGGATAAAACAGAGTATGGTGCACTCTTTCGGACATTCGCCACCATCCGGATACAGAGGGTCAAGTGACGTCTGCTTCATCTCTCTGAAATTTTCCAACCACTTCGAGGAACCATACACAACGTCGTCCTCATCGATGTGCTTCACTAAATCATCAAAAATCTGCACATCCTCGGGTTCCTGCACGGTGGCCTCCTGACCACCATCATCATCTTCCATGTCCTCGAGTAGATCGTCCATCGTGATATAATCACAATCGTTATTGTCATTGCAGGCTGGCGTTGTTGTGGCTGAACATGAGACGTGTGGCGCATGTGGCTCTTGGTGCGCCGTCATCGATGTCGAGCTCACTCGAGATGCACCCCACCACTGGGGTCGACACTTTCGCCGTGCTGAGTCCAGACCGTGTAATTCTCTACGAAACCAAACCGAATCAAATGAGATTGCACCTTGCCATCGTCAGTGAAGGATGTCAGATTCTTGCAGTGAGAACACGGACACACGATTGTCATCTGCTTCGATCGGTCACGGTGAGCTCTCGCAGCGGCAATAAACTTTCTCACTTCGCTGAGATACCGCAGATCAAGTACCCTATTAATCTTGTATATCCATTCTGACCTATCCATATTGTCTGCAAACCGTACACATCAACAACAAAAGCTTTTAGGCATATAATATTATGAAACTAGATAAAAAAGGCACAAGCTTTCTCTTTACTCCCTTAATCTAGATCTAGATGTAGATCTATAGCTAAGGAGCTCAAAAAGCAAAGAAAAGAGAGAGAAAAAGAGCATGGGAACCCTCTAAAAGCTTTTAGTCATCTAATACTATGATTCTAGATAAAAAAAATAATAGCTTTCTCTCCTTCATCCATAAAACTAGATCTAGATCCAAAGAGGTCAAAAAGCAAGGAAAGGAGAGAAAGTAGACCATGGGAACCTTTGAAATACCTCTTATGATGTCCTCCTCCTCCAAAACAACACTCAAAACCTCAATCTAATGGTTTGGTTCAAAAATCGGGCAAAGCCTCTCTCCCCCACGAGTTTGGAAGAGAGAAGTCTTGAGGAAGAAGAAGGTCGAACTGTAGCTATATATAAAACAAACAACCGTTGCGGACATTATAATTTGACCGCTGCGGTTAACACTGATTAACCGCAGCGGTCGCCCTAATGTGACCGCTGCGGTAAATGCCTTTACCGTGGCGGTCACCTTATACCGTCCGCCGCGGTTAATCGGTATTAACCACAACGGTCACTTTATGCCGCCCGCTGCAGTAAACGTTTAACCGCAGTTGGCGCTTAGGCTACCGGCCAAGCAGAGCCGGTGGAAGGAATAACCGTGGCGGGCAGGTTGGGTGTCCGCCATGGAGGGCATTTTGCTAGTGTTGTGCAAAATCATTTTTCACATAGTGTATACGACCCAATAGATTTTGGAATCGAACTCTATATCATGTCAAATAAGAGCTATTCTATAAGCATGGATTATATATATAGGATTGAAAATAGATCTGGGCTCTTGCATTTTACTATTTGGATTTGATTAGGATTAGGATCCCTATTCATGTTACTTAGAAGTATTCCATTTGAATTAGAATAGGATTTATTAACTATACTTGTGTATATCCTCATATATAAAGATATGACGGTTGTAGTAGACAAACAAATAGAGACATCTGCATTGATAGAGTTAGTTAGGAAAGGTCATAATAAAAAATAAGGAGAAATTTTACCTCTTTATTATTAGATACAGATATAGATATGTTTTTATCCCTTCACCATTTTGTCCTTTTTCCAAATTAAAGAACGCCCCAATTTTAGAAGGTTTATCTTTTTCATAAATGTCAGGCTTATATTTTTCCTCCGTAAATATCAAACTTCTTTTCATACATATAAAAAAATCAAAAGAATGAAGACAATATCATGATATTTAAACCTTTGACCTTACCTAAGAAACAAAGGTTTTCACTATTAATTTGTTGATGTAATTTTAATTAAATATAAAATTTATCACTATAACTTAGTACGATGGATTATTCAACCAACCAAATCATGAACTAAAACCTTAATAAAATTATTTCCCAGTTCATTCTAAATAAATATGTACGCATGTGTTAGTGGAAAACCAAAAGACATGTTGCTTCATAATTAACAACAAACAAACTAGACTTTGACACATTGGCAAATAACTTCTTCATGACACAAATCAGATATCAGAACTATATATTTGTATGAGTCCTCAAAAAAAGTCATGAAACTCGATATTTAAGCATATCAATACCAAGAGTAACAAAAAAACTGCAACAATTGATGAAGTGCAACTAGATGCATGCAAATCAACTAAGAAAATGTTCTAGATCTATTTGAATCTCACTTTGGATGGAGCAACAAGCAAGGGTGTGTGTGTGTTCATTAGGAGGCCAAGAGAGTATTTAAGGGCTGGCCACACCCTCTAAGCCCCACAAAAAACTAGCTATTATGTTCTAGTTGCACCATGTTTTTGGGGTTACCCAATAAAATCTCCAGTAACCACTAATGCATAGTTAACTTCTCATGTTGCGTCTCTTTATTCGGTGAATTCTCATGAAGGGACACATTGGAATTTCCAGTGGTGCTCAAAATCAACACTAAGTCACAAACTCATTAGCGACTCATCAAATTTGCTAACTTCAATATGTTCAAACATGAACATCTTTACTTTAGACACTAAGTTAGCTTTTGAAAAACGTCTCCACTTGCATCTCACTATGTCACTAGTTTAGACATGTTCAAACATCTTCTCCTAATCAGCCAGGGGCTCGGGTACTACACACGGGTGCGCTCGCGTGCACCCTCTGGCGCTCAGAAGGTCCGCTTTAGGAGCAATCCTTAGCATCAATGGAATCAACCGAGAGGACAAGCCCTTGCCCAAATCGCCTATTGATCGGGGTCTCGACTAGGTTCATGTGGTCCCTAGCCTTGGGAGGCAGTGACTGACCAAAGATCACCGTCCCCCGCACACACATTGGCATACAATGGTTGCTAGGAGAAGGCAAACCCGAGAAGGTTCAATGATATCAAGCAATGCCTAGTAGTTAGCTCTATGCTCTAGTAGAGCATGTCAGAGGTTGTTGAAAACTATTGTCCACGAATACGAGATGAGGGATGACGCTTGGCACCGGGACCAATCGAATATTAGGTCAAAAAAACCATAGAAACCCATAATCATGTAACTTGTAATCCCATTGCCCTACGGTATATAAGGTTGGGCAAGTGCTCATGTAGAAGGGATTGTACCACAAACCAAGCAGCCAACCCATAGATCAAACTCTAGATCAGTAGCATAGGGCTCTCCTACCACCTCTCTCTATGGCAAAAAACAATTAAGCAATCTAGCTCGAAGAAAAACACTACTGAACGTAGGTATTAAACTCTCGAACAAGGATAAAACCCTTGTGTTTTGAGTGCTTAACCCACCAAATACCTACAACGACCCTCGTCGAATTATTATATTACTGTCATGGAATCAAACCCATGACAGAGATCATGCTCCAAATGGCTTGATCACTTCTCCACCATCTCCTAGCCTTGCTCACTACTCCAAGTGTGGACGTAGCTCAAACACAACTTGTTTGAAAAGCTTTACTCCACTACTTTTTATTCAATTACCAAAACCAAACATAGGGCTTTCTTGGCCACATAGATGAAAAAACAACGCACCTCTACTAGCTAGCCACCTCCTTCGGTTCCTTCCTCATGTAAATTTTGTGGTCATCAATGGCTCACAGCCCCACCAAAATGTTGCTCTCAACTACTAGACAAAAGCCATGCTCTCTAATTGTTTCGTCGACACCTTCCTGTTGGTCACCTTCCGCTACCATGGACACATGCTCCTCGACCGCTCAACATGGTCCCCCCCTTGACGCCATCACCATCACATGAAAATTGCTTCTTCACCAGCCTTAGCACTACATACTCCACACCATCATGCCTTCTCTCCACACCATCGCATTATCTCTCATGGGTCTCTGCACAAGCTTGACTCAGTGAGAGCGAACCCCACATCTTCACGTGTCGCTGCTTGTGCAGCTAATGTGTTGTGGTGCCTCCACCCATGCATGGCCCTAGTGTGTGCTACCACACTCACTAGTACAATATTGTTTATTGGAGGCGGGTGTTTTTCATTAACCGAGGCGGGCAAACGGTTAATGAAAATAAAAAAAGAAAAAAAGAAAAAATTCATGGATAAGCCCTCAAGCCCATCCACGGCCCCGAGTAGCCCATCCACGGGATCCAGCATCCCGCCGCCGGATCTGCCCACCGCCGGATCCACGCCGCACTGGATCCACGCCGCGCCACCGGATCCCACACGCACTGCCGGGACGCCGGGAGGGTCGCGCCGACGGGAGGCCGGGAGGGCCGCGCCGCCAGGAGGCCGGGAGCGCCGCGCCGCGCCGCCAGGAGGCCAGGAGGGACGCGCCGCGCCGCCTGGAGGCCGGGAGGGCCGACGAGCCGCCAAGCCGCCAGGGAGGAGAGTAGGGGAGGGGGAAGGAGGGGGCGCGCCGGAGTGGGGAGGGAGGAGAGGAGGGGGCGCCACCGGGAAGAAGGCCGGCGCCTCTCGTGACTCGGGAGGAGGGAAGGGGCGCGGGAGGGAGGGGGTGGGGCGCCACTCTGGGGCTCGGGCTGAGGGGAGTGGTGGAGTTAGGGTTGAACCCTAATTTTTCTTATATACACGAAGAGGTTACTGGGCCGTCTGGGCTTTTTTTGGACTTTGGCCACTATTAACCGAGACAGACCTTATAAGAGGCCCACCTCCGTAAATGGATCTTTTTTTTGGAGGTGAGCCTGTTATAAACGCCCGCCTCGGTTAATAGATTTTTGGAGGCGGACAGTTTCTGACCGCCTCGGTAAATAAAAATTTGTGTCTTGGTTAATAGACTAGATTTTTGGAGACGGTTGAGTTATATACCTGCCTCGGTTAAGTTTTGGATGGTGTCTCGTAAAATCAATTTTGTACTAGTGACTGTGTACCATTGGAGACAACAAGTGGACACAACATCTACTTGTGTGCACCCGTTGAAGAGTCGTTGTGCCTCGACAAACTCAAGAAGCAACACCTCCATAAGAAGCTCCAACATGTTGACACCGAACAACTGAACCCATCGGTCGCGCCTCCGCACCTCCTCCACCTCTTCTGTTGTTGCTTCTAGAGCCACTTCATCTTCCGTCTGTTGTGCTAGTGCTAGTGCTAGTGATGGCCTGCCCCAGAGACGGGCCCACAAGGGGTCACCCGGTCGGGTCGTTCAACAAGGGCGGAAAAAAGGTTGTTGGCGATTCAAAATGCCCTAGGTCGCAAGATTAATTCTAGCCCCTTACCACTATGAATTATAACTTTTAAATTTGAGTGGAAAACATAATCGGTTGATGTGTACCATTCTTATCTTTGTTTCCACCAGTGTTTCATAGTTTTTTTTTCTCCCGCTAAATATATATGCCCGTGTGTTGCACCCGGGTCATAATTTCTTAAACTTAAATTGGACGTGAATGCGTAAGCTCCGAGGACTTTGTATCCGTGGATTCGGTCTTCGTATTTGAACTGGATATGAGTCTTCCTATTGAAACCAGATAGGAGTTGAACATGTGAGCTCCGATTGAACGAAATATGATACTCATGAGCAAGGATCAAGATTTGGTATCACTGGGTAGATGATAACTTTAGGGTTTTTTTAGGTGTAGAAGATTGTGACGCGGACATATATATATTCGCCGGTAAAAAAAATCACAGATGGCTGGCCGGTACGCATAACCTTTCCGTGTGGTCACTGGTCAGTGCACAGGCGAGCATGCGCGATTTGGCTCATCAGGCGGACCCTGGCCGCCAGCGTTTGCTCGGCGTTGTTGGCGCCGCCGGCCGCGGGGAAAGGGCAGGAGGAATACATGCATGATGGCGTCGTGCGAGCGCGGCGTGGGGACGGCCGGGGGTGGGCATAATTCCGGGTATTTTGGCGTGGGAGAAAGCGGCTACGCGTACTCTTGTGCGTATAATAACTGTCTCCACGCATGTGCAGACGAACGCACGGGGCGGGGCGGGCTACACAAGGCAGCGCCCGGCCGGTTTCGACGGCCGCTCATGCCGGGCAGGAGCGAAACATGCGAGGGCTGTCTCCTTTCTGAATGTGCCCGGCCTCCCTCCACGTCCACACCATGATTACATGCACCGACACTCGCTAGCAAGCTTATTACCATCCGTCGTCCCATTAGGTCATTTTTTTTTGCTATGAGATAAAAAGGGTTTGTATATATATATTCTACACTCAGTAACTAAAACTGACTAGAAAATACTGAACAATGTTTAGTATCAGTGTATCAGTATCATGAATTCTAAATAATACTGACATGCGCGGTTATTGAATTGGACTAAATCTTTTTTATATATAACAGCTAGGTGTATTATAATTATTCTATACCTAGGTTGACTAGGTGTTGAATAATTATACTACACCAAATTATAATACTGAAAAAATTCAGTACAATTCAGTAGCGTATGTCAATATTATTCGTGATGTTGACATATAATGTTGACTGATAATGACACTATTCAATATTGTTCAGTATTATATATATACACGCATACTATACACCAGAGAACTGCTACATATAAGTACGGCATCATGATTCGTAGGGCTATAAGCATGCCGTCGTGGTGTCGTTAACCCCAGTTTGACCGCAGTGCTGGTACCTGCTAAGTAATTAATAACAGGATCGGACGATGGCTGCTCGTTTCACCCGGGCGTTGAAGGGGTAAAAAAGTGTGGGGAGGGGGGATGATTTTGTTGGGTTATAGCGCGCGTGGGAATCTGATTAGTGAGGGCGTGGCACGCCACGCCTGAGCCCCTCCTATCAACTATCATCACGTCAACCAGTCTTGCTAGCTATTCCTTTCTCCTCCGTCCCCTTTTGCATGCCCTTTTGTCTGCGTGGAACCACATATCATAATCATTATATATACTCCTTACACCTTGCTACTAGCTAGGAGTATATATATATGAGAAGCTCGCTGTCTGGTCCACTCACACATCAGTTTGAAACGCCCATGCATATGAATATTATTATCAGGGTTAAGTCCACTTTAGGACCTCCAACTATCACAAAAGTCCAGATTTTAACCTTGAACTTCAAAACCGAATAACATTAACCCTCTAACTCTTAAAAAGTTCACTTTTCAACCTTGGACGGTTTTGCAGGCTATTTCGACACGTGAACAGTAACTTTTGACATTTTTCCATTGTATTGATATTTGTTTATTTCATAACTAATTATTGGTGGATGTTAAATTCATGAAAATTTTTGTGTAGCCTCTTCATGATGTTCTCTACCTAGGAAAAATATGAAACCTAGAAAATGAATATTTTTTGCATGTTTTAAAATTACCTCTTTTAATTAATAAATGCAACTTCTATGATTTTTGTAGGCCAAAATAAATATCCAAGAATTATGAAAATTGATTTGTAGCTGTTTTATGATGATATCAACTGGTAAAAAAGTTTAGGATGAATTTGAAATGTTTAAATAAATTCTTATTTCATGTTTAATTAATTATTTAATTAAGAAAAAGGGATTAGGATTAATCCCTATGTTTAAATAAATTCTTATTTCATGTTTTATTTAATTAATAAAAGGATACACATCTGATGGCACTGAGGCACCTCCCTGTCACTTGTGCCTGAAAAAACCTTGAAGCTATCATGGCCTCAGCTGCAAATAGCAGCAACGTGCAGCTCCTCCCCTTGCTCCTCTTATTTCCACTTCCTTTCTCCTACCCATATCCTTAGATGCCCAGAAAACTAACAATAATTCTACACAAGTAGATGACTCATTACCACCCCGCAATTCTCCATCAGCTTCGACTAATCCTAATCCCCTTTTCTTAATTAAATAAAACATGAAATAAGAATTTATTTAAACATAGGGATTAATCATAATCCCCTTTTCTTAATTAAATAATTAATTAAACATGAAATAAGAATTTATTTAAACATTTCAAATTCATCCTAAACTTTTTGTACAGATTGATATCATCATAAAACAGCTACAAATCAATTTTCATAATTTTTAGATATTTATTTTGGCCTAAAAAACCATAGAAGTTGCATTTATTAATTCAAAGAGGTAATTTTAAAATATGAAAACTATTTATTTTCTAGGTTTCATATTTTTCCTAGGTAGAGAACATCATGAAGAGGCTACACAAAAATTTTCATGAATTTAACATGCACTAATAATTAGTTATGAAATAAACAAATATCAGCACTATGGAAAAATGTCAAAAGTTACTGTTCACGCACCGAAAGAGCTTGCAAAACCGCCTAAGGCTGAAAAGTGAACTTTTTCAAAAGTTAGAGGACCAATGTTATCCGGTTTTGATGTTCAAGGTTGAAATCTGGACTTTTATGATAGTTGGAGGTCCTAAAGTGAACTTAACCCTTATTATCACGGCTCAACTCATCAACAATTGACCTTGCTATGTGTATTGGAGTAGTACATGTATAGCTATTATTAGCTACAGTAATACAGTAGGTTTTATAATGATTCCTGAAGTAGTGTACTACTGTAAAAGATGCTCATGGGCACAGTAAACTGAAGACGCTTTCGATAATACTGTCAGATGGATGGATGGATGCAGCTGCTGGCTGCTGCAGCTCCCTGCACCCTGCAGAGAGAATGAGAGAGTAGTAGATAGTAGATCATAGATGAGATGCATGTTGCAAAAGGAAGGAGGAAGAGACGACGAATTGAAGGGATTCAAAAAGAAAAACCAGTATTACGATGATAGGGAAAGACGAGATCAGGTAGAGCAACCCTATGCTCGGCGTGTCCCCTGCGCCGGTGTCACTGCAGAGCCGCTTTGGCGCCGCTGTCCCCGCTTTGTAGCAGCTGTTCTGATTGCCCGCCAGCTGCTGCTGCTGCTGCCCGGCCGCCGCCCACCTTTCTTTCCTTCTTCTCAGTTCTCTCTCTCACACGCACACAGAGACAGAGAGTTGGATGGTTTGTTAAGAAAAGGAGAGCTAGCAAGCAGGCGCGATTAAGAAACTGGGCTTCAGATTGCAGACAGATTTACGTGCAAGGTGCTCCCGATTAAGAAACTCCCAAGCCTTTTGTACGGGCCTCCCAGGCTCCTTTCTAGGCACACACATTCTGCGCTCCTGCTCCCGATGCTGCCCACCTAGCTAGGTCTCCTCCGCCTTCAGATCCTCGTCGTCTTCCTCCTCTTCCTTCTCCTAGCTGTATGTCTGTTTCTCTCTGAAACACATTCTGCCTGCGTATCCAACAATAACACCATTTCGATCGATCTGTTGTGCATAATATAATATTAATGTACCAAAAGAAAAACCTTTGTGGTTGCAGTTTTGTGTGACAAATCGATATTTATCTTTAAGTTATTATTCAATCAGTCAGTTTATTTGTACCAAAACGGCTGCCAAAACTTGTGATAATTGTTGCAGTTATTACTAACTGAAGAAGGAGCACCAGCAGTAACCAATATTCATCCGCAAAACGCTCGACCTACCCCACTATTCTATGCCGACCATGCATGCATGCAACTGTGTAATGAGTGAGAGAAACACTTGTGTATACTACATATAGGAGTATATCTTTTCATCTGCCCTTCCTCATCATTCTGCTCACTACCCTCCCTCATGGAAGCTGAGCATAAAAACCCATCGCATGCTAGCTAGGTCCCCTCCAATTTGTGCCGACCTTTTCTCCATCTTCATTCTTCTGTTTCGCCATAAATTCACTTCATCACTGTGTTCTGGCCTTCTGGCTGGCCGCTGGCCTGCATCCAAGCTCCTGCATGGCTAGTCTCTCAGTATATATATATATATAGCATGCTGTTAATAGCAGCAATATATATCAGGCGATCTGTAAGATCACCATTTGCAAAGGAGTTTCATGATACGCTTCCAAATTAACCCTAGCAATACTCAGAGACTTTCGAATAAGTTTCTTTTGTTCTTTCCCTCACTAGCTAGTAGTTAGCCGTGTGGTTTCTAGATGAATTCACTTCGATCTGATCGATGAAGGGCTGGATGGGATGATCGCTATATATCTGGTATGTAAATATCTTTCTTAATTGTTGCATGCATGCATCAAATATATATGTTCAGTTTGATCTAGCTAGCTACTCTTAATTTCAGGATTCTCTCAATGTCAGAGTTCACTCCTATATGCCAGCAAGGCTGCTAGCTGCAACCCGATGACACAGCTCCATCCATGCATGATCTGCATGCAAATATGTTTGATAAATCAATGGAAAGAGCGATGTTGGTGAGGTTCAATCCGATGATAGGTTTTACAACAGTGGTAAAATCAGTATCTGATTGAGCCGCGCCAATATCTCTTCATCATATTTGCCTCTCTTCCTTTCACTGCCCTATAATAATAATAAGGGTGATTATTCATGGCATGCAGGTCAGCATCACTCCGTCTATATTGTTGACATCATTTTTCATATCAAAGCTAGTAGCTATTTCTGTAGACAATTAATTTGGATAGTAAACTCCTCTCTATATCATGCATATATTCTTTTGCAAGTGGTTAATTTACTTTATGATAAATTGACACTGAACAGAGATAGACACGATCAAAGTTAATGCCACAAATCTCTTCAAGATTCTTAGCCACTGTTCTTCATTAATTTTGATGATACTGCATTTGGTATAAGTGTGCACCGATATGATATACAGTTTCTTGCTTCTTTATTTCTTCTAACCTATATCCACAAATATGATCGATACATCGTTGTCAAAAAAATTCAGGTTTTTGGTGTGGAATTTCTCATATCCATGGTTTCAATAGTACTCCCTTCAATGAAATATATAGTTGTATTAAGTATTAACTTACTTTACTTTGACCAAGTTTATAGGAAGAATATATACTAACATATGTGCACATCAAAATACCTTATATTTTGATTTTGGAATGGAGAGAACCTTTGTTCATCACATTTCTACTAGTCCATACCAGCACAGATTTTTTATGTTCTGTTGTACGTACACACATGCCGAATTCCCCGTCGGGGATTGACCCGCCATCCCCATCCCCGCGGGTGAAAACTTTCCCCGTCCCCGTCCCCGTGAATACCGTCGGGGGACATTTTTCCCCAGCCCCGTTCCCCGCGGGGACCAATTCCCCGATGGTGATCCCCGTACCCGACAATAATCCAACTGAAAATAATAGAATAATAAGCATGACTAACATACGATTATCAATTGTCATCCAAAATTCATACTTCATAATAATGGCATACAACCAGCCACATTCTCAATTTCTCATAGTCTCAGTGACTCAGTCACAGATCATGGCATTCAGCCATCCAAGTCAAAGCAACTAGCACAAATGCATACAACAACTTCGAGCAAGGCCGCAAGTGGCACTTGCTTTAGCAGCAGCAGTAGCACAAAAGCATAGCCATAAGTTTACAAGCTCGTGGGCTCGTGGCAGTGACAGTACTTGCACATTGGCATAAGATACAACACACTAATTAAATAACTAGAAGTGAGAAGTGAGAAGTGAGAACACAAAACAACAGTGAGCAGTCCTCCACTCCTCCAATCCGCATAGAAGTAGTCAAAGACTTCACATCTCACAGAAGTGCAAGTCCCTGCATTCAACATGCAACAATGAATATACAAATATAAACTGTTCAAGTATTTCACAGTAACAATACTGCCAGTTATCATTTTTTCATTTAGTACCTCCATCCCATCTTGGATTTCCTGAAGACAGCTCCAAAAGCTTGCTGATTCCTCCTTTTCATCACCTATGGAATAATTATAATGGTTATGCAACAATGGCAGTAAGAAAATGTATTAATGATAATTTATGATTGGTACAACATATAAACCTCGATATTTGTTTCGTAGCCAGTTTTGTGAACACATTAAGGCTTCTAATATTTCTAGAGTGAGGCGGCTGCGGTGCTCACTAACAACCCTTCCACTAGTGCTAAATGCCGATTCTGATGCAACTGTGCTAACTGGAATAGCATATATATCTCTTGCCACCTTCCTCAATACAGGATAACGTGTCCCAGCCACCTTCCACCAATCAAGGATTTGAAAGTTTTCTGTTTGAATAGGGACCAACTCATCCTCTAAGTATCTATCTAGCTCAGATTTGAACCTAACTGCTGCAGGTCTTCTAGTAGCAACACGTGCACTGATTGTGGACAGCACACCTAAATTTGCAAGTGCAGGGGTTGATGATTTTGTGTTATCTTCTTCATCATCCATTTCATACTCCTTCATCAAATCATAAAGAGTGCTTGTAACATCACTCACTCTTTCTGCACTATCCTCACTTGAGTCACCAGTGAGTGTCTCAATAAACCCAAGGAGGAAATCAGTCTTAAACCGAGGATCAAGAATGGTGGCTAATCCCATAGGTCCTTGAATTTCCTTCCAATACTTGTCAAACTTTGCAATCATCTCTAGTGACATTTCTTGTATAATCTGATTGCCACATACAGCCCATTGCTTCATTTGCTCTTTAACCTCACAAATTTTTAGCAGTTGCACATTGGTTGTCACATAATTTGTTCCAGAAAAATACATCAGTTATGTCATTGAATAACTTCAACCTATCAACTACCTCTTTAGCAAAAGCCCATTCTTCCTCACTAGGAGCAGAATCAAAGAGTTTCTCAACACGTGTTGCACGGTTGAAAACAGCCTTCAAAGGTAGAGCAATACTAAGCATCCTGTAGGTAGAGTTCCACCTAGTTTTGTAATCAAGGCCTAACTTGTGCTCAATTTTAACTTTGACATGCTTAGCAATTTCTTCAAATTTCTCTACTCTTTTAGGTGTGGCGGTCCAAAAAGCAACACTATCACGTATTTTTGCTATTGAACTCTTTATAACCTCTAGACCATCTTTCACAATCAAGTTGAGAATATGGGCAGCACAACGCATATGCAACAATTTCCCTTCTAACATCAGTTTTGGCTTTCCTATCTTCTTGATTAGCTCGGGGATTACCTTATCATTTGTGGAGTAGTTATCAAGTGTCAAAGTTGATATCTTTTCATCAATATTCCATTCCACCAATGCTTCATACAGCTCTTCACTAATAACTTCTGTTGTGTGCGGTGCAGGCACATAAATAAACCTACAAATAAATAGAGGCAGCAAGAATTAAGTTCATTTCATAAATAAAAAATTATGGCAGGAAGAATTGATCTCATTTTTACAACAAGTACCTCATTATAATGTTTCTAAGTACCCATGTATCATCGATAAAGTGAGCTGTGATAGCCATGTACCCCCTCCTTTGGTTGTCAGAAGTCCACATGTCTGAGGTTATGGCCACTCTCGACTTGGTTCCAGCCATGTACTCTAAGGCCTTCTTCTTTTCTTCAGCATATGTATCCATAATATCTTTCCTATACATGCAAAAATAAAAGTGTGAATAAGAGAACTAAAGTGTAATTTCAATACATGCAGAAATGTGCTACTGAAGTACTAAACTAGCCACAAATGTTACCTGATAGTGTTTCGAGTGACCATCTTGAATAATGGTTGAAGTGCACTCACAAACCTTCGAAAACCAGCATGATCAACAATAGATAATGGGTACTCATGCAGTACAATCATGGCAGCAAGCTCTCTTCTAGCGACTTCACGATCAAATGTATAATTCTCCACAGATATTCCCCCCCCCCCTCTTGGGAATTGAACCTCAAGGCAGATTGAGACAAAGTTTTGTTCTGATTATTCAACTTGATCTTTTTCAATGTGCATATTTTCAAATGGTCATGAAGATGTCTAGTCCCATTCCTGCTGCCCCCTCCAAGCTTCTTGTGACACCAATTGCATTGAGCCTTGACTTCACCAGATACTTTCACTTTCTTGAAATCTTTCCAAACAATAGATCTTAGCTTCCTCTTTGTGCCAAAATCTTGATCCTCGGTCTCTTCATCATCATCATCATCAACTAGTATTGGCTCGGTACCATTAACCGACTCAGCTTGTGGGGTTGGGGGCTGTTCTGATTCTTGTTGGCTGCTACTTCCACTGAACGGAGTCGATCTCATGGTAAACCTGAATATAAAACCACACACGTTTAGGTTCATCATACATAAATCATATGATTACTATAAAATCTGCAGCAATTCAAACCCTAGAGATTTTATTAGACGAGCGCCGCCACCGGAGGATGAAGGTTCTGGAGTTGGCGGAGCAGATGGAGCTCCTTCGACTGCAAGACGACTTTTCGACAGGGTAGCCATTCTTTTCACACGAGGTTGGGTCAGCTGCTAGCTGACCTTTGATTTAGAGCCGGAGCAAACTCCAGCAGGGGCAATAGCATGCGCATCGCTTGGCACAGCAGCAAAGGCAACAAGCATAGGCTGCACAACACCAGTTACGGCTGCGACAGCAGGCATAGCGGCTACAACGCTCGTTGCGGGTGGTGTCCGATTGGCATCCGATGCGGCATCCCTTCGCAAGGACCCTGGACGTTGGTTAGTTAGGCATGCAACGATGGAAATCATGTAACTAAGAGCTTGACAGAGCTATTATTAAGGTCCGATCAACATTGATTTCTGGAACAAAGAGATCTGAGAAGTTGTGCTCAGTGCTCACCTTGCGTTGTCGCCGTCGGAGCTCATGGCGATAGGCGAGGAAGAAGATGCATTGGGCGAATCCATGTTCAGGAAGAGGAAGCAGGGGACCTGTACCACTGGAGCTCGACGACTGCTCGGCGGCGACAGCTCGGTGAAGACGGCTCGACGGCGGCGGCTCGGCGACGGGCGACGGCGGCTTGACGGCGGCGATGGACAGGTCGCGGTTGGTGTTGTGACGCTCTGTGCTTCCCTCGTCCAGTCGTCCGGCAGACCGGCACTCCGCCCTGGAAGGCTAGAGCGGCGGCCGGCGAGTGACGAGTGAGGTCTGGACTCTGGAGAGGACTCAAGTTAGGGTTTAGCTGCAATATATACTCTCCCCCGCTAGTTGGGCTGGATGATGAAAATGGGCCTCCATGTGGATCTGCATTATGAACATATATCTAGCGGGGCGGGTACGCGGGTTTCGGATACAGGGATAGGGGTGACGTCCCCGAACCCGCCAGCCCCGATAGGGATGGAATTTCCTCCATTAGCAGCCCCGTGGGGAGCAAATCTCTCCCATCCCCGATCCCCAATGAAGGAATTCCCCGCGGGGAATCGGGGATCGGGTCCCCATTGCCATTTGGAATGCCGACATTGTCATGAAGAGGGTATTATCTCTATATGATTTTCATGTTATAAGAAACTTATATTGCAATGCAATTTTATGGCGAACTAATAGAAATATATATATGTGCATGAAACGCATGATCTAAAGCACCTTTTGCATGTGATATATACTAGTTGAATGTCCCTTGATACAAGTAAAAAAGAATTACCTCAGTCAGCTGAGCTATATTATTAATGGAAGTGTCTCACATGTGATTCCTGTACGTGCTCCGTGTGTTAAAAAGAATTAAACGAACTAACCAAGATTGCTGCATTATTGTCAATGTTTTAGCTGGAATAAGAATAAAGTTTATTGCTGTTAATCTTTGCCTTATTTCTATGAGTTATATTTATTTGGGTTTTATATTTATTGGAGTGTTAGCTTACTCTCCTTTACGTTTAGTGGACTGGGGAGGAGGAGGAGGATGTCGTCTCCGACATACAGTGACATACAATGATCTATCTTCTTTGTTTTCCCTTAATTATTTCATTAGACGACAAACGCCAATATGGGAAATAATAAGGAGAGATAGATTAATTAATTGGAACAACATGTTATTCCCTCTCTGCACTTTTGTAAAAGGAACAACAAACCTTTTTTGTTTGAAAAAAGTCCACCAAGTAACTTTTTTTACCTCCACTTAATTAGTAAAATTATTATGCATATATTCAGTGTACAAAAGCTCAGCATAGTCTTTAAACTTAAGTGTGCGTTTGATGAGGCCGGTATCGTGAGCATCCCATTTCTAAAAAAAAGAAACCTCTTTAGAGGCTGCCTTCAAATCGAGTAGTTTTTTTTGTTGTGGTTTATATTAAGACGTTGCATAGAACATGAAATGTTGCCATAGAAAAATGTTTTCTTGTGACGTAACTATGGATTCAAACCGTTGTCTATAATTTGTGCCAGTTTGGCCCAACTATGGTTGCATGTGCTCTGCTGTATTTTAATAATGGGCTATTGTTGGGCCAAATTGCTTCATATTGTACTAGCCTGGTTGCTCTATGTTGGTCCATGCATTTTGGTTCAACCCATATAACACGTATATGTTCTGCTAAAAAATCATATATATTGAGACCAAGAAAGTATGTTTGTCGGGGCCAAATTTGTTTCTTGGTTTTGTTCATGTTTTGTTTCTTTTCATTGTAAACAAATTGCATGATTTTTTCCTTGTTTTTTCCTCTCCTTCCGTTCATTTTTATTTCTTTCCGCCTTTTTCTACTTTGCACTGGACTACTATTCTTCTCGGCATAGAATATTATTTTATTGAGCTAGAATATTATTATACTGAACCTACAATATTATCATGGCCTTTAGTATTAATTTTCTAGAGCTATAATACCATTATTTTTCTACTTCTTACACCCTTTGCTTTTCATGTTTTTATTCTATTTTATATTATTATTTTTTGTTTAATTTTGTATTTTTTTCCATTTTACATCTGGATAGGATTTTTATTCTCTTTATTGACATGTTGTGCAATGTTCCTTGGAGTGTTTTGATTTATTCCGGTATTTTTCTAGCAAACAATTTTACTCTTTTGTTTTCCTATTTATTTTTATTTCTATCTATACAATGTTTCAGATTATGTTTTGGAATGATCACATAGTGTGCTCATATTCTTATAGAAAAATCCTTAAAGTTTAATTTGTTGTTCTTTTTATTTTTCCCCTTTCCTCTATACTTTACTTTATCTTTTGTTATTTATTTTTCTGCTATTCTATGTTTTTCTATATATCTCGTATCATTTTTGTATCCAACATCTTATGGTGATATTTACTAGCTAGAACTACATTTTCTATAATATAATAAGATTGTTGTCATAGTACTTATGAGGTTTATTAGAAAATATTGTTATATTATTCACGAGATGCTCGATCTGTGATATATTTAAATTTTCCAAAATGTTAATGTTCCGTACATGGTGTAATTTGTGATGTTACTATAGTACCGTGACAAGCATGTGGAGAAGGAAGACACTAGAAAGAACATGTCCTTGACGGCTCCACCACTATCGGCTTGGCCGCGCACTCAGGCGATGAGACATACTCCATCACCGTAGACTTCCTTCAAGGGGTGGAGCCAGAAATAGAGAAGATAGGAGCGGCAGCTTCAATTAAGGGGATCTAGATCTTCATAAATGAGCTAATAAATACTAAAAATTAGTAAGGGCTAATGAAGAATTAATAGAGAAAGTAATATGTTTTGGGGTGTCAGGCCCCCTAGCCCCTCCCTCCCTCCGCCCCGCTAGTTCCTTCTCAAGGTAGGAGCAATGTGGTGGTTTGGGACAAGAGGACCGGAGAGAGAAGAGGGAGAAAATGATAGGATGGCTAGAGAAGGCAGGAGAATCAGTGGATAGGATTGACTAGCACAACACACACGCTCTGTTGCATGCGTCGATCCCTGAAAAAAAAGACAAAAAAATGACCATGATACTGAAAAAGGGCAAAAAAACATATTGTAAGAGAAAAAATAAAAAAAATAAAATTAAAATATGTTTATGTAAAAATAAAATAAAAAACCCGTCAAGTTAGCTACAGTGCAGGAGCACATCGCTGTGCACAGTGGCGGATCCAGGATGCGATCAGGGGGGCTAAAGTACAAGATCATGATCGACAATGAAAATTTTGATGAATTTTATAGAGATTTAATGAAGAAATGAGTGATTTTATAGAGATTTAATGGAGAAATGAGTGAATTTTATAGAAATTTAATGGACAAATGAGTGTACACTTAATGGAGAAATGAGGCCAAGGGGGGCTGCAACCCCCCCCCCCCCCCCCCCCCTCCCCGATCCGCCACTGGTTGTGCAGTGCAGAAACGCCTGAGAGGGCGAGGATTCATGCGCGTAGCGGCAACATAAGGATGGAGCAGGGGATCCACACAAACAGGAAGTGAATAGTGCCAGAAGCTCCGTCCAACCTCCAATTTATGTGTGGTTGAAAGACTATCTTATTTATTAAGTGCCCATGCCAAAAAAAATATCATGCTTTGTGTGTTGTAGTTTTGAGAAGAAACATCGTGTTAGACATTATAGCTATGAACACTAGCAGGTGGTTTAGGGTTAAAATTACTGTAAGATTTGTTGGTTGGTCGAAGTGCACACGCTGACACGCAACAACATTCTGGTGACCAATGGAATGCCAAGAGCTCTCGGGGAGCAAATTGTCCAACCTCTCATCATATTTTTTTTTTACAACCGTGTCTAGGCACGTATTTCATTAACATAAGGTAGAAGTATATTACAAGTTAGTAAGTTACCCCACTCATTGGTAAGTGACGAGCTTACCAGAGAGAAGAATAACCAAAAACACAAAAAAAAAACTGAAACAAGAACTGAAAAATCAGTGAAAAATCAGCAAGTCTAAAGACAACCGACTCCCTAACTATATAACAACACACCCAACCACTCAGCCTATGCACTAAACAACAGAACATGTTCTGTGACGACCGGTAGTGGCCATCTTACGACAACTGATTGCTGCATTACGTCCATAATGAGGCAACGGCAGAAGCCCGTCGACCTTCGGGATGAAGTCATTCAGGAATGCATCATGCTAAAAAAAAAAGACTTTGAAGGCTCCATGCTTGGACTCCGACAGGGGCTCAGCAAAGATGTATCAGTTGTGTCGACAGGCTTGGAAGGAAGCATGAGCTCCCACTTGACCATAAGGACCTTCTGTGCTTGGAGAGTTGGGTTTGGCGCCCAAGGTTTAGCAACTAAGCGAACAGTTCTCCTATGGGTTATGCCCGGGACACTAGGTCTTCCTTTGAAGCACATGATCGAGTTTGAAGAGCCAAGAATACTTTGTGTGTATATATCTCGTGCTGAACATCCAGAACTCCTTAGCTAGGGTAAGACCCCGGCCCCATGAGACAACAGACGTTTGATGAGGTTTAGCCATGAGACGGGCGCTACAACGAGGTGAAGCCGGTGTCTTATTACTTTATTATTAGTAATCCCCTTATGAATTTCCAAACGGGGAAAATGTCTTAGTATATTCATCCGTGGAATATATATATATATATATATATATATATATATATATATATAAGAGGCACGGAGTTTCGACAACGACGCTCTCCACGCATGGCGCATATGAGCAGAGCACACAATTCGATCTGCGCGACGCGGGCAGCCTAATTTGCGTAGCGTGTGAAGCGATCCTGCCGGCCGGCCGCCGCCTCCACTACCAAAAATAATGAGTGGGCAAAGTGAGTGCGCGCGAAAATGACATGACAACGTATGTGTAGTGTGCTCTTGATCTGCGTGCCGACCACCTGATGATCGAGCTAGTGGGAAAACGTCTGTCAAGTCGTCACCGGCCAAGTCCATTGGTGCACGCTAATTGTCTTCTCAATCCAATGATCGCATATATAGCTGCTAGTGCTAGAGACAAGTGTCAAAGTGTTCATCGATCCTTTTATCCACAGCCGTAGACGTACGTTACATTCTATCAGTACGTGTGTAGGATGGCAATGCTGAAAGTGAAAGATCTTGCAGTTGGCTGGAAACTAAAGCCGGTTAGCTCGACCCCAAACACATTAGACACAGTATGGTCCAGTAGTGTACGTCCGTCCTGGTGCATGCATCAATTTAACTAAACAAACAATAATAACATGCATTGCACTGATCGAGCAGAGCCGTGACGAAGATCACGTGAATAACAGACTCGATCTTTTGGCAACTCCCCCAACAACCCCAAATAAATAAAGCTATTAATTTGCTACGGAGGAATATATGAAGACCAGCAACCGTACATATAGATGTGTCTTGTTTGATAAATGAGATGCTGAGGCATTATTCTGGTGTCTGGTGTGAGAGCTATAGTGACACCCGGCCGGCCGATCGAAGAGACCAATGGCCGCACCGCACGCACACCACGTCGATGGTCGATCAGTATACGCCCCTGGCACACAGTCACAGAGGACGTGGTATAGTGTCACGGAAACGTACGTGGTACAATTTGATTCTCGTAGTAGAATACCACGTTCCTCGATTCCAGAAACTCTCCAGCCCGGGGGCTACTACGACGACGGTCCTGACTACGGACGCACGCTGGAGACTGGAGTGCTGGACGACGTAGCTTCTGCACTGGTTCCCGCGCCGTGGGCGCTGACTTGGCGCGCGCGTCGGCTATTCAGTCGCTCTCGCTCGAGCGTCCAGCACTCCAGCCTACCTACCTCTCTCTAGATCTCTCTCCAATCTTGAGATTTTTTTTTTCAAAGGACGAACGATATAGAAAGAAAAACAAAACGGGAACCTGCACAGGGGACTCCACTCGACACCTCCTAACGACTCAAACCGAGAAAAGAACAAAACCAAGCAGAATTTTGCACCCGGAATTATTTGCACGAGTTTGACATTAGACCCAGCAGCAGGCCACGCCACTAACCAAACTGAGCGGCTAGCGAGTTTTGCTTGCATTGGTGGCCATGGCCTCGCTCCCTCGCCGCGCGTCGTCGACCTCTCCCTCTGCAGCAGCTGAGCAGCATGCATGTCACGTCCGCGTCGGCCCGCGACCCGCGCCACGGCCGGCTGCATTTTCAAATCAAAGTCCACTTTAATTTCGAGACCGCATGGATGCAGGAATTCCTCGATCGCGGTTCTAACTTGCACTCCATCCATTCCGCTCCAACCGGCCGGCGCATGCACCTGGCACAGGAACAAGAGCTTTGTGCGTGCACGGCCACGGCGACGACCTACGCACGCTCCCGTTCGTTCGTCGGTCAATGCCGGCCAGGCCGGTGACCAAGGAACCACGGCCGGGGGATGTGGCGCTGGCTTTCTTGGCTATATAAACCACGGCTCGGGTACTGCAGTAGTACGTGATCGAAGCAAACCAGCCACACAGAGACACAGTCGTCGCTTGCGCTGCACTGCACTGGCGACAACACCACGCACGTGTGTGTGTGACTGCTAGCAGTGCCGAAGTGCAGACAGAGAGTAGCGTAGCGTTCGTTCTCTGTCGGTCAACGGCGGGCAAGAAGAATGTCAGCCAAGCTGCTCAACGTCATCGTCAGGACGCGGGCGGCACCGTCGTCCGTCGTCGTCGTTCGCCTGCTCCTCGCGACGTGCCTGCTGCTCGCGGCGACCGTCGCGAGTGCCAGCAGGCCGCTGAAGGTGTCGTCGTCAGAGGGAGATGGTAGTGCGCAGCGTACCGTAGTAGTGGAGTCGCCGCCGGCGGTGGTGTTGGGTTACATCCAGACGGTGGTGGTCGGGACGACCGCGGAGCAAGACGGTGCTGCTGCAGGCCACAGGTTGATGAGCGTCGACATGCTCGCCGGGATCAAGGACTCTGGCCCCAGCCCCGGCGCCGGCCACTAGCTTTGCTAGCTAGAGGCGCCGCGCCGTACGCCGCCGGGAGCTGAGCTTCAAATTATGTGGATGAGATCGATCGTCCTACTGTACGACTGCTGGGCTAGCTCGATCGTATACATACTCTTTGTTCTAAATTAAATTACAAGCCGCTTTAACTTTTTAGATAGATATAAAAAAGTGATTTATAATTTGGAATGGACGAGAAGCAAGTTGTAGTAACTAATTAATGGCCCATTCGACAGGTTTTCTTTGTTCTTTATGCAAAATTGTTACTAAGGTTTGCGTACTGCCTGTAATACCTGGTAGTGGTAAAAGTACATATAGGTAGCAAGTAGTAGTGCATGAAACTGGCCTCTTGTATATATACGTGCCATGTTTCATGTGCATACATGCATGTTACATGAGTTTAATTTGTATTTGCATACATGTATATTTTTTTATATATATTTTTAAAGGTCATATTTGCATATATTCTCAAACATCACATTGTACATTTTTTTATAAAAATATATGAATAATACTCTCTACTTTCTTGGTCCCGTATTATTACATGAAGCATTAAAATCTCTCACAAAGACCTGAGTATATACAAGATAAGTGATCAAAATATCTCTTAAGAGAGAGTAGAGAAGTATTGTGATAAACGAAAGCTACATTGGAAATATAAGAAAGTCAAGCATTTTGGGATAAATATTGAATCCTATTACATCATCTATTTATTTGGGGTGGAGGGAGTACGTCCCAAAAACAATAATGCAATTCTAGATTTGCAATCAATCAAATCTTTTATTATAAAATATTTTCATAATTATTCTAATAATTTGTATTCATGTATAAATATTAGCACTTTTTGTTTATATTTGATCAAACTCTCACAATTTATCTAATTTTAAGAAGAAAAAACAAGAATTATATATATATATTTTTGGATGGGGAGCTGAGAGACGGAGAGTACATGCATATATATGCTACATTGAACCTAATGGCACAAGTAGACTAGTAGTACCGTCAGTCTATATCGTGGCGTACGGATTTGAATTGAAACACCATACGGAACTCCACATTCCACAATGCGTCACGTCAGTCTCAGGACTTGTGGCACTCACTCGATCGAGGAAGTTGGACTCCCTGCTCAGCATGTTCACTTGTTCAGCCCAAAGGAAGAGGAATAATGTGGTCAGAGAACTCAGTAGTCGACGAGCCGGCGCAGCACGGCAGTAGTAGTGACGCCAGCACGGTTCAAAAACGAAATCCTCGTGTGCTCTGACCGCGGCTTTGAATTGACCCACAGGGGTTCGTTTATGTCGTATCGTAATACTGCTGCTTGCGTGGCCGCGCCAGGTTTCCAAAATGTATTTTTTTTAAAAAAAACATGTTTTTTTTATTTACCTTGTTTTTTTGTTTGAACTAGCTAATACTTATTAGGAACTATACCATTATACAAGTGATATTTCTTCTCTTTTCCAGAGCTTTCAAGTGTATTAAAAAGCTTTTGTGATACAAAATCCTTTTTGAAATATTGTGATTTAAAATCTAAAGGAAGTGGTTCTCAAACCAATTTTCATTTATTCGGTATTAAAGAAATGGCCTTTATCTTTTCAAATCCAAACCAACAACTTGCAAACTTTAACCTTGTATTCTTACAAATGTTTTGTTTTTATCAAAATAAAATCCTTTCAAGCAAGATCTTGGATTTGGATCCTCCAAGTTTTTGTTAAACATGTTTTTATTTTGATCAAAATAAAAGGTGCTATCTCCCTTGTATTGTTGTTCATCATGAAAACAAGTCTCTCTTGTGTTGCAAACCTGAGATCTATGGAAAAACCCTCTTTGCAATTTATTTTTGAAAACATGTAGGGAAACCGCCAAAACATTAAAAAAAAGCTTAAGGTTTCGAACCTATGATATATCCAAGACTATACCAAACTATTTCCTTTTCGTTATAAGCCAAAGGTATGGAAAAAAAAACTATTCTGATCAAACTATAGTTTATGAGTAACTGTTTAAAATCCTATCTAAGTAACCCATCTTTACGTCCATCCATCAACGCCTACATCTTCTAGTTCTAGTGCTAGTTCACACCAAAGAGCTTCAGATAACCCACAGTCTTCATCCTGTGGGCAACCATCTTCTGCTGAGGCTACAGGGATAATTGCTTGTTTGAAGGATAAGAGGTTAGCACACAGTCTGTTTCATGATTTACCTCTAGCTTTCTTGTATACAAGATTGCCTCCTATCTTATTCTAATTATGGATGGAATTACAGTTACGATTATCCCAAACTGAGACATTTAGCAAATCTGTTTTAAGATATACTCCCTCCATTCAGAATTATTGCGCGTATTTGTGAAGGACGCAAAGACCATGGATGCCTGTTGCCTTCATTCCCATTAAAGTGTGTGTATTTGGAGCCGCAACAAACTCACTCTGCGAAGAATTCTCCAGGTTGCTGCATGCCTCCGTTTTCCATTAAATCACAGTGTGCTAATGTGCAGAGACTAGAGCCAACCTTTGCTAATCAGAGACGTACAGCCTAACTGACACCGCCCTCGTATTAACGCTGCTCTTGCATTAACGCTGCATGCAGATCCGTTCCAATGCCGTGTGTTGGTCCCCGAGAAATAACAGCATGGAGCGTACAAGTCTGAAACTTTTTCCAGATC
Source organism: Microstegium vimineum (assembly GCA_022036555.1). NCBI lineage: Eukaryota > Viridiplantae > Streptophyta > Magnoliopsida > Poales > Poaceae > Microstegium > Microstegium vimineum. The sequence goes on along the minus strand of CM039125.1, from coordinate 8,616,884 downwards.
TAATGTACATGATAATTCTGAATGGAGGGAGTATTATGCTATACGACTGCTTTAATTTTGTTAACTTAATTAACATTGTGGTAGGGCATAAGTCCTTCAGTATACACCATGGTATCGCAGATTTGTCGCCTCATCTTTGGATACACCCATGCGACTAATGCGAGGCTGGAAAATCTTTAGATGTGTTGTATACGAAGTATATGGTAATGCAAGCCTGAATGATCAGAGTCAAACAGCTTTGTAGGAAGAAATGTAGAGTTGAACTGCTTGTCTGCTTCTATGCGACATGACACTTGCTATAGGTTGGAGAACTAGTTGTTTAATTGCCATAGAATTTTGGAGGGACCGTTTATGCATAGCTGATATGTTGTGCTGGGCTCCTAATTCTATATGCTCATAACAACATGTCTATTTGCACAATATTAATTTTCCTGATGATGCATCATTTGACGGAAGTCGACGACCTTGTTATATGGTGATATCTTTTTAATCAAATCTTTTTGTGCAGTATCGAGGAGTTACATAGACTACTGAAAGACAAAGAGGCGTATAATGCATCCTTCAATTCACTTGATCAAGTGAGAACCCAGAGCAATGTAAGCTCAGTTGCACGTACCATTTATTTGTGTTTTTGTTGCTGACTTCACCAGAGGATACTGAAATCCTTTCAGCATTATAACCCAATATTTTAGCGTTTGTTTCATTCAGTTCCAACTATTATTGAGGTTCGTAAGAGTATTTCCTCAGCTGTATTGGTTATCCTTACTACTCTGGAAACAGTTTGAGACCTTTATTAGTTAATGATGTCAGAGTTATTGCAAGGCTACTCTACTTTTTTCATCATCTCTCTTCTTTACAGTCCATATCTCCTAGTGTACAGAATCGTTGAAAGCTTACATCTTTTGGATATTCAGATGAGCTAAGTTCTAACAGCTGCTTTATTTTTCCTCTAGCCCCTCATCCATGTGTAGTTTTTTTTCTCCACAATGGTAAACCCGAATTTCATCCATTTGTAGGTGACTATTTGTATTGTGATGTGACTTCTGTTGATGTATTAAGTTTGTTCTATCTCAATGCCCCATCTCTGGGATACAAACTCACATTGGAAAATTCCTGGAGTTTTGTGTATTTGGCCAGTTGCTGACATGGCGTTCTTTCTTAATATTCAGGTACATGATGAGCTCAGAAAGGAGACATTTTAACTTGCAAATAACTTGTACTATCTTCTGTCTCTTCGAACAAAGGTGTTTGGTTGGTTTCAAAGAAATAATGCTGTTTCAAAAGTACCCTTTGATTTACTGAATTCCAAATAAGATATATGGAGCTTACTATTTTTTCTCTTTGCATTGTAAACTGCAGGGGAACCAGGTGCAGCACTGTAACCTGCATCTCATGAAGAAAGATAGCAAACACTATAGTCTTGCTACTCATTATTAAATTCTAAAACAAAACATCATGGATAATTTGAAATTAATTGATAGCACAATATGACAACCTTGAACAAATGTTACTGTGAAGCTTTCTACTAGTTCTTATGTTTTCAGTGCCTCATTTTCTTGCTGACATCATTTTGATTTAATAATTTGGATAGTGCACAATCATAAGAGCAACAGAACTGGCTGCTGCCTAAGACAGGTTAACTGATCTGGAGAGGCAAAAGGATGTCGTTATGAGATCCTATTCCCCTGCTGCACTGCTTGAGAAGCTCCAAAGGGCTCTGAACAATAGCATCTTCAGGTGCTGTCTTCTTATATCTTCAGGAATCAGTTGAACCACAATCCCCTCTTTCATTTCTACTTTTAATCTACACGTCTCGGTAGAAGCTTATGAGAAATTCATCAACCTGGAAGAGTCTATCCAAAATTTTAAGCCCTCGGTTCATAATGATACTTGGATTTATATTTGGGGAGGGGCCTCCTTTTCTGTCAGCAAGGCGTACAAACAGTTAGCAGGCTCTCATTGGGTGCACCCCATCTTTAAGTGGATTTGGAGCTCCTCATGTCAACACAAACATAAAGTTTTCCTCTGGCTTTTGGCTCATGACAGACTCAGTACTCGAAATATCCTCCGAAGAAAAAATATGTTCCTTTAGTCCTACAATTGTGTTTTGTGTAATCTCTCGGTTGAAGAAACGGTTGAGCACCTGTTTCTCCATTGTGAATTTGCAAATACCTGCTGGAGCTTTCTTGGGCTGGTGGTTCCCTCCTCTCTGGATCCTTTTCAGATTATGGAGCATTTCAAGGCTCAACTGAATGTCCCTTATTTTATGGAGATCATCATCCTTCTTTGCTGGAGTATATGGAGTGTTAGAAACAATTGTATTTTCAGAGCAGAAGAACCCTCAAGAGATCAATGCAAGTTCATCTTCAAGAATGTCTTTCGCCTGGTTATCCTTCGTGCAAAGAAGAAATACCTTCCAAATATTGAAACATGGCTAGAGCACAATTTGTAATTGACCTTTTTTTTTCTTTTTTCTTTTTTCTTTTTTCTTTTGAGTGATTCGCTCTATCACTCTTCTTTCTGCTTTGGATTTGTACTTTGGTTTGCTAGCTTATTTAATAAATTTTCAGTAGGGGCCTCAGCCCCTCCTGTTTCCTAAAAAACAATTGTATGCGAGTTTGGTTATTTTCTGATTTGTATTTGGATGCAACATACATTATGTCACACGTACTGCTGGCACATATTTGTACATGCGTCGGATTTCTGTTGATGTGATGACCTTGAAGGGTATTGTGGCCACCCAATGGATATGACAATAGCAGTTGAAAAGGAGAAAAAACACTTTAATTCCACGAATTTGAGTTTTGTAAACTGTTTTCCTCAGCATCAATGGGGAAGCTGGACGAGGAGTCAGAGGAGTTGCACCAGAAGTTCCTGGACGAGGACATCGACCTGCCGACCTTTCACCTTTGAGCAGAAGTACAAGAAGCTCCGCACGTCTTACCACATGCTGGCTTTGCTCCATCTCGCCGGCCGGACATCACTCCGCTGATATCCGACCAGACATTTGTGTCAACTTTGTTCTATATATACCTGCTTTCTTATTCTTGTTCTTGCTTTCGTATGGTGTTGAGGACTTCGTTGGTAATCCTGGGATTACTCGCGAATCCTTTTGTATCAACTATGTGTAGGTCTATCGACCATTCTCTTCTGCTTAATGAGATATAGGCATATAGCCTGTCTAAAAAAATTCTTGTTCTACACTGTGCTTGGCCCTATTCTCTGACTGAGTGCAGCTTCTTGTAGTAGTTTTTTTTAATATCAAGATTGTCAGGGGCTCTGCCTTTTCATTCGGTAGGAAGCAGTTAACAGAACTGTACAACATAAATAGAGAAAGTCTTAACCGAAGAGTGAAATCAAAAGAAAAGAAACATAAACATGAGCAGCTACGCTATCTAAGGTCTGTAACTATACAAGCTATTGAGGTTCATCTCTTGCCATAAGAAGCGACTGAATGTCATCTTGAATTGATTCCAGCAGGCGCTAAACATCTATAGACTTGTTGTCGAATACTCTCTTTCCATAGATTCCAAGCTGTGTATACTACGATTTGTGCAATTTTTTTATATGCATTCATTGTGTCTCTGCGCCGTGTTCAAGTGTGTCCACCAGTCCTTGATCCTTGATGTATGTTGGTTTTGCTTCAATCCTTGATGTGCTGACCAGCTTCTTGTAGTTGTTTAAGGGCTTGCCAAGTTGCCAAAGATCAACCGGAGATTGCGTGTACAGTTATATGTCTTGCAAAGCGTCTTACCTTTGCTGGCCTGCTGCCGAGTGACCAAGTTGGATTTATTTGCGGTAATCAAACATTTGCCTAATTTTTCTAATAATAAAGATTTTCTTATGCTCAAAATGGTTAGTGAATACATGTCAGTTCAGTGTTTTGACCAAAGCCGTGGATACATTTATAAACAAAAAAAAAACCGAAGTCCACTGAATTATGGTGCGGTCCATCAATATTGTGCTTTAGATTTGTTGAGAGAAATGTTTTTTTTTGCAGATATGGTAGTTGAGAAACGAGGGAGGTACTGTAGCAGGTTCCTCATCCCCTCTATTTTTTTAGGGTAGTTGTGGCTAAAATATCGGTGGTCGCTATTAAAAATGGATGGAAGTGGAGATGTCCATCGGAGCAAGAGAAAAAAACATCTCACTCTCTCAATGGTACTACTACGGTAGACTTCACTGAGAAAAGGATAGAATGTGCTAAAGAAAAAAAAAAGTGAGAGAGCATCTAGCTCTCTAATGGTAGACTTTCTGGAGAAAAGAAGAGGATCTGGTAAACCTGAGAATATAGTTTGCTACTGCCACTGCCACTGCCACGATCTGCTAAAAAAAAGAAAAAAAATCGTGGAGCGTGGATGCATCAGGTGAGCAGACACGATCACACGAGCAACCAGAACCTCACCACCCCCGTCACGTTCCTAAGCTAACGGTAGGCCTAACTCCCTTGTCCATTTCTGATCTGCCGACAAGCAAAGCAAAGCAAACCCAGCCCTCCCAACCCGACGTACGCTTTCGGCTTGGCTCCACGCGACCTTTTCCGCGCACGACAGAACAAGAGCGAGCTGCGAGCGTCGTCACTCGTCCCCCCCCCCCCCCCCCCCCCCCCCCCAAACGAACGAATCCATGGATCCATCCTGCTCGACGTCTTGTGACGCCAGCGAGACTGCGAGAGCCGTTAATTCGAGACCAGCACGAAGATGCCGCCGCATGAAAGTACGATTGTTCTGGCGCCGGATTTGGACAAGAGAGGGGGTTGCGGGTGCAAGTGGTGCACCTTCTCCTCCTTCCCCTCGTTCTGTTGCCAAGCATGCGTGTGTCACGCCCAAGCGAAAGCAACTCGACGCCAAAATGCGTTGGTGCTGCTGCGATGAAAATATGGAATGAATGAATGAATGAATGGGAAAAGCTGGGCGAGAGACACATGTGTGTTCCCGATCGCATTATGGCATGGGTGGGAGACATGCGTCGATCTAGATCAAGTCGTCAACTTGCGTGCGTGCGAGGAGATCTGGTGGATTCGTTGGATTTGCACTGGTCTCTGCATTATTCCCTTCCTTGGGGAGTGCCAAGTACCCCAACCACATCAACACGTTCATCAGACGGCAACGTTCCCTTTCGAACGATTCGGCGGAGCTCAACTGCTGAACGACAAGGGCGGGCAAGTACGAGTGCTCGAGTTTTTTTAGCAGAAAATGGCGACAGTTCATCAGATTGTGCGCGAGGGTCCTTTTCGTTCCGTTTCTTTCCTGTACAGAAGAAAGGCAGCGCCTTACATTCAGGCTTTCAGCCCTGCAGCCATTATTGTTACATTTCTCCCCCCATTCTTATCTTCACTTGCTGACTCCTGACTGCTGTTTGGGTTTCACTTTCACAGCGGTTCGAGAAAATATATAGAAATTTTTTTAAAAAAGGAAACAAACTTAAACCAACTTTGCTTTGCTGCTAGCAAGAACAGTTGGTTGCGTTCGACCTAGATTGATTGACGATGGCACCGGGCTACTGCATCCGGCCGACTCGCTCGGCGGCGGCGCGCATAACGCCCTCAACCAGCTGGGGCATGCAGAGGTCGGCACCTCCGCACCCGGCGCGCACGCCCACGCTGGCCATGTACCGCTGCACCTCCGTGCGGATCAGCTCCTGCATCGCCGCCATGAAGTCGGGGCTGAACGGGTACGCCGAGGGCGCGGGTGCTGCAGCCGGCGGAGGCGGTGAAGGCGATGGCGGGAGCTCCTGGAACTGGCTGTGGGCGCGGTCGTGGTGGAACCGCTGGTGGTCCGCCGTGCCAGGGAGCGCGAGACTAAGCGAGGTGAGCGGGTCCTCCTCCTGCGGCCGGCTCATCGCGCAGTCCGCCGGCTCGAACCCGCCGGACCGCGCCACCGGGCGGTAAACCTGTCCGGAGCCGGAGCCGGCGCCGTGGCTGAGGTCGCTACGGTCGGACCCCGACCCCGACCCCGAGGGGCTGTCGGGGGAGAGGCTGACGCGCTTGCTCGGACGCGCCGCCTCGATATCTGCGGCAGCGGCGGTGGCGTCAGCGGAGACCCCCGAACTGGAGACGGCGACGGCGAGCTTGCGCTTGAGGGAGCAGTTCCAGTGGTTCTTCACGGCGTTGTCGGTGCGTCCAGGGAGGAGACGCGCGATAGCGGCCCAGCGGTTGCCGAGGCGTGCGTGGGCGCGGACGATGGCGGCGTCTTCCTCCGCCGTGAAGGGGCGGCGCTCCACCTGTGGCGACAGCTGGTTGCACCACCGGAGGCGGCACGACTTGCCCGACCGCCCCGGGATCTCGCGCCCGATCGCGGTCCAGTTCCGCGCGCCGTGCCGATCCACGAGCCGCCGCAGCGCGTCGTCCTCCTCGGGACTCCATGGGCCCCTGATCCTGTCGCACTCCGCCTCGGCGCCGCCGCCCATCGTCTCCGCTCTGATCCGATCCGATCCCTCGTCGACGGACGGATGGACGGACGTAGAAGACAAAAACACGACGACTTGTCGCGGACGGACGGACGAACGAGTGGGGTTGGTTGGTTAGCGGCGGGGCGAAAAGGCGTTTGGTTCCTTCCGGTATCTGTCTCTGCGAGCAGTGGTAGTGGAGGTGGAGGCGGTGGAAGTGGAGAAGACGAGACGAGGGGTGGAAGAGAAGTTTGGTTGGAGTAATAGTGACGGGGCAGCGGCGGGTATTTATAGCGGCGCGGCGGCCGGTGACCTGACCGGCAATACAGCTGGCACCCAACGCACACGCGTCGCGAACCCCGGAGCCACCTCACGCGGCCGTACCCGCCCCGCTCTTGTCGTTTTTCCAGCTGTATGGCATGTGGGGGCGGAGTGTTCGTGGGCCCAAGGGGCCAGTGAGGGTTCGGCGGTTTGGCCCGGTGCCGGTGGGTGGTTCTGAGAGCGTGGGGCGGGGCGGTTCGCCTCGGTGGATTCGAAATTTGAACCGTGTCTCCTGCTGCTGCTGCTGCTCTCGTACGTGGGGAGTGGGAAACGGCTGGCTGGTGGTGCCGTTGCGACTTGCGGGGTCGTCATGGATGGGATGGGTAACGGCCACCGGACGGGTTCGGTTTTGGGATTGGAATGGGAAGGTGAAACAGCGAGCCCCGGTAATCTAACGGCGTCCGCCTCCTCGACTGATGCGTGCACGGAGCCAGCTGTCTCTCTCGGAGTCGGACCATAAAAAATCGTGGAGACGATCGATCAAGCCTTGCCGTTTCGTCGTTTTGTGGCGCACCGCGACAAGGCATGGAGATACTCTACTACTAGTGGTGGAGTGGACTGGAAACTACTAGTACTCCTACTACTACTACTACCCCGGGGGAAGTGGAGTGGAACACAAAAAAAGCCGCGTCGTGGACTCGTGGCGGTACGTGCTTGCGTGGCGAAGCAGAACCGACACGGGACGGGACGCATGATGGGTGGTGACGCGACCCGCGCCCACCCGCATGCGCGGTACCTGTGCTGTGCTGTGCTTATCCATCCATCCGTCCACGGTCCACGGATCCACCCAGCCGCACACGCACACGGACAGCCCCACTCCCGCACGGAACCAACGGTCCATCATCCATCGATCCATCCCCCCTGCGGTCTGCGGGGCGACGTGCAGGTACACGCATCGCCAGTTCATCGCGACCGTGCCCCCGCCCACCCCACATGGGGCCCTCGCGCCCGACCGCTCACCGTACAGGCGTGTACCGCCCGGTATGTACCCGACCTGGGCGGGGCCTGTCCTTTCCTTTGCCGCTGCTTATGACCGGTGGTCCCGCGGGGCGGATGCCGGATCCGGCCAAGGCGGCAGTTTGGGCGCTACTATACGGAGGGAGGGGGTTGTGCTTATGCGATAGATAGATAGATAGGGACGGTCCACGCGCCAGGCTGGCGCGCAGATCTTTTTCTTTTTTATATTTTCAATCAATTTCTAACAGTTTTCAATTCAAAAGCGGCGCGGCTTCGTGGGTGCCAATTATGGCTTTGTGGTCGTGGGCGTTGGCCGAGGGCGTGCCACGTACTGTACGTGCGCCGATCTCCCCGGCGACCAGTACATGGTGTCATCCGTCCGTTCCGTAGAGTCATGGAACGTGACACCATGGTCGTCGCTTCCTCACAGAGGTTGTGTTTAGATACTGAAATTGGGGTGAAAAAAATCATGTAGTATTTGTCACGTTACATTGTAGTAATTTTGTTTTTATTTGGTAATAATTATCCAAACATTAATTAATTAGACTTAAAATGTTCGTCTCGCAAAGTACAACAAAACTGTGCAATTAGTTTTTTATTTTATCTATATTTAGTACGTCATATATGTGCCGGCATTTTGATGTGACGAGAAATAAGAATTTGATGGGATGGAAAATAGAGAAAAAAAGTGGTAACAGAAAGCAACGGCGCTGTGGACTGCAGAACCTAGCTATAGTAGAGATACGAATCTGGAGTCCTCGACTCTCACTTTCAGCTAGGATGCGCATGATTCACACTGGCTGACGTGCGGGCCAGGGAGAGGAAAACGCAACCGACGTGGATGCGCGCGGCACCCGAGGGCGCGGCCAGGCTGGCGGGGCATTGAACGGCCCCCCACCCCACCGACAGGAGCCGGTACCCCCGTACTAGTAGTCTCTCCAGTCCTCCACCCGCGAGAGTTGCGGCTGCAGGCAGCTGCCAACCCCTCGAGAGGCCTCAACCAACGACGACCACCACCCCGAGCCGAGTCGACCCCGGTTGCGCACTTCCGGCCGGCCAGCCAGCTAGGACACCTCACCGGTCACCACACCACCGCCGCCCGCGACACGCGCCAGGGGAGGCGGTTGGCTGGCGCACGCGGCGGGCAGCTTCGTCGCAGCTTCCTGGGACGCGACCTGGGATTTGTTTAAGGCAGCGGAGCAGGAGATCTTTGCGTCGCGCGAGCATGTGAGATGTGCCCGGCCGGTTACCAGGTTTTCATGTGCTTTGATGATTTGATTAATTAATTAATTAATTATTAAGCCACAAGGGAAAAGGAAAACAAAGGCAGGCCTCTGCCTGCTGACACTGCCCTAATCGCGCTGTCATGCGGGATGATGATTCTGCAGCGAGGGGCAGGCGATCGCACCTCCCACCCACCCGTGCAGTCCTGCCCTGCCGTGCGCACGGGGCACGAGGCTGCCGGTGACGTCAGTGACTCGGCGGTTCGCCTGTTGTGCCTCGCGGCGATTAAAAATTTCGTTCAACGGATGGACGGATGCAAAGTTCGGTCGTGTGTTAGGTTAGGACGAATGATTTATGCGGTTGATAAAATAACTAATGTTGTTATTTCGTTGTATTTGTATGAATTCATTCGTTTATGCTCACGAAGCCGCAGCATCGACTTAGCCGATCCCACACGCTAGGTGAGCTTTCGTCGTATGATGCGGTTTGTTAGATCTGAGGTTAGGTAAGCGCCGAGCCTACCCGCGATTCGTGCGTGGGGTTTTATAGCCGTCGTCGCCGAATATTATATAATAAAAAAAAAACTTGCAAAAGCAGCAGGCGACTACTACTACTCGAGCTCGAGTTCGCTTTTGCAAAAGAGAAGGCCGGGGAACGAACGACAGGCAGTTGGTCAAGATCAGGATGGAGCAGGCCACGTAGCCGCCGCGTGCGGACGAGCTTCCAGTTCCAGACCACCGGAATCCAGATTGCGCTGCGGTCTGCTGCACGGGCCACGGGCTGCCAGCTCACTCTCCGGACGCTTTTGTGTGGCCGTTGGCTTTGTCCCCGTTCTAGTACGGACGATAGGTCACGGGCCCCGTTTCGTTGGCCGTTAGCCCGTACACAGACGGACTTTTCCGACGTCCATGGGAGGGTGTTGGGCCTCGTATTGACCCAACTGCTTCTCCTCCTGACAAGATTCTCTTCCATTGATGTGTGCTTCTTTCTATGTTCTCCTTTAGCCAGTCACGTCTTCTCGTCCCCTTCGACAATGCACAAGAGGAAGTGTGAGCTTTGTTTACGTGAATGGCAAGGGCTTGTTCGATTGTCTAGGATCCATACTCTGGAAGGATAGAGCTGTTCTCAGATGGAATGATTAAGTAATTTGTACGATAATGCATCACCTGAATTGGTTCACCCCTTCATTCCTGAATAACCGAACGACCTCTTAAACAATTTGCATTGCAATAGTAAATTTGAAACAAACATTACAATTACATGCATAATGCATCGATGGCAATGGAATTGGTAAGTAGAGTAGATAAAAGGTAAAGAGATATTGAGAACCTATAATTGAAAAAACAACATGTTCCCTTCCTTCTTCCCAATATTCTCGAGCCCAATGCTCATGATGACCGCCAAAAGATGGCTTCCTATTGCCAAGATGGTCGTATAAACCCTTGAGAAGATATTTAAACAAAACTTGTTTATATCATGTTGAAATGGTGTGTTTAAATTGTTTTTATTGCTTTGGCTGTTTAAGTGGTTAACCGTTTAATTTACCGGTCATAGCATAAACTACATGTGCACTCTTTGAGTAGCATTTAAAGACTTGTAGGCAACGGTTTAAACATGTTTATGGGGACAGTTAATGGTATACCATAGTTGTGGGGAATGAGTCTATTGGGAATTCTGTTATGGTGATTTAATAAAACAATTAAGTAAGAAGCAAGTTGTAGTAGAGAAAACATTGGACGGCCTGGAGAAACATGGTTAAAAAACATTTAAATTGTTGGACACTAATAAAGCTATGAACAAGTACCACATTTATTGTAGTTGATTGTGCACTTGAACAAGCTATCTTTGAGTCAAATTGCTCCAACATCATCAAGCAACTGATCAAACCAATTGCTACGAGATCCGCCTCTAGCTTTATCATTATCATCTTATAAGCTCTAAAAGTACCAGCGAGATCCTAAAGGAGAGAAAGAGAGAGAGCGCGAATTTGGTGTCGCTCCTGATGACTTCGTCTGCCAAGATCCTATACATCACTGTAGGGCTTGAGGAAACGGCTCCAGCTTGGCGATTAGAGAAGGTGTTGGAGCCGGCCCATGCAGAGATCATGGCTTGTCTGCAGGTGATCCAAAGAGTTATTAATCTAGGAATTCAGAACATCATCTTGGAGACTGACGCAGGTGCTTTGGTAAAGGCATTGATGTCTTCCGTTCTGGATACAAGCTCTGCGAGTGGTTTGCTTTGGGAGCTAAAAGACTTACTTGCGACTTACTTGCTTGTAATTTTGCCTCTAAGCGAGTTGCTCATAAGCCTTGCTCTTGTAATTCAGTAGCACATAGTATGGTCTAGCTGCTCATGGGGTTGGACTGAGTCCAGACTTTGTGTGTCAGGGATAGTATCACTCATTGTATCTAGGTTTTGGTTACCAAGGATTTGGCGCCAATTATTTCGTAATGGAGATCCCTTCTGATTAAAAAAACACTCAGTGATCCTTATGCTATTATTATCAATCTAGCTATTATTATATCACTGCCGATTATCCATCGTTGGACCCAATTTTGATAATGATGCCAAAGTTATTTAGATCCAACAGTGACACCTGGATATATTCATAACATATTTGTTTCCAAGTCACAAAAAAAACATATTTGTTTCCATATGTGACGGAACCTCTTAAAATCAGGGCCCACTTGCCAGGATTAACGTCCATCCGACTTAATCCCAACAAATGATCCAAGTTTTAATTGGTCCGTCAGGTGTCGCCGTTTTGCAACGGGTCATCCACCTCTTTTCGAGCAGGATCCTCATTATAACCATCGCAGAAGTAATACAATAATTTAGTTTACAAACCAAAGGTTTAGAAATATAACATAAGTGTCATTACTACATCAAGCTGGTGGTAAAGATTATAAGACGATACTCTGCCCAAGAGTTATACCAGGACTGATCTTCAACGACAACAACTGCGGACATACAACGCGAAGTTGTACCCACCGATCTAGGAACATCATCTGCAACATGGGTTAACAAACCCTGAGTACGGGAGTACTCAACAAGACTTATCCGACAAATAAAATATTTGGTGGACAAAAGGTATGCAAGTCATAGGTATCAAGGTGGGGTTTTACAAGAATCAAGTGTTTTGCATAAATGGGTATTTATAAAAAGAATTGAAATTCATTTAATTCGTTCATAAAATTACTCAGGTACCGATCTAGATTTATGATCGATATCAAAGTAATAAACCATCCATGAAAGGAAACCATCAAGTATCCAATTTAAGTTTCATTAACTACGATGTAAAAGGTAGGGTTATGTTTCCATATCCGAGGAACACGACAATTCAAACCGGTTTATCTCAGCTGGGGCTTCCCAATCACACGACATATACATCACTAAAGCACGCATATGACTACCTTTCCCTGGATCCTCTCGCCAAAACCGGGGTTCCGCCACCCGAGAGCACAATACACCTCCATCCAGTTCCGTAAACTTGGAGGGTACACACTACTCTAGCAATCTCTCCAGTGCGGTTTGACCGTTCTTAAGACGAGAATAGCCAGAGTCCAGCTTCCCCAAGGTATGTGATAAGTACTCCAAAGTCACAACCCTTCTACTTTTTACAACGGACGGTCCCTAATGACACAGGCGGAAAGAACCCGCTCACCAGTCATCACTGATGGCTCCCAAACACCGTGTCCGCCCGGTCCCGATTATTACTTCCAACATACCATCATTTTCTTTTTAAGACATAGCCATTTGCCGTAGCAATCCGCTATTCTTCTAAAAAACAGAACCATTGCCGAAGCAATCATGTTATCACATATTCTCGCAGATGACAAAAAATCATCTGACTCTATCGGTCTAAGCATTGCTAAGCAGCATAAAGCACCATTCGTATTTTTTAAAACGGTATCAAGGTACAGGAAGTAAGTAATTCAAGGTAAGGCTATGCATCAAGTAGGAATTTGATTAAAAAGTAACCATGCAATAATTAACCATAGGTGTATTTAAATAAAAGCTTTTAAATACAAGGAAGGGTTAAATGCATCGGGGCTTGCCTGGGTAAGAACACTGGTTAGTGTTTGTTAGATGGTACTTGTTTGTCAAGTATTATTGATCGACATAAGAAAACCGAGATTATCCATCTTCTGGATTCATCACCAATACATCTTCGATTAGATCCACCAATCTTCGTCTTGTGCTTCGATATTAACCATCACGTATGAATCTATCGTACCTTAATGATATGCAAAGATGCAAATGTATGAATGCGTAGAAAAGTAATCTAAGATAAATCACGACAAAGCATTCAATCAAGGATAAGGGGACACTAGACATTTTAAAGCACTAAGACCTACTAAACATAGTTATTACTCAAGCATATCACTTTGCTTTAACTAACATCACACAAGAACTACATACACAAACACTTATCAAACTAGCATGTTAAACATATTTAAAGTGTTTCACATATTTGTTTCTTAATCTAAGAAAATTAATGTAACTATTATATGCATATAAGTTAAGCACTATCAAACATTTACACAAGACCAAGTCAAAGCAACACTTCTCATGCATGCAGTTTTGGACAGCAAGACAACAATCACCATTTTAATCATATCTAGAGTTTTATAAATCAAAAGGACTGGCAAGAAGACATTCTGGAAAGCTTATGAAATTATCTACATTTCATTTCATACTAGCATAGCATGATTCACAAGTTAAATAAGTCTAAATTACAAAGTTACAGAATCTGTTCTGAAAAACAGAGAGCAACCACTTCTGATCTCCAACTTGAAACATGCATAAATCATAAACTATTTGGCCAAATACCACCAAATTTTAACAGCAGGTAGATACATGAGTTATATACAACTTTGTTATTCACAAAATTCTCAAAGAACAATATTAACATGGGGTAATTTATATTGCCCTCAAAACTGTTCAGAAACTAGCAATTGCAATAAATAAATATTAACTTATGGTGCAAACACATAATTTGACAAAACCAATATTACCAACATGTCATACATGACTAATGAAAACTAGAAAACATAGTTTCTATTGCTAAAAAAAATTATTTGCATACATTTTCTTAATTTATTTAGATAATTAGGTGTAAATATGATCACATAACAAACTTGCATAATAAATTCTACCAAAATTACATAGTCCTAAACATGATTTAATTAGTCTACTGCAGAAATTTCATATCATTTAAACAAGTATATAAGCCTCTATGAAAAAGGCAAAAGCTCTATTGCAATCAACTTAAACAACAAGGCAGATTCTGCACTCAATTTTAAACAGCTATAACCTGAGATGTACAATACCTAAAAAATATGAATCTTAACATTTTGGAAAGCTTATGAAATATAATTCAATTATTTTCACAGTGCCAAAGCCTGAATCTAAAAGTAAATTGCCCAAACAACTCATTCTTCTCAGCTCTGTCCAGAAAGTAAACAGATTCACAACACAATTTATAAAATTCATAACTCCTAAAATATAAAATCTATGACCATGAAATTTTAACAGTAGCTGGATCATAAGATTATCTACCACTTTGGTATTCAACTCATCCACAGAAAACATAATCGTGACCACAAAATAAATTGTTTACAAACATCACAACAGCAGTTTTAAACAGAGACATAGTAACTTTGCCATTTTTATAACTCAACAACCATAGACCCTAAAATCATGAAATTTTAAACAAACATCAAGCATAAACTTGTAAACATCCCATAAAAAAATTTCAAAATTATTTGACAAGTATTACAGTGACTACGAAAATAACAAAAACATCTTAACAGAATTGACCTACTTGCACAAAATGATTTTTACAGAAAAATTTATGAACTAAACTACCAGATATTATGGATCTACTGCATAGAGAACTTCATTAGGATTCCAAAAAGTCCAAAAACACATTCATACGATATTTCTATGAATTATTACGAATTTTCAAAGATCAGCAAAATTATGAGAAAAATAATTACGAGATTTTTCATATGCATCAGGAATCCCAACTTTTTAAGAAATCAATTAAGCCCTTATAAGTAAATTCACGAGTCATGAAATATATGCATAAAAATTCAATAAAAATCACCCCTCACCAAACTAACCTTTCTTCAACCTTTTGCCGTAGAAATTCATGGAACCAAAGATTGAAGGTGGGATTCATGACCGAGTTAGTTTAGGGATCAAGGAGGAGCTAGGGATGGTAGGATTAACAGTAGAGAGGGAGGAACAACAAAAGATGAGGCATGGAGGAAGACCCGATGGAGTGGAGGACTGAGCAGAGCTGGGCGTCGGGCTCGGCCTCCTGCCGATGGAATCGAGAGGGCAGAGAGAGAGGGAGGAGGCGAGTGAAAGGGAGAGAGGGAGAGCAGAGATCGAGAGCTGGAGACCGGTCTCCAATTTCTTTTCCCCTCCACTCGACACACGCAGGGGCAGGTGTCGGGCAAGGATCGATGAGAACGGGAGGAGAGGACACGCACGAGCGTGTGTTGGCAATGCCCGGCACCAGCTCAAGAAAAGCCCACGAATGTGATTGGTATTTACAAGAATGCCACTCACTTGAATCTCTTCCAAAATCAAAACCGTTTGTCGATTTGATCAACCGATTGCACCATCATGCAGAGCAACAAAAGTAGATCAACATGGCATAAAGGAGTTTGATAGATTTCAAAAGGTTTGATAAATTTTAGAGAATGCGGAATGTCAATGTCAAAGAATAGGAATTCCAGATTTTGAAAGCGTTGAACACTTTAACAAAGTTAATTTCTAGAGCCATTACTTGACAGGCTTAGAGGGAGATTTATACTTGGGTCATTTAAACAAAGTTTAAATTATGATCTATTTCCATAATTTAGAAATTAACACCTACGGTGTTACACCATATTATTTCATTTATAGTCCGACAAGACATTTTTGAATATTTACTTGATACAAACCATGCATAAAACTGAAAAAGTCTAGCTAGCACAACCATACAAGTTAAATATCGCACAACAATAAACATTTATTTTCATTTTGTGTCTAGCCACCAATTACCAAGTGATACTAAGATCATTCTATGGTTTTATAAGTTGCCGCTGATTGCCAGGTCATAGTAAGATCATGTATGACCCTAGCTAGTATTAAAATACTAGGATCTGATTTAATATGATAAAATTCATATAAAGTTTATTTTAATTCACTAAAAATCATGCTCTCTTTTGTTAGCTAGGCACCACAATACAGAGTATGATTTTAGTAAACTCATGAAGTCATACATCCTGAGCCCGTCCAAAATGCCTTCCTGCTGGGCCAATGTGCTCCCGACGGGGCCAGACGTACGATGGTGATGAAGAATGAGAAAACGATAGCGTCCTTCCGATGTTCCGACGATTGTTGTCAGCCAAGTCATAGACATTGGTTCCAAAGTGTTTGAGAAGTTTCGTGTCGGTTGCCACTGATGGTCAAATTAGTCTACACGCAGTGGCGGAGGGTGAGATGAAATTAAGGGGGTCATTTCGGTAGTTCTTGCACAACACAAATGGTCATTAAAAGAAACTTCACAACTGATATATTTTGAAAAGCTACATTGTACAGTGGATTGTAATGTGCATAGGAGAAATGAATAGTCAATAGACTAGTTTGCAGCTTATCAAAGCGCGGCATGATTTTTAGTGAACACTTTCTAGGTCGGTGCACACTTGCATGTCTAAGCGTGAAAGTGGGGTATTCTAAAAAATGATACTACTACTAGAATGCTCGTAGCTATGCTCAAGCAAAACATCCTGCTGCCATCATGCTATGGGCCTAGAAAGTGTAGTGCAAGCATAGTGCATACAAAATCAACGAAAGCACCACGCATCCACACGTCTGGGTCCGGGCAGCTCTTCCTCGAGCAAAAAGACATGCATGCCACGAAAGCACCCCGCTGCCGCACCGCCACCGCCACCAGCCGTAATCATCCCAACACCATCTCCGTCGATGCCGTCTTCGCCACATTGACGTCGTCGACTCCTTCCTCGCCCCTGCCATTGTCGATGCCGCCATCATCGATCCCTGCCGCTATTGACGCCCTCGCCTTGCCGCCGCCGCCTCCACGGCCTTCCTCGACTCGCTCTCGATACACGACTGCCGACCGGGGTCCTCCTTGCCATTGGCACGCGTCCGTTGGTGCTTCTTCCCCTCCTAGCCCTTTTACATACACTTTCTTGATGGGTCTGGATTTGTAGCATTGCAAGATCTATGTGCTCTATGCTTTTTCCAGTACTTTGTTGTGGCTACTAATTCATTTCCTTTGGTGGTTAATTACTGCACCTTGTCCTTTGATATGATGCATTTTATTATTATTATCTCTATATTTGACAATAGTTTCTCGGCCACGGAACCCATCCACGTCACCTCGAATTGTGTTCGCTATGAAAATAAACATACAACCATAGAGGAGGAGTCTGAGTTTGTATTCATTTCGTTGCCTCAGGGTTATTCCATTGACGACGACATAAAACTTGGGCTGCGGCTAGAGCAGTTCCGTATCATGAGTTGTGTCAATGGGATTATCAAATTTGTTGCCTTAATTGGATTGTACGAGAACAACTTTGTAAATGATAAAATAATGCTAGAAAGCTGGACTCTCTCGCCTGACCTCAAGGTGTGGAAGATGATATACAATCCGCTGGAAATCCAAGATTTATAGGCAAGTATGAGCTGAATTTACCAAATATTCCTCCAGTGTTCCCTATTCTTAGCTTTGATAAAGATAAAGTTGTCTACCTCAGCCTAAAAGAGATTGAACGCAAGAATGTATATGACATCTATGGACAGTTTGAGGCTTTAATGAAGATGAAGTTGTCTACCTCAGTCTGAAAGAGATTGAACGCGACAATGTCTATGACATCTATAGACAGTTTGGGGCGTGCATGTTGTGACCAAATCCTATCACATTATTCGTGTTCACGTGATACAAAATAACGTCCTTCACTGCACAAAAATATCTCAAGGCACACCTATAACATTGCATTGACCTACTATTCATGCTACTGAGTTACGAACTATGAGGTAAGGCCTCTATATCTCTAGGCCTTCTTTACCATCTTTGTGTCTTCACTATAGGAGCAGTATAAATTTAGTGAGTTATTATTAACGAATATGACAAGGTACATTATGTTGAATTTAAGTAATTAGTTTCTAAACTTTGGATGTGGATGGTATATAAACTTTAGTCTTTTACAAGTGGTAGAAAATCATTCTCGAATAGGGAGGGATGATAGGGGTATTTAAACCGAGTTAGAAGAGAGAATGAGACCCCACACTCATGCTATCAATATTATATACAGACGAGTGGTAGTTTATATGCGACCCCTTGGTGAGATTAAAATTAACAAGCCACTATACAAGCTTTTATTGGGCTTCTTCTAGGGGGAATTGTCTCATACAAATATGGACTCCTCCACCTTATTCGCTCTTTACTTTTGGATAGCCTATTTCACTAGGTTGTTGGAGCATTTCAAGAGTAATTAAATTAGTAAATGTTGACACAAAAAGCGTCGTATTTTCGAACACCTCGGGCTTATATCCGAACTCGATTTCCAAGGTGTGCCAGTCGATTTGACCAGTTAATCGACAAGGACGATAACTAGAACAAGATTGAACGAGATGACAGCAATACGCCCGGACGTCAAGGCTCAACTTGATCAAAACGCGGAACTCGCGAGGTAGACGGAGGTCTTGTAGATGCAGCCCGTCGAGATTGTAAGAACTCGTGAATAAACTAGAACTAATGCGATAAAAGTAGATGCTGGAAAAGTAGATAAAAGTAATAGATTTGTATTGATTTGATATATTTTTCTACACTACTCCTAGGTACATATTTATACTCCGGTAAAAGGAGTTATACATGGACACAACTCATACCTAAACAAAACTCCTATTTTTAAGGAAATAAAACGACTCGTGCAAGAGTCGACTCAAACTAACACAATAATACTAGCATAAAATTGCCAGTTTCCTTATCTGTATTCCTTACGATGAAACTTTCCATCGGCAGATTTCTTCAATCCGCAACTTCCTTTTATTGCCATCGGTAACTTCCTTTTTATTGTCATCGGCAACTTCCTCCTGACGTTAGCCACATCAACCTGTATCCGTCGGCAATACCTCTTTATCGGCAAACATATCTTCTTTCTCCCTTGATGCTTCTTCCATCAAATTCACCATCGACGATCGGTAATTTGACCAACAGTATCTTGATGCCGATGAGGAACACCGATTACTCCCTTGCCGATCAATGCACTTGGTCTAATATTGACCCGTACAAAAAACGGTGTCAACACATGCCCCCCAATTTCGGAGTATAAAATATCTTATGCGCCGAAATTTGCTCTATTGTAATCTTTCCCTCCAAAAACGCCTATGTCATTATTTTGATTATCGCGCACCATCATTGTAAATTACCAACAACTCCTGCAACTGAAGCACCAACAGTTACAATCCCTCGATCACCGCGCAAATTCATCGCGATATCTTTCCATATCTTTGCTCAGTAAAAAGAAAACTCGAAAATGCCCTTATACCTAGGCCTATAAATATTACCGCATGTTCTCCTTTTCACCCCGAGCTCACATTCTCATCTTCATTCCAACATCATCTCCGAAGAACACTCCGGCAATCACCGGCGGCTTCTTCTCTCATCAGGAGGCGTGACCCCTTGCAAGAATTCCTCCTTCAATGGCGATCAACTTCACTGCTTCCACGGTAATCTTTCTTCTTTCCCCGCTGGATATACTGCAATTTTATCCTTCCGTATTGTTTTACAATTCCTTCTCTCTTTCTTCCTTCGCTTTCTGAATCTAGGAAATGCGCAACAAAATAGTGATTCCTACCGATAAAGAACATCTCTGCTATTTGGGCCCAATGGGGAATACCGATCCGATCAACCTTATCAACGCAGAGACCAACCACATCCCTTTTAGATCCGAGCATTTCGATCTAGGGTTATGGACGGACACCTTTCTCTCTTGGCCCAAACCTACCAAAGGGTGGAAGAACTGGTACCTCAGGATAGCTAGATCACAACAACTCTATTGGTCAGAGCGCAACATCGACCAATGCATCAGATTGTCCATTTTCGATATGGCCAAGAATGAAAATATGATGATTGCGGCTTCTTATTTCTAGTCCGATACAATGAACGCATTTTTATTCAGACATGGACCAGCCACCCCTACACTTGCCGATGTACACATGCTTACCGGCCTCGACGTTTCTTCTGCCGATCCTGCCACCCTCTTCCGCAGAAAGTCTGAACGTCGGGTAAGTACCCGTAACATCGGTGGTTGGACCGGATACATCCAAGAGTATCAGAAGACTGGATCGGTAGCCCCAAGGGAGCACGCCACCTTCCTTAACATGTGGTTGGAGAAGTTCGTTTTCTGTGGCAGAACAGTCGGACCCACCAACATATATCTCCCAACAGCAGAGCTTTTGGCCGATGGAGGATTCCCCCTTGGCCGATACCTCCTCGGTTCAGTTTATCGGCTCCTACACCAAGTATCGGAAAAACTACTACTAGGCGAGCCCATCAGCAACCTTGGAGGTCCTTGGTGGTTCATCAACTTATGGCTGAATGCCCATATGCACAAATGTCTCCAATTTGATCAGTTTAGCCAACAGTTCTCAAGAGATATATCTGAAGACTATGTCTTTGATGATGATGAATCGGCAACCCGTTCCCCACTCAATTTTGGGGAAGCCATGATAGTGCTACCAGGAACCGATGCCAACGTTGATCAATTCGGCATGTTCTTCCAAAGGCTTTACTGCAGGATCCCTGCTGCAGAATGAGTCTGGTGGCCTTATGTCGATGAAGACAACCAATTTCCACTCTCTTTCAACCTTACCGATGGGAATATACCACAAAACGAAACAATCAAGAAGGCTACCCTCATTCCCCGAGCTATTCCAGTTAACGTCGTTGGGACTGGGAAGAACTCTCATCCATCTTACGATTTCTATTATCCATCGGCAGCGGCAAGACAGCTAACATTCGGTCAATTGTCGATCAAACTCAGCTATGTCAATGTGATTAAACCAAGAGAGGTTATCTCCAGTGCTATGGATTGGAATAAAATTGTCACTCTTTCTCCTCATGCTGATGTAACCAACATCGACTTATCTTCTTGGGCGCCGACATCCTTCATCACTGAATCATACAAGTCCTGGTGGCAAGAGTGGAAGGACCAACTATTTGCTCCATCATCACACTACTATAGGCACTTGATTGATACTGATCATGTCATACCCGACGACGCGGTAAGCTTATTTCCGATACTACTTCGTTAACTTTTCAAATGTATCGGTAACTAACCCTCTTGTCGGATACCTAGAAATAGGGTACCCAATTTACCGGACTCCACAAAAACAAAATCACCATCAGGGGGCTCCTCCGCCTCGCCCGAGCCAAGGTGGCGTCATCCGGGATGTCATCAACCCTCGGGGGCTCCTCCGCCTCGCCCGAGCCAGGGTGGCATCATCCGAGACGTCATCAACCCTCGGGGGCTCCTCTGCCTCGCCCGAGCCGAGGTGGCGTCATCCGAGACGTCATCAACCCTCGGGGGCTCCTCCGCCTCGCCCGAGCCAAGGTGGCGTCATCCGTGATGTCATTGACCCTCGGAGGCTCTTCCGCCTCGCCCGAGCCAAGGAGGCATCATCCGAGACGTCATCGACCCTCGAGGGCTCCTCCGCCTCGCCCGAGCCTAGGAGACGTCACCCGTAACGTCATCTACCCTCGGGGGCTCTTCCGCCCCGTCCGAGCCCAGCAAACGTCATCCGTGACATCCCTCGCCCTCGGAGATCTCATCACCATCCCCAGCCTAGGGTGCCCTGTAACAACCCGGGTTTTCAAACCACACAAAAATTATAACTTTTTAAAATTTTTCCTAGGTAACCCATGATTGGTGTTTGCATTTTGGAAACCCTACCTAGTTGCACAAGTAGCACCCACTAGCACTAACTATAGATTGCATAACATGTTATTTAACTTAACCCCTGAGTTGTTTCTTTTGGATTTATGTGTTGCTAATCAACCTAATCAAACTCTCTTGCAACTTAAAGGAAAAAGAAAAAGGAAAGGGAAAGGAGAGGGATCTGGCCAGCCAACCAGCCCAGCCCACCCACCAGGCCAACAGGTAGTCCAGCAGCAACCGCGCAGGCCCAGTCCAGCAGCGCCGCGTGCGCACAGCACGGCCTCGCCCCGCTCCTCTCTCCACCTCGCTGACAAGTGGGCCCAGGGGACCCACCTGTCATCCCCTACCTTTTCCCTCCCTCTCTGCTTTTCGCCGGCCGAAATAGAGGAGGCAGAGCCCCGCGCCGGAGCCAGCTTCCACCGCACTGTACGCACCCGCACGGCCCCACGTGTAAGCCGCCGAGACGCCGCGCGCCGCACCTCCCCTTTTGTAACCGCCCCGCTCGACGCCAAGGGAGCAGTAGCAGGCATGCGATGACGCCGCCATCGTCACGGTGGTCACGCCACCGCAGTGCTGCTTTTTGACCGACGCCATTCGAATTGGAGCGTGCCACAGCCGCCGAAGCCACCCCGCTCCCCGAAAACCCTAGCTACGACCCCCTATCTGTCCTACACGTACCCCCGACGCATCTCTCGCCCTCCTCCTCCTCAATGGACGATGTCGGCTCTATAAATGGGCAGAGCCCCCGCGCGCCGCGCCCTTCCCAACCCTAGCGGCCACACCTGTGGCCACACCCTCGCTGCGCTGCCAAGAGGAGGAGAAGAGGAAGGAGGAGGAGAAGAGGAAGGAGCCGCCCCCGGTGTCGCCGTCGGAGCTTGCCGGGAGTACCGCGATGTCGACTACGTCGGCGCAGCGGCTCGGCACGGTATGGCACAGCGTCGCCTCACCCTGCACCGCTAGCCACATTCGTCGCCACCTATGGTGAGTCGTCGAGCCCCGACCCGTTCCTCTGTCCGCGCTCGCCGTGGACGAACCCTACCATGGCGAGGACACGTTCACACTGCAGAGTGCGCTCCGAGCTTCAACCGACTCCACTGCCACCTCCACCACCTCTCAAGAACCCACGAACACCCCACCTCAGTCCCCAACCTCCATAGAGCAGGGCCCGCCGCGTTCGCCTCGCTGGCATGGCCGAGCTCTATGAGCGCCACCACGTTGCAGTCGTTCCACCGCGCTCCGTCTGCCCCGCTCGCCGGGGAGAGGCCGTTGAGCACCGCCGTCACCGCGCGCACCTAACCGCCTTGCTAGTAGAAGTCGCGTGCGATCACACCGCCCTAGCCCCTAGCGTCGTCACCGTCCGGGCCATCGCAGCGCACCGCGGCGCACCTCGCCACGACGCGCTCGCTCCGCCGAGCGCACACTGCAGCCACAACCACGGAGGTAAATTGATATAACAAAGTAAGGAGTTAGGATGCTCCGGGGCTTGCCTGGGACCAACACTAGGTCAGTGTTCATTAGAGGTCACTCGCTTTGCGAACACCGTTGAAGACACTTCCATCTTCGGACTTCGTCCATCAACACCACCTTCGGGTTAGCTCTAAACGTCACGTCCTTCACATACGTACTTATCGTACCTAAATGAAATGCCGATGCATGTGCATGAATGCGGGGAAATTGTAACATCCCAGATGTTAATTTCCAGATTATGGAAATAGATCCTAATTTAAACTTTGTTTAATTATCTAAGAATAAATCTTCTTCTAAGCTTGTCAAGTAATGGCTCCAGAAATTAATTTTGTTAAAGCCTTCAACGCTTTCAAAATCTGGATTTTTCTAGTCATCAACTTTGGCATTCCGCATTCTCTAATATTTATCAAGCCATTTGAAATCTATCAAACTCCTTTATACCATGTTGCTCTACTTTTGTTGCTTTACATCATGGTGAAATCGGTTGATCAAATCAACAAATGGTTTTGATTTTGAAAGAGATCAAAGTCAGTGGCAATTCTGTAAATTCTATCAAATTTTGTGGGCTTTTCTTGGGCTGGTGCCGGCCTACTGCCAACACACGCACCTGCGTGTTCCTCCTCCTGTCGTCGACCCCCGTGCCCGACACCTGCCCCCTTGCGCTATCCCTCGGCGTGGGGAAAATGGGGAGGCCGGTCTCCCAGCCCTGCTCCCTCCTCTCTCATTCCCTTGTTCCCCTCTCCCTCTCTGCCCTCTCGGCTCGGCCTAGGAAGGCCGGCGGCAAAAGGCCGAGGGCCGATGCCCAGCTCTGCTCGGTCCTCCTCCATCGACCTCCTTCTCTCTATTTGTTCTGCTGCTGCTCAAATCCTCCCCTTCCTCTTCCTTGTTGATTGATTCTACTCCCTCCCACCTTGATTTGGTTGTCTCTATTGAATCAATCATAAGAACAACGCTCTAATCCTTCATCCCCATGAAAAATCTCCATCAAATCAAGAACATGGGTATGGTTTGGTAAGAGATGATTTTTGTTGGATTTTTATGCATATATTTCATGACTCATAGATTTGCAAATAGGGGCTTATTTGATTTCTTGAAAAGTTGGGATTCCTGATGCTTAAGTTAAATTCCGTAATTATTTTCTCATGTTTTTGCCGATCTTTGAAAATCCATGGTAATTCATAGAAACATCGTATGAATGTTTCTTTGGACTTTTTGGAATCTTCATGAAGTGTTCTATGCAGTAGATCAATAATATGGTTTGGTTCATATATTTTTCTGTAAAAATCATTTTGTGCAAGCATGTCAATTCTGTTAAGATGTTTTTGTTATTTTCGTAGCCACTGTTATACTTGTCAAATAATTCTGAAATTTTTATGTGATAAGTACAAGTTTATTATTGATATCTGGTATTTATTTAATGATTTTTAGTCTTTATGGTTGTTGAGTTATAAAAATGGCAAAGTTACTATGTCTCTGTTTAAAACTGCTGCTGTGATGTTTGTAAACAATTTATTTCATGGTCAAGATAATGTTTTCTGTGGCTGAGTTGAATACTAAAGTGATAGATAATTTTATAATATGTCTTGTGTTAAAATTTCATGATTTTACATCTGATAGTTTATGATTTATCAATTTTGCAAGTGGAATGTAGTTGCTGTTCACTATCTGGACAGAGATGATAAGAATGAGTTGTTTGGAAAATTTACTTTTAGATTAATGCTTTGTCACTGTGGAAACATTTCAAGTATATTTCATAAGCTTTCCAAAATGTTGAGATTCATATTTTTATGTGGTCTAGATCTCAGGTTATAACTATTTAAAGTTAAGTGCAGAATCTGCCTTGTTGTTTAAAGTTGTTTGCAATAGCGCTTTTTTCTTTTTCATAGAGGTTTATATACTTGTTTAAATGACATGGAATTTATACAGTAGACTAATAAAGACATGTGTAAGCCTCTGTAATTTTGGTAGAATTGTTTGTTAATGTTTGATATTTGTTCATAATTACACATAGTTATCTAAATAAATTAAGAAAATGTGTTCAAAGAATTTATTTAGCAATGGAAACTATGTTTTCTAGTGTTCATTAGTCATGTATGACATGTTAGTAATGTTGGTTTTGTCCAATTATGTGTTTGCAACATAAGTTAACTTTTATTTATTGCATTTAGTAGATTCTGGACAGTTTTGGGGGCAATGTAAATTACCCCTTGTTAATGATGTTCTTTGAGAATCTTGTGAAT
Organism: Microstegium vimineum; assembly: GCA_022036555.1. Lineage (NCBI taxonomy): Eukaryota > Viridiplantae > Streptophyta > Magnoliopsida > Poales > Poaceae > Microstegium > Microstegium vimineum. Next base: position 8,591,326 of record CM039125.1, on the reverse strand, counting down.
ACCAAAGCTGTAGATAACTCATGTATCTATCTGCTGTTAAAAGTTGGTGGAATTTGGCCAAATAGTTTATGATTTATGCATATTTTAAGTTGGGTTTCAGAGATGGTTGCTCTCTGTTTTTCAGAAATAGATTCTATAACTTTACAATTTCGACTTAATTAACTTGTGAATCATGCTGTGCTAGTATGAAATGAAATGTAGATAATTGCATAATCTTTTCAGAATGTCTTGTTGCAAGTCCTTTGGATTTGTAAAACTCTAGATATGATTAAAATGGTGACTACTGTCTTGCTGTCTAAAAACTGCATGTATAAGTTAATTGTTTAACTCTATTTTGGTTGTTTAATCTAATGATTACCTCTTGATTACCGAATGCTTGGCAAGTCTGAACCTAAGTTCAGTTGGGTGTGTAATTTAAATTCTTTTCATGTCTAAATATCCTGTTTGGTAAGATTATGTTAATCAACTATAGATGTCTATGCTTTGTGTCGTCTTGTGATGTCATGAGTGCTTCAATTTGCCTTTGCTTGACTGAATTTATTTAGTTAGTTTTGATTGCTCTATACTTGAAATGATTTGAATCAAATCTTATGGTGTGTCATGTTTGAAGTGATTAGCATGTCCAACCTTTATTCTTAATAATGTTAGTTAATTAACTAAAAGTGCCTATGTCATGTATGACCTCTTGTTCAATTGAATGTTTGTTTGTACTGCAAGTTTGTGTTATCAATTCATTGCATTTATACATTTGCATCTTTGCATCTCATTAAGGTTCGATAGATTCATACGTGATGGTTAATGTCGAACCACAAGACGGTGATTGGTGGATCTAATCGAAGATGTCTTGATGCTGAATCCAGAAGATGGTTAATCTCGGCTTTCTTATATCGATCAATGATACTTGCCAAGCGAGTATCATCTAACCAACACTGACTAGTGTTCTTACCCAGGCAAGCCGCGGTGCATTCAAACCCTACCTTGTATTTAAAAATGTTTTTCTTTAAATACACTTATGGTTAACTATTGCATGGTTACTATTTAAGCAAATTCCTACTTGATGCATAGCCTTATCCTTGAATTATTTATTCCTGTACCTTGATACCGTTTTTAAAATACGAATGATGCTTTATGCTACTTAGCAATGCTTAGACCGATAGAGTCAGATGATTTATTGTCATCTGTGAGAATAGGTGATAACATGAATTGCTACGACAATGGTTCTGTTTTTGAGAAGAATAGCGGATTGCTGCGGCAAATGGCTATGTCTTAAAAAGGAAATAGTTTGTTAAAAGTAATAATTCATGATCGGACGGACACGATGTTTGGGAGCCATCAGCGGTGTCTGGTGAGTGGGTTCTCTCCGCCTGTGTCGCTAGGGCCTTGCCGTTGTAAAACGTAGAAGGGTTGTGACTTTGGAGTACTTATCACATACCTTGGGGAAGCTGGACTCTGGCTATTCTCGTCTTAAGAACGGTCAAACCGCACTGGGAGTGGAGAGATGGCGAGAGTAGTGTGTACCCTCCAAGTTTGCGGAACTGGATGGAGGTGTACTATGCTCTCGGGTGGCGGAACCCCGGTTTTGGCGAGAGGATCCAGGGAAAGGTAGTCATATGCGTGCTTTAGTGTTGTATATGTCGTGTGATTGGGAAGTCCCCAGCTGGGATAAACCGGTTCGAATCGTCGTGTTCCTCGGATATGAAAACATAACCCTACCTTTTACATCGTAGTTAATAAAACTTAAATTGGATACTTGTTATTCCTTTCTTGGATGGTTATTACCTTGTTATCAATCATAAATTTAGATTGGTACTTGAGTAATCTTTTAAATGAATTAAATGAATTTCAATTCTTTTTATAAATGCGTAAAACACTTGATTCTTGTAAAACCCCACATTGATACCTATGACTTACATATCTTTTGTCCACCAAATATTTTCTTTTGTCGGATAAGTCTTATTGAGTACTCCCGTCCTCAGGGTTTGTTAACCCTTGTTGCGGATGATGTTCCTAGAGCGTCGGGTACAACTTCGTGTTGTATGACCGCAGTTGTTATGTTGAAGATCAGTCCTGGTATAACTCTTGGGCAGAGTACCTGACTTGATTATGTTATAATCTTTACCACTTGCCTTGATGTAGTAATGATACATATGTTATATTTTTAAACTTATGGTTTGTAATATAACTTATGTCTTACGCTACTTTGAGGTAAATTAAATTATTGTATTACTTTTGCAAATCTGTAATGAGAATTCTGTTCGGAAAGAAGTGAATGACCCGCTGCAAAATGGTGACACCTGACGGACTAATTAAGAATTGAATTATTTGTTTGGGATTAAGTCGGATGGACTATTAATCCTGTCAAGTGGGCCCTTTCTTAAAAGGTTCTGTCACAGAAATGGTAACACAAGACATATATCCAACCATTCAAGACAAGCACAATATCAGGCAACACATACATACGCATTTAAAGTTACTTATAACTAGTTAGTTAATTATCACCCAAATTAACATAGAAGATAGAAAGCACACCAAGCATGATCTACTATTCAATTCAAGTCGAACCATGGCAAGTATTCATCCAACAAGTTTACTTAACATATTAAACTAGCAAGAACAAGTTAAAGTAATTAACTTACACATGCAAGTTCGGAACAGCAACATGCAGTCACGGTTTAAATCATAATGAGAGTTATACTAATCAAACAAACATGATTCTTATATATTTGGAAAAATAATTAAGTTGTCTACAACTTTCTTGATACCATGCAAAGATGATTTAATAGTTAAACAACTTGAATTAATTGAAGAAGGTAACTCTGTCCAAAAGTGGACAGATTTGACACCCCTTCTTAAAACAAACATAACGCAAGATCTACAACTCCTAAAAATATGAATCAAGACAATCTGGAAATATTACGAAAAGTTCTATAATCAATTCCACACTAGTAATTCATGATTCCTATTTTAAGTTAGTCAAAAAACACTTATACACAGATCTATCCAGAGGTTTGGACAGATTCCAATACCAACTTGCAAAATGCATATCTCCCAAACTAATGGGGATATGACCACCAAAATTTAACACAAGATATATATGAATATTATCTACAACTTTAGTATTCAACATACCAACAAAAAACACCATTTTATATAGGATAATATTTATTTACTAAACATTATGCATGCATGCAGCCAAAACAGCAATATAACAAGTTTTTTATTTTTATAACTCACAAACCACTTAACAAACAACCATGAGATTTTCACCAAACATCATTCATCATATAAGTAATACACCATAATTATTTCATAATTTTTCAAGCACTCCTTAACGGCAACAAATATTTAATCTACACAACTAGACTTTCAAAACAGCCAGCACAAAAGCATTTTTAGATCAATTCAAATCCACTCAAACCTAACATGCAATTGATCTAGTGCGTAGAGAATTTATCAAGGATTCTAACAAGTCCTAAATCGCATCCATGCGATTTCCTACGATTTACCACGAATATTTAAAGATCTGCTGCAATAAAGGGGATTAATTTCGAGATTAGTATTTGCATCAGGCATCTTGTATTTTTATGAAACAAACAAAGGACCTAGAATTAAATCAATGAGTCATAAAACATTTGCATAAAAATCCACTAAGAAACTTCTATGGACTAGATAACCACCAATTGAAGGACCGAGAACGGAGACCAGAGGGGGGGGTGAATGAGAGCCTCAAATTTCTCTCGAAATATTCGGGCCACTCTTCCCAAAAACCAAACCCAGTTGCTGGGTGCTCAACCTCCCCCGAGCAACACGAGCGGGGATTCAGGCGAAAACGGAGAATTGAGAGCTCACCGGCAGTGGAGGAAAACTCACCGGAAACCCTCAAGAAGAGTTCTCAACCCCTATGAGAAAGAGACAAGAATTCCAAGCGAAACAGCCAGAAAAACAGGCGACGGACGCTGGACAACTGGGCGACGGACGCTAGGCGTCAGACGCAGAGAGATCATCCGTCGACCTTCCAGAGAGCCTTGCAGAGGAGAAACAGAAGACAGGGCGTCGGACGCTTGGGTGAGCGTCCGTTGACGTCGGACGCTGTGCGACGGACGCTTAGGTCGGCCTTCCAGAGAGCCTGACAGAAACTGAAAAACGGCAGAGGCGACGGACGGTCGACGACGGACTCTGAAGAGCGTCCGACGCCAAATCGAAAGACACAGACACGCCGAGCGATGGACGCTGACGTCAGCACGCACCAGCGTCCGACGCAAAACCCTCGAAGCGTCCGACGCCCCCGATAATCGCGCAGAAAAAGCGAAAAAACGATTTTCTCTCCGCCAAATCTTCTCAAAACTCGACCAAAAGATCACCAACTGCTACCAAACTTTGTAGGCATGATCCTTGAGCAGTTGGGGAGCTATCCCGAAGAAATCATCGCTCAATTTGGGTCGGATAACCGGGAACACTCGGATTTGGGGGAGAAAAGACAAAACGACGAACACCGCAAAGAAAACGCCCGATGTGCGTACTCGAGAGGTTTGAGGATGGATCCTTCGGTGCAAAGATGCTCCTCTCGAATATGAACAACCTGATTCAAACGGATTTGCAAGAGCTACTCCCTACAAAGAGAAATGATCTCGGGGAAAACAGGGAGCAAAAGCAAAACGTGAAGAACACAAGCAAAACGGGGACACGATCAAGAAAACGAAGCCACCATGGCTTACAGAGGTTACGGCCTCCGATTCCTCACAGCAAACTCGAGTTCTTACAGAGGTTGGTGAAATCAACCTAGGGATCTCATGAACTAGAGATAGGGTAGAGAGAGAGAGAGTTGGGGCAAAGTGATTAGGGTTCAAGAGATATCACAAGGATACCCCTTCATCCTCTATTTATTAGAGGCTTTGGCTATTTACCAAAGACCCCCCTAGATACAATGAGTGAACTACCTAGCCTAAGCATTGCAGTCCAAGCTCCGGTAAATATCTCCCTCGATTTGAATGGACGGCCCCGCTTCCTGCCAGGAGTTACCGTCGCCTCGACGCAACCTCCAGGATTCCGCCACGTGCCATCCCCGCTTCCTCGGAAGCTCCACCCGGGTTTTGAGTCCCAAACCCGCGAAACCCGCCACTGGTAGCTTTCGGCTCAACTACCGAACCCCGAGTTTTGCGGCCCAAACTCGGAAACTGACGCGGATGGTTTTGAGGCCCAAACCACCAAACCACTTGACGCGAGCCACCTTGTCTTCGCCCGGTCGGACTCCGAGTCCCCTGAGCCTCCGCTCGACTCGCGCGTCCACCGTCTTGACTTGATCGACTCGGTCTACCTCCATGTCTTCTCGCACTCGCCGGTGCCAAGTACTAGCCACCACAGCTAGTCCACCGGCGCCCATGGTCCCTCAGTCCGAGCCCCGCTTCCACCCTTCACCACTCTTAGTCCATCGGCACGGCAAGCCTCTACTCGACCTTCTCCACGCCATTGATCACTGTCACTAGGCATAGTACCTGCACACCACAAGCCGATAGATAGGCACACATTTGCTTTCGCAAAGATTAGTAGTAAGCCACTCAAACTGAAATGCTCAAGTGTTGGGCAATCACTCATCACAAAACTGAACATACATGGGTACTTATTCACCATGTGTTCGCATTTCTGCTTCGTTCGGCGGGGGATTTTACAGAGACGACAACGGATCGAAGGGAACCGGAGCTGCGGTTGCCGGATCGAGGGCCAGCAGCACCTGCGCTGCCCTTGCTTGGACCAGCAGCGGCCAGCCCGACGCCGCCAGCAGGCACACCGCACTGCTGCATGGAGGCAGCCGCGGCAGCAGGGTTGCCTGCTCGGCAAGAGGCAGCAGGGGCATGCCTGCCCGCGCTTGGGGGTCGGGACGAGGAGCGCTGGCCGGCTGGACCAGCAGCCGCGGCAACAGCAGCTCGCGCCGGCAGCGCGTGCGTCCAGCTCGGGCGCAGGGCACAGCCCGCGGGGGCCGGCGGCGAGTAGCGCGCAGGGCGCGACGCCGGGGCGTGGGCCTCCCGCGGCGCGTGGCCTCGGGCGCGGCTCGGTCGAGCGCGTCGGGCGCCGGAGGCACGCCGCGCACAGGCGCGAGGAGGCGCGGGCCTCGGCAGGGTGCAACAGCGCGGGGGAGGAGGAGGCGGCGACTTCCGGCTGCTGGGGGCAAGCAGCTCCTCTGCTCGGCCATGGGAGGAAGCAGCGAGGGAGAGGGAAGGCGAGGAGAGGGAGGTCTGCTCGGCAGAGAAAATGAGAGGGAGAGAGAGTGGAGTGAGGGAGAAGGGCGGGGCTCGACCCTTTTTCTGTCGAGGTAGGGAGGCGAGGGCAGGTGGCGAGGAGGTCGGGGCATGGGCGCCACGTGGTAGACCGGTCCCGGCTCCAATTCCGAGTTTTCCCCAAAACTACAAAATTGCCACTGTTGCATTTTTCCGCTCTTTAAACCGTTCGTCCGATCATGAATCCGAAGATACCGATGCGAAGGTCTCGACGAATATAGCAAATTGCCTTAAACGCCACAATCAAATTCCAAACGGTTTGCGAGTTACGAGTTTCCGGAGAAAATCTCGCGGGGACCGAAAATAGGCAATCTAACGATCTTCGGGCACCTGTTTCGCTATTTTCGGCTCTGATTCAGGTCTCGGCGGTTGAACGGCTTTTGTTCTTCTCGATCCGATCTACAACTTATCTTCACGTTGCGTCGACATGTGAGATCTCGAAAATGTCGGTCAAAGCCGATTAACAACGTTGTCGGTTGCGCTCGGATCCGGGCTCGGAATATTTTCCGGGCAACACGAACCTTTCACGACTTTTGTTGCAGAGTTCAACTAGAGTATTTCGGACAAGGTCGGGAGACTTGTTTGAATCCGTACAATTATTTCTGCTTTATAAAATAAACCGGGTAATTATAAAAGTCGTCATTCCATGTGACGTGTTAATTTCAAAGATCACTAAACTTTTCCAATAGTTCATATAGATAGAAATAGATATAAGGCACGTAGAATAAATACCTTATCATAATTTCCGATATATGAACTAGAGTCTCTGATTGTCGGTTGATCCGATATAATTAGGTTTAATCACTTTTTGATCCATGATTAACACCGAGGGTGTTACAGCAGGGTTCCTGGTCACAAGGTGCATGGCTACAGCACAACAAGGACGAACAGGACTCGGACATGTGCCTACTGGCGCAATCTTCCCCAGGAAGGAAGACAGGATGAAGACAAAGCCCTCCCTCGGCAGCAGCCTAAGTCGGGCCCACGATCACTCCTCCTCTCTCTACTGTACTCCTCCGTCTCTCCCTACGTATAAAGGGAGGGAATGGAATCCCAATCTAGCTCTCTCGACTCTCGAATAGTCATTCACACACACTCAAACTCGCACACACGCGAGCACCCACCAGAACAAATAACCTCTTACCCACGATACCTGGGAAGGCGCTTCCCTCTCTCACCAAAGCTTGTAGCTCCCCTCTACGAGCTCTCCACGTTCGATAATACGACCCCACAACACACTGGACGTAGGGAGTTCGTGCCCGAACCAGTTGAAAGGGCGTAAGTGATGGCTAGAGGGGGGTGAATAGCCTAATTTGAAAACTAAAAACAAACTCAACAACAAGTTAGATAACTAAGAAGCGAAGCTAGACTTGCACTAGCCTACTAGGGGATGCAAAGCCACATAACCACAATTTCTATCGTAATAAGCTCTAGGATCACACAATTCCTACTCAATTCTAGTAGCCCTCAAGGCACAACCTAATATACTAGGACAAATATGAATAAGGTAATGCAAAGATGGGAAAGGTGATTATATTGCCGTAGAGTAGTAGGGGATGAACCAATCAAGTGAATACCAATGAAATCAATCAATCCCAAGAGACAATGGTTCATCAATCTTGGTTGGCTCAAATGATGAGACAAAAGAGTAATGCTCACAAAATGAAGCCAATCTTGATCTTGTTTGAACACCACATTGAATGCCTCCAATAACTTGATCTAACGGATGATCTCTTGCAATGTTGGTAGGTTGGAGCACTTGAATGTTGATGTCATTTTGTTGAGATGATGAACTAGCTTGAACTTGATCTTCACTTGCAATTCCTTGATCTTGAGTTGGAGAACCACTAGCTTGATCACTTGGAATGGATACTTGATCTTCATCTTCATCTTGGACTTGTCTTGGTCTAATGTCACCAATATTCATATCTTTCATAGCATTTACTAACTTGTCACCTCTCACATCATCCAGGTTTTCTTCTTCATCTTGAGAGCCTTGAGTTTCATCAAATTCAACATCATGCACTTCCTCAAGAATGCCACTAGTCAAGTTCCATACTCTATAAGCCTTGCTAGTAGTTGAGTAGCCAAGTAGAAATCCCTCATCACATTTCTTTTTAAACTTGCTCAACCTTGTTCCCTGCTTCAAGATATAGCACTTGCATCCAAACACCCTAAAGTAGGCAATGTTTGGCTTTCTTCCATTCAATAGCTCATAGGGAGTCTTCTCAAGCATTCCATGACAATAGAGACGGTTGCTAGAATAGCAAGCCGTATTGATAGCTTCGACCCAAAAAGAGTCACTAACATTGTACTCACTTAGCATTGATCTTGCCATGTCAATCAAGGTTCTATTCTTCCTTTCAACTATCCCATTGGATTGAGGAGTGTACTTTGGAGAGAATTGATGATTGATCCCAAAGTCATTACAAAGTTCTTCAACTCTTGTGTTCTTGAACTCACTCCCATTGTCACCTCTAACTCTCTTGATATTTGTTTCAAACTCATTTTGGCACCTCTTGACAAATGACTTGAAGATATCAAATGTGTCACTCTTGTCACTCAAGAAGAATACCCAAGTGTATCTTGTGAAGTCATCTACTATCACAGATCCATACTTATTGCCACCAATGCTCATGTAAGTTGTTGGCCCAAAGAGATCCATGTGCAATAACTCAAAAGCTTTGCTTGTACTCATGATGCTCTTCTTTGGATGAGTATTTCCAACTTGCTTTCCGGCTTGACATGCACTACATAGCCTGTCCTTCTCAAAAGTGACATCCTTCAAGCCCTTCACTAGATCATGCTTGATTAGCTTGTTCAATTGCTTCATGCCAACATGTCCAAGCCTTCTATGCCATAACCAACCCATGCTAGACCTTGAGATGAGACATGTAGAGAGTTGAGTCTCACTAGCATTGAAATCCACTAGATAGAGGTTCTCATACCGAAATCCCTTGAAGATCATGTTTGAACCATCTACACTAATGATTTCCACATCCTCCACTCCAAAGATGCACTTGAAACCGAGATCACACAATTGGGAAACCGACAATAGATTGAACTCAAGCCTTTCCACTAGAAGCACATTGCTAATTCTTAGATCATTGGAGATAGCAATCTTTCCAAGTCCTTTCACCTTGCCTTTGCCATTGTCACCAAATGTGATACTATCAAAACCTTGTGTATTATCTTGGTTTATTGAGTCGAACATCCTTCCATCACCGGTCATGTGTTGAGTGCACCCACTATCAAGCACCCAATGCCTCCTTCCGGCTTTATAATTGACCTACAAGAGAGATCAATTCTTTTTAGGTACCCAAATTTGCTTGGGTCCTCCAAGGTTAGTTACCAAAGATTTTGGTACCCAAATGGACTTCTTGGAAGCCATCCATGGAGCACCAACAAACTTGGTATGAACACCATTAGTACCCTTGGAAAGTACATAGAATGAATCAACTCTAATAGAGGATATGTCTTGCTCGACCTTCTTGTTCTTGCATGCTTGCTCATTGTGACCAACTTGCTTGCAACTTTTGCAATAGCTACCAGTGTTCTTCACAAAACGAGTCTTGTGAGGAACAAAAGCGGCCTTGCCTTTCTTGGGGGTATAGCCTAATCCCTCTTTGTAGAGAGAAGATCTTTGGCTACCTAAGCACATAAGCAAGTGGTCCTCACCTCCATAAGCCTTAGCTAAGGACTGATTGAGCTTTGTAACCTCCTTCTTGAGGGTTTCATTTTCCACCATTAGTGAGGCATCACAAGTGAAATCATCACTAGTAGATGAAGTAGAAGTGGTAGTGCTACAAGAGGGGTTAGTGGGAGCAACAATGATAGGAGCATAAAATGATTCATCAAGAATATCACAAGTAACTCCCATGTCACATGTTTGAACAATCTCTTTCTTACTTTGATCTAAGAGAGAGGAATGAGCTCTTTCAAGCTTAGTGTGAGACTTCACTAGCTTCTCATGGGCTTCCATTAGCCTCTCATGAGATGCTACGGCCTCATAAAGGTTTTGCTCAAGATCCATATTGGTCTTGCGCAATTCCTTGCATTCCTTCCTCTTCTTATCTATGTATTCCTTAGCTTGTTCAAGCATGTCCATGAGTTCCTCCTTTGAGGGATCCTCACTATCACTATCGCTCTCACTCTCACTCTCATCATGAGAAAGTACCTTAGTGGACTTAACCATGAAGCATGATGATGGAGTATCAAATAGAGAGATCTTGTCCCTCATTGCAATGCTTGCAAGAGCCTTCTTCTTGATAGTGCTCTTCTTCTCTTGATCATCATCATCATCACATGAAGAGTCACTATCCCATGTCACTATGTGAGAATACCCCTTCTTCTTCTTGTCAAAGGTGGGCTTCTTCTCTTTCTTGTCTCTCTTCTTGTGATCATCATCATCCTTGTCACTATTGTATGGACAATGAGCAATGAGATGATCAAAGCTTCCACACTTGAAGCACTTCCTTGTCTCATAAAAGTTCTTGGAAGATGGTCTCTTCCTTCTTTCATGATAGCTCTTATTCTTCATGAATCTTCCAAACTTTCTCACAAAGAGAGCCATTTCTTCTTCATCCACTTCACTAGCACTTGAGTCTTCATCCTCACTTGATTCTTCAACCTTGGCTTTGCCCTTGCTCTTGTGTGATGAAGTAGCTTTGAAAGCTATGCTCTTCTTCTTCTCATCCTTCTTTTCTTCTTTCTTGACATCTTTCTCTTTGTTGTCCCGGTAGACATCTTGTGTCATCACATCTCCCAAAACTTGGTTAGGAGTCACGGTATCCAATCCACCTCTCACAATCAGGGTCACAAGAGTCTCAAACCGAGATGGGAGACTTCTCAAGAACTTATGAGAGAAGTCCTTATCCTCAACCTTCTCACCAAGAGCCGTGAGATCATTGACTAGCACTTGTAGCCTATGGAACATCTCCGGCACATTCTCAGCATCCTCCATCTTGAAGCTTGCAAACTTTTCTTTGAGGATGTATGCCTTTGCACTCTTGACGGCTTGAGTGCCTTCAAATGATTCTTCTAGCTTCTTCCAAGCCTCATGAGCACTCTCAAGATTCTTGATTTGCTCAAACACTTTTTCATCAAGTGCCTCATGAATAGCACTTAGAGCAATGTCATTGTGTCGCAATTTTTCTTCCTCTTGTGGAGTGGGAGCCTCCACATTCACAACCTCAAACTTCTTGTCCACCACTAGCCAAACTTTCCGGCTAATTGACTTGATATGAGCGGTCATCTTGACTTTCCAATAGCCATAGTTTGAGCCATCAAACTTGGGTGGTTTCTTCATGTTGTTGATATGAGCCATCTTCACACTGTAGGTTGTTAAGCCTCAAATCAACGGTGTACTAGCTCTGATACCACTTGAAAGGTCCAAAGTGATGGCTAGAGGGGGGTGAATAGCCTAATTTGAAAACTAAAAACAAACTCAACAACAAGTTAGATAACTAAGAAGCGAAGCTAGACTTGCACTAGCCTACTAGGGGATGCAAAGCCACCTAACCACAATTTCTATCCTAATAAGCTCTAGGATCACACAATTCCTACTCAATTCTAGTAGCCCTCAAGGCACAACCTAATATACTAGGACAAATATGAATAAGGTAATGCAAAGATGGGAAAGGTGATTATACCGCCGTAGAGTAGTAGGGGATGAACCAATCAAGTGATTACCAATGAAATCAATCAATCCCAAGAGACAATGGTTGACACTTGATTTTCTTCCAAGGTTCACTAGTTTGCCAACTAGCTAGTCCCCGTTGTGACAAGACACTCACTTGGAGGTTCACGCGCTAATCGGCCTCACACGCCAAACCCGTCACCAGGTGCCGCACAACCAACACAAGATGAGGCTATTGAAACGCCACGAGCAATCCACTAGAGTTACCTTTGCGATCTCCCGCGGGGAAGGCACAAGAACCCCTCACAATCAACTGGTAGTCGACGAAGCACAATCACCAAGCTTCTCGATCTATCACCGCTGCTCCAAACCATCTAGGTGATGGCAATCACCAAGAGCAACAAGAAATCCGCAGCGAGAACGCCTCCCAAGTGCCACTAGATGCAAGCTATATGCGAGATGCACTTGGATCACTCAATCTCTATTGGGTTTTCACTAACCAAGCATGGAGAAGAGTGGGAGAGAGTTTGCTCAGCTCAAAGGAGTCTCAAGATGTTCAAATGTGTGAGAGAGAGATCCCCTAGCCGGCCAACACATATTTATAGATCCCCTCAAAGTCCACTAGTCGTTGCCCTGTTAAGTTGGCGACGAATGCTCTTCACGGGGGCGACGGACGCTCCGTTGCCAGCGTCCGACGCACTGTCAGAACTAGCCGTTGGGCTTCTTCATGAGCGACGGACGCTCCGTCGCCAGCGTCCGACGCTTGACCTCCAGCGTCCGGCACCTTTCTTCAAACTGCCCCTCTGCAGAGCTCTCTGGAAGCCCGACAGACGCTCCGATGTTTTGCGATGGACGCTGCGCCTCAGCGTCCGGCGCGAACTCCTCGCCCTCGGGTTTCTGAAAATATTCCGAGAAAATATTTCCGGATGCTCTGTCAATCCGACGGACGCTGCACCTCAGCGTCCGACGCACTTTGAGTTTTCTCCTGGAGCTTCTCTGTGGCCGACGGACGCTCGGGGTTCACAGTCCCAACGTCCGACGCCATCGTCTGTTGCGTCGAACAGCGTCCGACGCCCTTTTCTTCAGCGTTCGACGCCCTCTATGCGTCTCTGCTTCTTCCACATTTTCTCTAAGTTGCCAAGCACTAAGTATCCACCTTGGTGAGCTTGTTTTGGCATGTTTCACTTGTCATTTAGCATGGTGTATGTCACTAGGTCCTAAATGCTCATGCAATATAGATAACACCTAGTGGCACTTGACAAACCACAATCACTTTTGCATTTCCCCTCTTAATAGTACGGTTGTCTAACCTAAATGTGATCACACCCACTTGGTGTCTTGATCACCAAAACAAAAGCCCTAGCATATACCTTTGCCTTGTTTAGCTTAGGGTCTTTCCATTCTCCTTCTTCTCCAAGTGTGAGCTCTAGGTCTCCACCACCTTTGCTTGCTCCACCACTTGTCATCATCTTCAATGAGTGTACTATACCTACTCAATCACTTAGAGCTAGGTTAGTACTTTAGGTTTCATTAATTATCCAAAACACTAGAGATCTCTCACCAGTATAAACCTCTGTGTTCTCCGAGCGTAACCATCCGAACTCCGACACGCTTAGAAATTTACTCGTTGGCCGTCTAGACCCCACCATTTTAGACACTGACACCTCTGTTAACAGGTTAATGATCTGATCCCCAAAAAGAGCAAGAGCGGCAAACATTTCAACTTGCGACCGATGAATCCTACATCGATAATCGGCAGCAAGGCCCCTTCATTATCTGCCCTCATGCATCACAAGGCAATTCCTAAGGTTACCATCAGGTCTAAACCATTGTCAACCGATGACGCTGCCACTGCTGCCGCCGCCTTAGCACAAGCTTTCACGGTAACAAATCTTCATTTATATGTGTCGATCATATCAACATATTTAATTGACAATTTTTACTCAATCCGCACCAAATTCTCTTTTTGCAGCAGACAAGTCCATCGGTAGCCGTTCCAAGCGTACAAACTTCTACGACTAAACCTGTCGATGCCCCCCAAGTGCAATAGCCAAAACACTGAGGCTCGTCAAGTGCTGCTCCCAAACCGAAACGCCCAAAGCCATCAGCTCCAAGCACATCACCGGCTCCTCAAGCTCCTGCCGATACACTAACACTGGAGCCAGCATCAGCGCCCATCCCTGAGCAATCACAAGTTGAGATCCCTGACCAAGGGACAGCACCATCGCCGCAAGAGATAGCCGCAACAACAGAAACAGCATTGGCGCACATCCCTGAGCAATCACAAGCTGAGATTCCTGACCAAGGGACAGTATCATCGCCGCAAGAGATAGCTGCAACAACAGAAACAGCATCGGCAGCGATACCTGCACCAGCGCCAACTGCTCATCCTACCGAGGCAAGTTCATCGGCAACTATTTCCGATCTTCCAGACACGTCTATGCCAACCACTTAGTCAAGCCCGAGGCGAGAGACCGCTCTCAAACAGGTAAATCAAACATTCATTATAAAGCCGCACGACACAAGCTTGCAGGCGACGAACCTTAACCCTTCTCTTTTCAGGCTCAAGACTCTCCCAATAGCTTATTTTCCTTTGCCGTCAACGTCCCAGATGATGATGAAGAAGGAGAAAGCCTTGGTCAAGCTCCATTGGCCTTATCGGCAGAAGCGAAATCCAAACTAGAAGCACTGCTACTCTTACTGCAACAAAATACACCTCAACTAGTCCAAGATTCTAGTGCAGTAAGGGTAGTTGTAAGGTCCTAACCCAAGGCTAGAGGGGGGGTGAATAGCCTAATCTGAAATCTTAAAACAAACTCAACAACAAGTTAGACAATAAGGTGGCGAAGCTTTGACTAGCAATAGCAAACTACGAGATGCGAAGCCTCCTATCACAATTGTTATCCTAATAGCTCTAGGATCACTCAATTCCTACTCAAGTCTATAAGCCCTCTAGGCACAACCTAATATACTACTTGCAAGTATGAAAGAGATAGGTTGGATGATTATACCGCCGAGTAGAGGATTGATCCAATCAAGTTGAGAGCTCCAAGAACACCAATCAATCACACAAGGATGACACTTGATTTTTCACCAAGGTTCACTAGTTTGCCCACTAGCTACGTCCTTGTTGTGTCGGCTCACTTACTTGGAGGTTCAAGAGCTAATTGGCATCACACGCCAAACCCGTCACTGGGTGCCTCACAACCAACACAAGATAAGGGCTCTCCAAGACATGCGCAATCCACTAGAGTTACCTTTGCGATCTCCCGCGGGGAAGGCACAAGAACCCATCACAATCTTCACTTGTGGTCGACGAAGCACAATCACCAAGCTTCTCGAATCCACACCACTTGCTCCAAACCGTCTAGGTGAAGGCAATCACCAAGAGTAACAAGAAACTAGCAGTGGTATCAACTCCCAAGTGCCACTAAGATGAATCACTCAAGCAATGCACTTGAACACTCAAATGGATGAACAATCAATAATGAGATGAGTGGGAGTGTGTGTGGTTTTCTCACAAGAGTATGCAATCAGCCAAATGTCCAAGAGAGGTTCCTAGAACTAGTCACATACCCTTATATAGCCTCCTCAAAGAAACTAGCCGGTTTTCCCTTTTTGGAGTTGCAAACCGTGACCACCGGACCACTTTTGGACAAACCACCGGACTATAGCAGGTGGTCCGGTGCCTTTCAAAAACCGACTGTTGGCATGCTGGAAGTCACCATCGGACCACTTGCAATAGTCTGGTGCCCTGGTCCGACACTTGGTCCGACGCTTTTGCCTCAGCCAAACGTCTGAGTCCAGTAAGCACTCAAGCTCTGTACTTCTGGTCCGGAGCTCACCACTGGACCATATCCTCTGGTTTGGAGCCTCCTCAGTCTTTTGACGATTTCATGCAGTGAGTGTCAGGGCTCTGGACCACCAGTCCGAAGCTGACCACCGGACCATTGCGCCTGGTCCAGAGCTTGCCTTGAACTCCTGCTGAGCCACCGGACTCTGAAAACTGGTCGACTGATGGTCCAATGCACCACCGGACCACTAGTCTGACGCCCTTCTGTCTAAACCTTGCCTGAGTCGGAACCACCGGACCACTTCCAATAGTCTGGTGCTTACATACAGACTGGTCCGGAGCTCCTGTCTTGTGTTGAACTTGCTTCTCATTGCTTCCCTTGATCTCATGTGCCACCACCAAGTGTTTCACTCACTTGTGCATGTGTGTGGCATATTTTAACAAGTTTTACAAGGTTGCTCATTAGGCTTTAGATGCAATACATGTGATGAACTCCTAATGGCACTTGATAGGTGTAACCACTAACTATTTTCTCCTCTTTATAGTACGATTACCTATCCTAAATGTGATCACACCCACTAGGTGTCTTGATCACCAAAATAGAAAAGCCCTAGTATACCTTTGCCTTGAAAAGCTTAGGGTTTCCTCCTTCCATCTTCTCCATGTGTGAAACTCAATGATAGCTTTCTCCCTTAGCTTCCTATGCACCACCACTTGTAAATCTCACTTCTTCAAAGTTTACTAAACCTACTCAACCACTTAGAGCTAGGTTAGTACTTAGGTTTCATCAATTACTCAAAAACAAATAGAGATCTTTCAGTAGCTTTCAGAGAAATTCAAGATCAATTGCTTGCCGATATTGAAGAGCTGCTCTTCCAAGCGGCATTCCTCGAGAGTCGGCAACTGCAATACCAAAGGGCTTCACGACGTATTGCTGATAGAGCCGTTCAAGTAAAACTTGAAGAATAAATACTCAAGTTTAAGCAAACTGTAGATGACAAACACAAAGACATCGGCCGTCTTGAAGCCTCTAGCAGTGCGCTTGAACAAGAAATTACTCGTCTATCGGCACAGAAAGAAGAACTGTTAGCTGAGCTGAAGAAAGTAGATGCAGCCTTAGATTCAGCCAACCAGAAGAAAACCCAACTCCCTATCGCTACTAAGGATCTGCAACAAGAGAGGGATGCTAGTGCTCGTGAAGCTCTTCTGCTGAGGAGAAGAATCAAGCCAGTTGAAGGCACTGCCGATGACGATGCCAAGGAAATAGAAGAAGTTGACCAAGTTCCCCTCCATGCGATCTCATCTATCCAATCCTTGTTGTAATTTGTTATATTTGAACCTGACAATTGGCCCTTCTGTAATGAAATGTTAACGCTTTTCTACCAATGTTTTGTCATCGGTATTTATATTTACGTCATTTTCATGCATCCATCCAGATACTAGGATAATACTTCTTCAAATATTTACCATTTATTGCTCTGGAAAATGCAACTCCTTCGAGACTTTCCAAAATATAAGCGTTGCCAGAAATAGACTGATTTATCCGAAAAGGACCTTCCCAATTAGGATACCACTTCCCAAACTTCGAACTCTTGGTTCCAATCAGTAAAATCAATTTCCACACCAAATCACCATCGGCAAACTCTTTTGTCTTCACCTTCTTGTTATACCATCTGGCAACCCTTTTCTTGTTCTCTTCGATACTGATTAGAGCTCTTAGCCGATGACCCGCTAGATCTTCTAACTCATCCTTCATAAGAATATCATACTCATCGGCCGCCAATTGGTCTTGGGAAAACAATCGTCTAGAACTAGTTTTAATTTCCCAAGGTAGGACAGCATCGTGTCCGTACACCAACTGATATGGCGAAACCTTAGTAGCACCATGACACCCCATCCGATATGACCACAAAGCTTCATTTAATACTGTATGCCACCTCCTAGGGTTCTCTTCAATCTTGCGCTTGATAAGCTTAATTATTCCCTTATTAGTTCGCGATTTAATCACGAAATGTGCTACTTCTAATGTCAGGATTGCTAAAAGGAAAATTTGGGAAAAGGAACCCATTGTATGGGAAATACTTCAAGAAGTTATGCGGGGACATCCTTTACTGTTGAACAGAGCACCTACCCTACATAGATTAGGCATACAGGCCTTCCAACCCACTTTAGTAGAGGGACGTACTATTTGTTTACATCCATTAGTGTGTAAGGGTTTCAATGCGAACTTTGATGGGGATCAAATGGCTGTTCACCTACCTTTATCCTTGGAAGCTCAGGCGGAAGCCCGTTTACTTATGTTTTCTCATATGAATCTCCTGTCTCCAGCTATTGGAGATCCTATTTGTGTGCCAACCCAAGACATGCTTATCGGACTTTATGTATTAACGATTGGAAACCGTCGAGGTATTTGTGCAAATAGATATAATAGTTGCGGAAACTCTCCAAATAAAAAAATAAACTACAATAATAACAATTATTATAAGTATACGAAAGATAAAGAACCCCATTTTTCTAGTTCCTATGATGCACTAGGAGCTTATCATTTGATGATGCCATGTGAATCGCTAGAAACATGTGAAGTGTATGGCTAACCCAATAACGAAAGTTTCGTAAGGGGACTGGAGCAGGCTACCATGAGACAAAAGATCTTATTTCTAAAGAGATTTGATTTGGAACTCTTATATGTCCAAGGTCAATATGGAAATTCTTTCAGAGGTTTTCCCTTACTTTGAGCATAATAAGGAGAAGAATTCAACACTTTGAA
The DNA here is from genome assembly GCA_022036555.1 of Microstegium vimineum. Lineage (NCBI taxonomy): Eukaryota > Viridiplantae > Streptophyta > Magnoliopsida > Poales > Poaceae > Microstegium > Microstegium vimineum. The sequence goes on along the minus strand of CM039125.1, from coordinate 8,572,856 downwards.
CCCCATACCGATAGCAAATTCATCAAACTCCCCCGACGTAAACATGGTCCCTTGATCAGTTGTAATAGTCTGAGGAATTCCAAATCGATAAACAATATGCTCCTTCACGAAATCTATCATGTTTGTCGATGTCACATTTTTCATAGGAATAGCTTCAACCCACTTCGTGAAATAATCTGTAGCAACGAGTATAAATTTATGCCCTTTGCTCGATGGTGGGTAAATTTGGCTAATGAGATCAATGACCCATCCTCTAAATGGCCAAGGCTTGATTATAGGATTCATTGCCGACGCAGGCGCCCTCTGAACATTACCGAATTTCTGACAATCTTGACACCCTTTGAAGTACTCAAAACAATCCTCAAGAATCGTTGGCCAATAATATCCATTTCGCCTGATCATCTATTTCATTTTGAATGTCGATTGATGTGCTCCACATACCCCCTCATGAATCTCATCCATCAACCTCTTTGATTCCTCTTTACCAAGGCATATGAGCAAAACTCCATCAATCGTTCGAGAATACAACTCATCATCAAGGAGTACGTACTTGGTGTCCTAAAACCTTAAACGCCTTTCAACTTTCCGAGATGCATTTCTCAAGTAATCAGTAATTTCCTTCCTCTAATCATTGACAATCACTACCGATGTCATTACCTCTTGAATCAGCTGATATCCAGAGGCGTGCTGTGCTAAACGATTAACTTCTTCATTATGCAACCTAGGAATATGCTCGAAGCAGTACTCCCTGAATTCCTTCAATAGTTGCAAACACTTTTCATAGAGTACGATCAAAATTTCGCCTCGCCATTCATATGTACCCATTAATTGATTAATTACTAACATAGAATCAACAAAGACTTCTACGGCATCGACAGACACTTCTCTAAGTAATTCCAGCCCTTTCAGCAAAGCTTGGTATTCAGCCTGATTATTTGTCGATGTTGCAATAATTGGCAATGAGACTTCATACTTCTGTCCTTGGGGTGAAATCAAGACAATCCCGATACCTGCTCCTTCCTTACATGTAGATCCATCAAAGAACAAAGTCCAAGGAGCAATCTCCACAGAGCTCATTGTACCGCAATGCTGAGTGACAAAATCGGCCATCACCTGACCCTTAACTACCTTGGTTGATTCATACCTCAAATCAAATTCAAACAGTGCCAAAATCCACTTACCGATTCTCCCACTCAATATTGGCATTGACAACATGTATTTAACCACATCATCTTTACATATGACAGTACACTTAGCCGATAACAAGTAATGTCTCAGTTTGATGCAAGAGAAGTACAGACATAAACACAATCTTTCAACAGCCGAATATCTGGTTTCAGCATCCACTAGCCTTCTTCTCAAATAATAAATTATACGTTCCTTTCCCTCAAACTCTTGGATTAAGGCTGACCCGATAACACTGTCATCGGCAGAGAAATATAACCTGAAGGGCTTCCCGTGTCGAGGTGGAACTAAAACTGGAGGATTTACCAAATATTTCTTAATTTCTTCCAAGGCCAACTGTTGCACTTTTCCCCATACAAACTCCTGACCGGCCTTTAGCTTCAGCAATGGGCTAAAAAACTTATTCTTCTCAGACAAGTTAGATATAAATCTTCTAATAAAATTAATCTTGTCGATCAAAGGTTACAACTCAGTCTTGTTTGTAGGAGAAACTACTTTGTTAATTGTTTGGGGATAATTCAAAGGGCAAAGTTCAAGGCTTAGGTAAAGTGGCTATCTCCCAAGATCAATCAATTTCAAATGTCTTGCTAGTACAATCATTGAGCTTCAACTTGCTATCGGTTGGTCAACTTTGTGATCTTGGGTTTCATTGTCTCTTCACTCCAAATGAGGTGATTGTGACCAAGATTGAAGATTCATCAATGATATTCAAAGGGTTTCGGCACAACAACCTCTACTTAGTGGACTTCACTTAAAATGAAGCTAACTTGCAAGCTTGTCTATTCTCCAAGAATTCTTTGGGTTGGCTATGGCATAGAAGATTGGCACATGTGGGCATGTCAACCTTGAAGAAGCTTGTCAAGAATGAAATGGTTAGAGGAATCAAGGATGTGGTGTTTGAGAAGGACAAACTTTGTAGTGCATGTCAAGACGGCAAACAAGTGGCAAACACTCATCCAACCAAAGCTTTCATGTCAACCTCAAGAGTTCTAGAGTTGCTGCACATGGATCTATTTGGCCCTACCACTTATGCTAGTCTTGGAGGAAATCTCTATTGCTTGGTGGTAGTGGATGACTACTCTCGGTACACTTGGGTGTTCTTTCTTCAAGACAAGGGAGAGACACAAGGCATCTTCAAGAAGTTTGCTACAAGAGCTCAAAATGAATTTGATGTGAAGATCAAGAAGATTAGAAGTGACAATGGCACCGAATTCGTGAACACAAAGATTGAAGATTATTGTGATGAAGTTGGGATCAAGCATGAGGTGTCCGCTACATATACTCCACAACAAAATGGTGTCATAGAGAGGAAGAACCGGACGCTCATAACTCTAGCAAGATCTATGCTTGATGAGTACAACACTCCGGAGAAGTTTTGGGCTGAGGCAATCAACACCGCTTGCTATGCGGCAAATCGTCTCTTCGTCCAAAGTCTATTAAAGAAGACCCCCTATGAGCTTGTCAATGGGAAGAAGCCGGATATTTCATTCTTCCGGGTGTTTGGTTGCAAGGTGTAAATCTACAAGAAGCGCCAACACTTGGGTAAATTCCAACGGCGGTGTGACATTGGTTTCCTTGTTGGATATTCGCTTAAATCCAAGGCATACCATGTATTTAACAAAGCCACCGGCTTAGTTGAAGAAACGTATGACTTGGAGTTTGATGAAACTAATGGCTCCAAAGGAGCACTTGAGGATATTGATGTAGGTGATGAACCCTTGAGGGAGGCAATGAAGAATATGCCAATTGGTGCTATCAACCCGCAAGAGGTGGAAGAAGTTGAAGATGAAGCAAATCAAGATCCTTCTCCACCCCACACGCCTCAAGTTGATGAAGGAGATCAAGTGAGGGAAGCTCAAGAAGACACTCACATTCCTCAAGATCAAGCCGAGGCCGAAGCAAGCAATGTTGAAGCACCGCATCCTCCTCCTCAAGAGACAAATAGAAGATCAACATCTATCCTTCAAGCTCACCCCCATGATCAAATCATAGGGAGTCCATCAAAGGGAGTAATGACTCGCTCTAGACTTGTATTTTATGTTGAACATCACTCGTTTGTTTCCTTTGTTGAGCCTACTAGTGTAGAAGAAGCACTTGCGGATCCGGATTGGGTGAATGCCATGCATGAAGAACTCAACAACTTCACCCGGAACCAAGTGTGGACACTTGAAGAGAAGCCAAAGGATGCAAGAATCATTGGCACCAAGTGGGTGTTTAGGAACAAGCAAGATGATCAAGGCGTGGTTGTGAGGAATAAAGCAAGATTGGTGGCAAAGGGGTTCTCTTAAGTAGAAGGAGTCAATTTTGGAGAGACCTTTGCTCCGGTTGCAAGACATGAAGCCATCCGTATCCTTTTGGCGTATGCTTCACATCACAAAATGAAACTCTTTCAAATGGATGTGAAGAGCGCTTTCTTAAATGGTTTCATAAATGAACTTGTCTATGTCTCACAACCTCCCGGGTTTGAAGACCCAAACTTGCCTAATCATGTGTATAGGTTGTCCAAGGCACTCTACGGATTAAAGCAAGCCCCAAGAGCTTGGTATGAGAGGCTAAGGGACTTCCTAATCAAGAAGGGCTTCAAGATCGGGATCGTCGACACTACACTATTCACCAAGAAGCTTAATGGAGAGATCTTTGTTTGCCAAGTATATATCGATGACATTATATTTGGATCAACAAACCAAGACCATTGCAAGGAGTTTGGTGACTTGATGTCCAAGGAGTTCGAGATGTCAATGATTGGCGAGCTAACCTTCTTCCTCGGCTTTCAAGTGAAGCAAATGAGAGAAGGGACCTTCATCTCTCAAGAAAAGTACACTTATGATCTACTCAAAAAGTTCAAAATGGAGGATTGCAAGCCAATCAAGACCCCAATGCCTACAAATGGGCATCTCAATCTCGATGAGGGAGGTAAACCGATTGACCAAACTCTTTATCGCTCTATGATCAGTAGTTTACTTTACCTCACCGCATCTAGGCCGGATATCATGTTTAGTGTATGCATGTGTGCTAGATTTCAAGCAAACCCTAATGAGTCGCATCTTTGTGCGGTTAAAATAATCCTTAGGTACATAAGGCACACCCCTAGCATGCGTCTTTGGTATCCCAAAGGAGCTCCCTTCCAACTAGTTGGCTATTCCGATTCGGATTATGCCGGGTGCAAGGTTGATAGGAAGAGTACCTCCGGCGGGTGCCACATGCTAGGAAGATCACTTGTTTCTTGGTCCTCAAAGAAGCAAAACAGTGTGGCATTGTCAACCGCCGAGGCGAAATACATTGCCATGGGAGCAAGTTGTGCACAAATCTTATACATGACCCAAACACTCTTTGATTACGGCGTGTTTTTAAAAGAAGTTCCACTTTTGTGTGACAATGAAAGCGCCGTAAAGCTTGCTAACAACCCTGTTCAACACTCTCGCACCAAGCACATTGATATTCGCCATCACTTTCTTAGAGATCATGTGGCTAGGAAAGACATCACACTAGTTGGAGTTAAGAGCGAAGATCAATTGGCGGATATCTTCACTAAACCACTCGATGAAACAACCTTTTGTAGGTTGAGAAGCGAGTTGAATGTGCTTGATCACTCTAACTTCACTAAAAGATGAGCTTGTGTGAAACATGCATTCATATGTAATATAACATGTTTAATTTGGTAATGCACATAGGCTTGGCTAACGCGGTTAAGATAACCGCCCTCAAAGCGTGTGACAAAGCTTAACCGCGGTTTAAACTTGCAAGCAACCTAGATTCAAATTCTGTTTTGCATATGTATGAGTGTTGCTTCTTCGTTTCTTTTCGGTTAAGTTTTTTGGTCATCGTTAGGTTCAACACTTAGGGGGAGCAATTCAACGCTCTAGCTTCTGCTAATACCCCTCTTGTGCCCCTATGGTGACCCTTGCAGCTTTATTGAACTATTTTCTTATGAAAACTAATCCTAGGCTATGGCAAACTACTTCTAAAATTGAGGGCTTGAGAGATGGTTCTTATGTTAAGTCCAACAAGTGTTCCTCTTTGCTCTTTTGTTTTGGTACTTGGCTAAGAGAAAAGATTGGAGAGAAAAATAGGAATACTCAGAGCAAATTTAAGCACCGGACCACCCTCCGAACCACTCTGCAATGGTCCAACGCAGTGGTCCGACGCCCTATCCCTCACTGCATAAAACTTTTTTCAGTCACAAAATCCGTCGGACCAGAGTCCGACGCTCCTCCGGACCATTGGCGAGTTGTCCGGTGCCTCTGTCAGTTCTATCTATGCACCGTCGGACCAGTCTGGTGCACCGTCGGACCAGTCCAGTGAGTAGTCCGACGCATCAGTCCGGTGGTTGGGTGCTCTCTATTTTTCTCTCTCTGGTACCGTCGGACCACCCGTCGGACCAGGCTCCGGACTAAGCAAAGTGGTCCGACGCTTTGAAAATTTGCGGATAACCCCCTTGCGTGCGGCTCTGTTTCAGTCGTCTTCCTTCTTCCGCCGTCCGTATGTCGTGCTGTGCTCTGCCGCCGCTCTACCCTAGCACCGCCACTGGCTCCCCTGCATCCTCTCGCCACTGGTGAGCCCCCCCGCCTGCGTCGCCGCCACTCTGCCTCTCCTCCCTGCCGCGCAGCAGTGCCTCCACCGCTCCAATCGCTGCCGCCTACTGCCTAGCGCCGCCCTGCCACCTCTCCACCCACCTCGCCGCCGACAACCCCCCTCGCCGGCGTCAAACTCCCTGCCAGCCAGTGCAAGCCACCTAGGGTTTCCCCCCTCTTCTCCATTGTCCCTGCCTGCAAAGATCGAGGAAGCACCTCACCCCCTTTAGGGTTAGCCCTAACCCTAAGGTTGTTTGTCAACGTATTCGTCCGTGACCGAACTTGCTTCGTCGTCGTCGACTCCGCCGCTTCGCTTCTAGGGTATGGTCTTCATCTTCGATATCGCATTTTGTCGAGTCGAGATAGAGTCATGTCCTAGATTATTCCTTGACAATCCCTTAAGCATATTCAATCTAATTCACTAAATCACTTGCTAATTGTAATTCGTAGCTGACAAATCTCGTTCGGAGTGAGATTCGGTACTTGAATTGCTCTGATTAGATACGCTTTCTTACCTCAGGTATCATGTCAGATTTCATTCTATTTCTTATCTAGATGCTTGCTTCTATACGGTTTCTTATCTCTAGATTTTATATATGCTTATATATACCCTGTCTATTCTATCTAACAGCAGTCAGTGGCAGTTTGAACTCGGGGCAAAGCTCGCGAGTATGGATTGAGGCAAAGCCTCAGAAGGTTCAGTCCAGTGGCTTGCAGGCCCCTCTGTTAGTTGTGCTTTGATTGTTCAGTTGATTGTGACAGAGATCAGTGGTTCTGACAGTTGGCAGTGGATCTTGTGATTGTCAGTGGGCAGTGGTTCTTTGTTTGATCAGAGATGACTCGCAGTTCTCGTGCTCGCGTAGATGGGTCAGGTGATGATACTCCGCCTCCTCCACGTCCTTCCAGAGATAAGGGAAAGAAGCCTGTTGTTGAGAAGGCAAAGAAAAAAGAAGCGCAAGCTCACCGAGGCTGAGAAAGCCGAAGCAGTGGCCGATGCAGCAGACCGCGCAAAGCGAGGCGGTCGCCGAGGCACAGTGAGACTTGGCACCCCTCCGCGGAGCTACCTTCTACTCCTCCAGCTGGGTCACATACCGAGGATACTCCAGAGGAGCCAGAGCTTGTCACTGAAGCTCTGGGTACACCGTTGGCACCACGCTCCTGGGGGCATTCCACTCGCTCTCAGTCAGCTCAGTCACCTCAGTCAGCAGCTCCCACAGCAGCTTCAGCTTCCGTTCACCTCGATCTGAGGAATCTCACAGCGAAGCAGGTGAAGAAGCTACGGTTTGTTGCTTTAGAGAAGTGATGCCCGGATCAGCGTGACCCCAGAGTCTCACCCGGTTGGCACATACCTCTCATGGAGGATTTCTATAGAGCAGCTCAGCTTACCAGCATTCAGATTCGACCGCACAGGGTTTGCTTCTTAGAGAGCATAGTTGAGCTAGCTGGTGAGGAGATCAGACCGTTCCTTACTTACCTTCCGGGACTCGCCAATTTACTTGGGCGTTCCGATAACTACATTCAGAGATGGGTCAGAGAGTTCTATGCCTCAGTATGGGTGGATCCAGAGCAGAAGTTTGTGCGGTATACTTTCAGAGGCGAGCGATACAGGCTATACTTGACTAGGCTCAGAGAGATCTTTCACCTCCGTTAGACAGGTGGCGAGCTTGATCTACACTATGACTGCTACCGAGGAGCCTCAGTGCCTCGCCGTGCTCGAGGTGGTCGTACACTGTTAGTTCAGGAGGTGGCTCCTCTCTTCAAGCCACCTTTCTCAGAGGGCTCCAGACGTAGCCCAGCAGAGCTTAGACCCACCGTTCACAGGTTGAACGAGGTCCTCCGTCGTACTTTGCTTCCTCACACGGGTTACAAGGAAGGATTGACAAACATGCAGCAGCTTCTCCTTCAGGCCCTAGTATCTTAGACACCGTTCGACGTCGCAGACTTTCTTGTGTCAGAGATTGAGGACGTGATAGCAGATGCTATGAGGGCCCGTCGTCAGTTTCCCTATGCTCACTGGATTTCATCGATCATTGCTATTGAGCTTGAGGGAGCCAACCCTGGACTCCGCGCCCTGCTGGACTAGTCACCGACCTCTTTTCCAGCTTACAGAGTCCTTGGGTCGTTTGACAGCCGGTTTGGGAACCGGGTCCTTCGTCTTGTCAGAGAGAGGACAGCTCCAGCTGACCGAGCTGAGGTTGATGCTCAGGATGAGGCTATACGCAGTGTTGAGTAGCAGGAGCTCCATGGACTAGACACTGGAGCTGATGTGACTCATGAGGACACTACTTCAGATAGCTCAGATGCCGACTTCCAGCCAGTTCCGACTATGCCCCCACGGGCTCACGACACTGAGGCTGGCGGCTCTGCCTCTGCCACCGAGACCATGATGCTGAAGATTCTTGACCGACTGAATGAGCAGCAGAGTTCCTTGGTCACTGCAGTTACACAGGTACAACAGCGACAGGATAAGATGCATCGACAGTCTGAGGAGCGTCACTTCGAGATGCAACGATAGATGCTAGCTATGCAGCTAGAGTCACAGCGCCTACAATTACAGTCTCAGCAGTTGCAGCAGCAGAACATGGCCTTTATGGCCCACATGATGAAGTGGACAGGCGCTCCTTCTCTTGAGTTTACAGCTGCTCCTCAGATATAGATGATGAGCACATCACAGCCTTCTCAGTTAGTTGGGCAGCTAGGAGGCCCACAGTTCTCAGTTGGACCCTCAGTTGGCCCCTCAGTGGCCCCTACGAGTTCTACCGATCAGACAGTCTCTCCCACCCCAGCCGTACAGTCCAGTGGACTTCAGGGTGCCGGATTGACCACCCCGTTCCAGTCATCGGCGACTCAGATGACATAGTGGTTGGACACCTTTGGCCCTACTCAGCAGTTCACCCCTCTCACTACTGGTTTCACGCCGCTTACCGTCACGATGGGTGCTACTACTAGAGATCTATCTGCGTCGTTCAGCGACATTACCGGGCAGCTGTCCCCCACTGGTCCACAGATAGCAGCAGAGGTTGAGGCAGAGCTTGTTGCACCGACAGCCGATCAGCACCGCTCCTCAGTAGCTTCCTCAGAGGCTACACATGACAGTCGGGCTCCAGCCATGTCTACCCCACCTACAGCTGCAGTTCCTACCGATGCTACAGTGGTCACTTCCACTCCAATACAGCCTCTGCAGTCTCCGGTTCTTCAGACTCCAGTCGAGTCCGTGCTTGAGGCACAACCAGACACCGCAGCTCCTAAGGCTCCCGCGGCGACACTGGCACCGGTTACTGATTCTACTGCTACCCTAGCTATAGCTCCAGCGTCTTCTACCGCAGCGATAGCAGGCCCGTCCGCTACCGACCCCCAGACCGCTTCACTTCCCGCGTCAGACACACAGGGGGAGGACTTAGATGATGAGACCTACTTGGCAGCGTTCAGGGTGCTCGACCGCTCCACGGCTACTTCCACTCCGCCTCCAGACGCTAAGTTTTGGTGCTTCGATGCCAAAGGGGGAGAGGGAGAGTCGAGTAGATGGCTAGCTTCAGGGGGAGCTAGTAGGACTCGTTCTTTTGATGTGTATAAACTTTATCGCATCATGCATCACGTTTATCGTCTTTATGCATTGTATGATATGTGTGATGGTTGAGACCTGATGGTTGTGTGACATGTGTGGACATTCATCTTAATATATCATGTCACTTGTCTATGTTATATTGCTTCTGCGCTAATCTCTGATCTTTTGGCTATAGCAGATCCTTTATGAAATCAAGTACTATGCTCAAATCATACCTATTGTGCTTGTCATGACTTGAATGCTAAGGCATGTTTTTGTCTTTCTTATCACTAACACATGCCTATCTCATGTCAAGTCATGTTTTCTCTTATCAAAATTCACTCTTTATTCTCTACTCGAGCTTGTATTGTCGTCAATCACCTAAAAGGGGAGATTGTAGAATCATGGACCCTTGTGTTTAGGCGATTAATGACAATACTAGGTCACTATGACTAACGTGTGTTTTGCAGAGGCAAAGTCTTTTATGTTAGGTCGTTAGTGATGCATTTTGAATGGGCTTAATGGATATTCATGCCCCCAAGATGGAAATCGTTTCGGTTGCAAAGGATGGTGATACAAGTCGAAGACTAGGCTAGTTCTTAGTGCCATAAGGTTGAGAAGGGCACTAAGTATAGCTAGGGTTTTTTGTTTTTCCTTTGACCGTACTATAAAGGGGGGTATGAGATTAGTAGCTTGACCTAGGAGAGTTTAGGAGAGTGGGTATATGCACACTTGTCACAACTTGTCCTAGAGACCTTGCTTTCAGTCCATGGTAAACCCTAGAAATGGTAGGAGCAAAATCCCTTGAGAAATCTCAGTGAAAACAGTTGAAATAGGGGGAGAAAGAGGCTCCGGACCACTCTGCTAAGTGGGCGTCGGACCAAGGAGAGTGGTCCGACGGTCCCTGACTTCGGCAAAATCTCAGCTCGAGGAGCTCCGGACCACCTGTCTGGAAAGCGTCGGACCATAGGAGAGTGGTCCGATGGCTTGGTTCAGAGAGAGAGAAGGCTCCGGACTAGTCCGACGGTGTGTCCGATGGCTAGTCCGATGCCTCAAGATAGGAGGTTGGGTTCATGCAGAGAGCACCCTGACTCCGGACCAGAGCGTCGGACCAGGGCACCGGACCAAGGAAAGTAATCTGGTGGTTCGTAAAAGAGAAGAAGTTTGTCACTCTGAGAGCACCCTGGCTCCGGACCAGTGTGTCGGACCAGTGCGTCGGACCAAGCAGAGTTGTCCGATGGTGCCTGAGTTTGAATCCAGAGTGAGCTCCGGACCAGTGTGCATGGTCCGGTGGTGTAAGCTCCGGACTAGTCCGGTGGCTTCGCAGAGAGAAGAAAAAGTAAAAAACGGCTAATTTTGGAGGTGGGGACTATTTATAGTTGCCCCCTTCATCCTTAGAGGGACCCTTGGCCATTGTTTCAGCTGGTGACACCTTGAGAAATCTTTTGGAGAGTCAAGAGGCTAGTGAGGGAGAGATTAGAGAGAGTTCATCTTGCTCTTCCCTCCTAGAGTGATTAAGAGTGACTTGTGTGCATCCATCCACCTTCCTAGCCTTGAGTTGGTCAAGTGAAGGTCTTGTGCTTGTTACTCTTGGTGTTCGACAGCACCTAGACGGTTTGGTGGTGTTCGGAGGAAGTGACCGCTGGGAGATTGTAGGCGGCTCTTCTCCAAGCTTCTGTGATTGGTTGTGGGCGATTCACCGAGCCGGAGTGGCGAAGAATCAGCCGTAGAGAGCACTCTACCCTTGCGCGGGTAGAGGGGGAGCGATACCTTGCGAGGTGCTCCAACGAGGACTAAGGGGGTGTGTCGACACCTCGATACCTCGGGAAAAAATTGCTGCGTCACTGAGAATTTCTTTTTCCCTAGCTCTTTACATTTCCGTATTACTTTCCGTCTTGTTTTCATATTACCTACTAGAATTGTTTAGGTTGCTTCTAATTCCCATGAACTGCTACCGCTTTCTAGCTAGGATACACGGATCGTAGGCACTAGGGGGTGATTAGCATTTGATAGGTTTTCATATTTGCTTTAGAAATTTAAAACAAGCCCAATTCACCCCCCCCCTTCTTGGGCATCTTGATCCTTTCAGGCAGCTTTATGCCTTCTTCACAACAATGGACGAAGAAGGGGCACTTCCAATGATCTTTATGCCGATACCACTCTTGGTGTCTCTCTTCTTCCCGCCGTCGATGCTATTCTTCTTGTGAACGCTCGTATTCCTGTCGCGGTCTTCTGTGCGTGATCACAACACCATACGACGAACGTCTCTAAGGCCTCCTGGAGCCACTACTTTCATCGGCAGTTCTTTTATCCTCTCTTTCATCGGCAAACTTCTTTCTCTTTACATCCTGCATAGCTATTTGATGCTCGGGATCCACCGATGATTTTTTCTTGGCCACTTCCGATGTTAGTACTTTGACTTTCCCGCTAGTTTCCACCATATTATTTGGGAACAGATGCTGGTCAATTTTCATCGACCTCTGAGCTTTAGAATTTTCAAACTTGATTCGCCCAGATTCGATTTCCGACTACAACTGCTGCTTAAAGACTTTGCAATCATTGGTACTGTGTGAGGTTGCATCATGCCACTTACAGTACCTCATCCTCCTAAGTTTTTCAGCCGATGGAATCACTTTATTTGGCGCCAGCTTAATCTGCCTTTCTTGAAGCAACATGTCAAATATCCTATCGGCTTTAGCGGTATCAAAAGTGAATCTTTCAGCCTCCTTCTGACCAAACGGACAGGATGTCGGCTTATTATCCTTCACCCACTCAGCAACGCCGATATCCGTTCCTTCATCTGACTCAGAATCTTCTTCTTGTTCAACGAAGGACACCTTCTTGTTCCAAGTCTTCCTAGGCTCGAAGGCTTTAATTTCCTGATCGGCAACTCTCCTAACGAGATGACTCAGGCTCTCGAACTCTTGAGATGCGTATATGTCCTTGATATGTGACAGCAATCCCTGGAAAGCCAAATCTGCCAATTGCCGATCATCCAGCACTAAGTTGTAGCCTTTATTCTTCACGTCCCGAAGCCTTTGGACAAAGCTTTCTACCGATTCGTCATTGCGCTGCTTTAGCTTGACCAAATCGGTAATCCTCTTCTCATGAACGCCAGAGAAGAAGTACTTGTGAAACTGTTTCTCCAGATCGGCCCAAGTAATCACAGAATTCGGAGGAAGCGAGATGAACCATGTAAAGGCCGATCCAGATAAAGATGATGAAAACAACCTTACCCTCAGCTCATCTCTGCTGGCTGCCTCTCCACATTGGATAATGAAGCGATCGATGTGCTCCATTGTAGACGTGTCATCTTGGCCAGAAAACTTCGTGAAATCTGGCACTTTGTACCGATTCGGGAGAGGGATCAAATCATATGCCTAAGGGTACGGCGTCCGATAAGAGTACGTATTGACCTTAGGTTTGATGCCGAACTGTTCTTTCATCACTTCGGCGATTTTGTCAGCCCAGTATGCATCCTGATCCTGCTGATGGATCGGCTGAATATTAACGGCTGGACCGCTGGCTACGCCCCTTCTTGCCTTTGCGGCAAATAAGCCGATCCGATTGGCATAGGCGCAGCACCACCCTGCTGAATATTATGCACCGGTTGATTTACCGATGTATAGCCTTGAGCACCCACTGGGGTATACAGCGGCATGATATTCATCGGTCGATACACCGATGTTTCATTCTGAATGTTCGTCAGGTAATGGTACTGCTGCGCTCCCGCTAGTTGGTGTCCAGGTTGCACCACCTGTTGTTGAATTGGACTAGTCCATGCAGGATTATAAGTCATCAGCATGTGATTTGTTGATAATTGATGGTTACCCGGTGCCTGCTGCTCCTACACCCTAGAATAATCAACAAACTGGCCCCCTTGATGCACTGATACCTCAGTTTGATGATTCGTCATCATCATAGGATGGTTCGCCATTGTCAAATCTTGTTGCATCGGCAAAGTGGTTGCCCGTAAGGCATCTTGGGTACCACCATCTGAAGATTCCCTGGCGGCAACTGCACGTTTGGAGAAGACATAGCATAATGCATCACCGGACTCATCGGCTGTGCTGATATTGCCGATTCCACAGGGGCCTTCCCCGCCGCATTGTCACCTTGGATCAATTTAGCGTCGGCAGACGAATTTGGAGGCATACCGTATCCCCACCAGCTAGCAAGAATTGGTTGACTCTGGATCACGGGTCCTGACATCTTCGATGCTATCGGATCTGTACTTAGCCGAACGACGCTCACAGGGCTTGATCTTGGTGGAGTAACTTCACCGGCAGACGGCTTCGCAGGCTGGGAAGATGACGCTGGGACCGCCGATGGAGTCACAGTAGATGCCGATCCAGGTTGATGATACGCTTCTCGATAGCTTCGCCGCTCCTGCTTAGGCCGAAGAACTTTAGATACAACTGCTTGTACTCCTTCATAGCCTTCTCCATAATCTGCTTTTGATCATCTTTCAGATCTGCCTCAGAGACCTCAATGACATTCTTTGGATTAACATCAGTAGAATCACCCATGATCGTGATCAAAGATGTATCTAGTGTCCCACCGGGTGTGCCAAAAGAGGTGTTGACACAAAAAGCGTCGGATCTGCGAACACCTCGGGCTTATACCCGAACTCGATTTCCAAGGTGTGCCAGTCGATTTGACCAGTTAATCGACAAAGACGATAACTAGAACAAGATTGAACGAGACGACAGCGATACGCCCGAACGTCAAGGCTCAACTTGATCAAAACGCGGAACTCGCGAGGTAGACGGATGTCTTGTAGATGCAGCCCGTCGAGATTGTAAGAACTCGTGAATAAACTAGAACTAATGCGATAAAAGTAGATACTGGAAAAAGTAGATAAAAGTAATAGATTTGTATTTGATTTGATATATTTTTCTACACCGCCCCTGAATACATATTTATACTCCGGTAAAAGGAGTTATACATGGACACAACTCATACCTAAACAAAACTTCTATTTTTAAGGAAATAAAACGACTCATGCAAGAGTCAGACTCAAACTAACACAATAATACTTGCATAAAATTGTCAGTTTCCTTATCCGTCTTCCTTACGATGAAACTTTCCATCGGCAGATTCCTTCAATCCGCAATTTCCTTTTATTGTCATCGGTAACTTCCTTTTTATTGTCATCGGCAACTTCCTGCTGACGTCAGCCACATCAACCTGTATCCATCGGCAATACCTCTTTATCGGCAAACATATCTTCTTTGTCCCTTGACGCTTCTTCCATCAAATTCACCATCGGCGATCGGTAATTTGACCAGCAGTATCTTGATGCCGATGAGGAACACCGATTACTCCCTTGCCGATCAATGCACTTGGTCTAATATTGACCCGTACAAAAAACGGTGTCAACAATAAATTTAGTTAGTAGCCAAAAAGATTAGCTAAATTTACTGATTTTGTTACTCTATAAAATATATAATATTAAAATACTCTAACAAACTCTGTTAAACTAAAAGATGAATGACTAGTGAGGTAGACTATCCAAATTTAGAGAGCGAATGAGGTGGGATCTAGAACCACTGAATTTTGGAGAGTCATTTACATAGTCTGTTGGAGACATTTTCTATTTAACAATAGCTTTTAACTTTAGAAAACGATTTAACTAGTCTCTTGGAGACGCTCTTAGAATCTGACTAACTATATAACTTGGAATTGTGTTGTGGGTCCAAAAATGTCTTTAAGAGAATTTGAGGGTGTGGACATTGTGAACAATGCCCATCACATTCTTCGCATTGATGTGATACAAAACAAGGTCGTTTACTGAAAAAAAAAAATCATTCTTGCATTGGCCTACATCGCTTGCTAGTCAATTCAATGCATACCTACACTCTTGTAAAAAAAATGCATGCCTACACGACCATGAGGTAAACCAACCCTACCCCATCAGCCTCTTTTACCCTCTTTGAATCTTTAGCTTCAGTATATCAGCAGTATAAAATTCAGTGAGATTACTTATGAATATAAATGTAAATGCATCCTAACAAGACATCTTGACAACTCTTAATTAGGGAAAAGGCTCGAGAGGCGCTGCATGGACGTCCAAATTCCTGTGAAATTCCTGCGCAAATCCTGCGTTCCAAACATGTCCTTAAAATTTCTCACGGTGCGCACGTCAGGGCAGTGGCACAACATCGGGTGGTGACTAGAGACGCAACGAGGAGGGATCAGCAGGGGCCATCCCCCGTATGCTTTAAATTTTTTTGGAGAACTCCTATAACTAGTATATTTATCCGTGCTAACGCTACGGTTTTATCCAGAAAATGTTATTAAAAATAACTAATTTATTTTTACAGAGATTAACTTTTACACAACTACGTTTGAGTCTATACACAATAGAGAAACACTTTTACATTTAAAAAGACATAGTTACATTCTCCCTAACTTCTTAATCAAAGGAGAACTCATCAAGTACATCCAGTAGATCAACCCTCATTGCTAGACCACCAGACATCTATGCCTCTATGGTTCTACTGATTACGTTGTCGGTATTTAGTATTTTTAGCGTGCATGTGCTAACGCTACGGCGTGTAGACATATGATACACACGTATCTTTAAAAAATAATTTCTTGAAACAAAACAGTACAATGCCATCTCTTGGGTGTGTTATGAATTTTTTCGTTGAGGATGAAAACCTTGACCTGCGCCTAACATTTTGTGTCTCTTCTATTAGCAACACACCCAAAACTTAAGGTGGAACTTTAGCACACATGGAATATCTTGACTCTGGCATGGTCATTGATAGGTCCGAGTGAGGTCGT
Organism: Microstegium vimineum; assembly: GCA_022036555.1. Classification (NCBI taxonomy): domain Eukaryota; kingdom Viridiplantae; phylum Streptophyta; class Magnoliopsida; order Poales; family Poaceae; genus Microstegium; species Microstegium vimineum. The sequence goes on along the minus strand of CM039125.1, from coordinate 8,556,764 downwards.
CGAGTCTCCAGTGATATAGTATACAGATATGAGTATTTTCACTGTAACAATGGATCAGGAAATATGCATGCACAGGGATATGCTTGACAACCATGCATGATTAGTGAATGTACTGATGATGTTGGTTTGAGTAATCAGATAAACCAATCTGATGAGCAAATAGCACGTAGCATCACATGAGAAAGATTTTCCATCCGTCATCCGTGTGAGCAAATAGCAGCACATGAGGTAGTTGTAGTTCAAATGCTGCCACATATGCTTTGACTGACTGTTGATTTCCTCGAGCAGTGGAGTATGAAAGTATAGTGTTCAGTAAACTGAACATGACTAGGCTACGTTAGCATTAAGCAATTTGTAGACACTTAAATACAGAGTACCTCACTCTATATGAAGTTGTTTGTGTGTAAGGTAAAAAAAAATTACAGACTATTTACCATGTGTACTTAAAACTTATTTAGATGAGCACATATCAATCTCAATCCATATTAATGAATCAAGGTAAAATTTAAACTAAATTCTATGGTGACTTAGTCTAACAGACATGAATTAAACTTATAAATCAAATCTAACTTTTTCGTAGTTGGAGCTGAAAGTTTCGATAATGCTCAAAGGTCGGTTCGGTTGGCATGTTTCACGAAGGAGAGTTGGCCCACTCGGGTAAAGATGGCAACGGGTAAAATTCGCGCGGATACAAGTCGCATAAACCTACACCCGCGAGCAAATTTTTGTGCCCGCGCCCGCCACCCGCCACGGGCAAAACTTCACGCTCGCGCCCGCTATCTGCGGCAAAACTTGCCCGCGGGCACGCCCGCATACCCGCAAAAACGAGGACGCCGCGAGCGGGGACGACGACGGGGAGGCGGGGTGCCAGCTGCCGGGGTCGTGGGGACGCGGGATCGATGGGGCGTGGCCTCGCCGTTCGCGGGGATGCGGACTGCCGGTGCGGGGGAGACGGGAGGCGCGCCGCGCGTGGAGGAGCGGCGTTCGCCGCGGCCTGCGACTGTCGGTGCGGGGGAGTTGATGTGTAGGGATTGCGACTGCTGCGCGGATGAGGAATCCCTAGAGTTGATGGTTATATACTTCTTTGGCGGTGGCCCCACATGTCAGTGAGGGTTTGGCGGGTTTGCGGGTGCGGGTACTCTATTTTCTTACCCGCGTATCTTTGCCCGTCAGGTACAACTCCATGCCCGCGCCCGTGCCCGTGGGCACAGAATGGCGTCCGTATCCGCGTCCACCGGGTCGGGTGCCCGCGGGCACGCGGATATTTTCTACCCGTTGCCATCTTTACACTCGGGCCCACGTTGTCCTCCATGATTCACAGGCGCCCCCACCCACTCGCGCCCGTGCCGGGCGGCGGCTGCCTGCTGCACCTCCTGGCCTAACCCAAACGTCAGATCGCATCGTGCTCCGCTTTCCCGATCAGACCGCACCAAAAGGCGGCACGTCATTGCTGCGAAGAATTTCGCAGCCGAAACGGCAAAAATCCCATCGAGGCTTCACAGCTCCAATCCTTCTGGGCAAGGCAAGCAGCGAAGCAATCAAGCAAAGCAGCAGCCGCGCGCCGCCGCAGTCCCCACGCAGCACGCGATTCGCGCCCTCCCCCCTTCCTCTAAAATCTAACCCTAGAGCCGCCGAATTGCAAGCGCAATTCACCTAGTCCGAGCCCCAATCCACGCGACGCTTCCTCTCCCCTCCCTAGCGCTTCGTCGGGCGGCAATCGCCATGGATCCGCACCAACCCTTCGATCACCCACACCACCGCCGCGCCGCGCACCCCGGCAACCACTACCTAGACCAGCACCCCGGCCACCACCACCACAACCACCACCACTTGGCCGGCGGCGGCGGCGGCGGCGGCGCTGCCCCCGCGCGGTCCAGGTATGACTACGAGTACGACTCCCGCCCGATCCAGTATCCCCCTCCCGACCACCACCACCACCCCCTCCCGCGCATCCACCAACAGCCGCCGCTACCGCCGCCGCCGCCGCCACCCCAGCCGCTGCCCACGCCGCCACCTCCCCGCCGCACCACCGCCACGACGGCCCCCACTACGCCCCCTCCCGCTCCGCCCCACGCCGGAAACCTACTCCCCGCCGCCGTACCACAACCCCCCTCATCCTCATCAGCCGTACCACCAGCAGCGCCACGGCGGCGGCGACTTCCGCCCTGCCGACGAGATCCGCCGCATCCCCAACCACCACCCCCACCACCATCACCACCACCAGCCGCCGCCGCAGCAGCACCATCACCACCAGCAGCAACCGCAGCACCATCACCACCAGCAGCAGCAGCAGCCGCAGCACCTTCACCAGCAGCCGCAACTCTCGTGGGAGGAGGCCGAGGAGGAGCGACGCTTCGCTGCCCACCAGCTGAAGCCGCAGCTCTCGTGGGAGGAGGCTGAGGAGGAGCGACGCTACGGTGCTCGTCAGCTCCGGGTGTCACTGTCGCCGCCACCCGGTGCACGGAAGAGGTACCGCTGCGCCATGCATGAGTCTGGTGACCTGGAGAGCACATCCAGCTCTGGCCCGCCACCCCGCCACCAGAGGCAACAGCCTCACTCTAGCTATTCTCCTCCTCCAGATGATGGTTTTGTAGATAGGGCAGCTAGTTATTCTTGTTATGGCAACCATGAGGGCTTTGTGACGCACAGTGACAGTAATGGAAACAGGAAGATGCCAATGTCCATGTCTACTATGCTGCCTGGCTCTCCTAGGCGAGCCCCACAAAAGATGGCTCCTATGAGATTGTCTGTGTGGCATCGAATTGAGGAGAATCCCTCACTGTTTACGCTGCCTTCTCCACGCAAGGTGCCAAAGGAGGTGCATATTTCGCCGAGTAAGACCAAAAACTCTGGGTCTTCTTCAAAGGAATTGGCTAGCGTAGTTTCTTTGGATTGCAAAGCAAAGAGTTCTGATTGTAAGGGTAGTGATGATAGTGCAGGAATGAAGAAGAATGCAGCAAAGAAAACTGAGAAGGTGTTGTCCTCAGTTCTTGTGAAGCCTTCACCTGAAGCCAAGGAAAAAGAAAGAGCTGTCAATAAGGTTACCAAGAAGCCTGACAAGGTTGGTAATAATAACCAGGTTTCACGAGTGCAGGTGTGAGATCCGCGGCCTTCTCTGGGCCTGGTGTGAAGAAAGTGAAAAAGATAGTCATCAAGAAGATTGTTAGGAAGATCGGTGCCAAAGATAAACAAACTAATTGTTCGACCGTCTCAGAAAAGGACAGCGTTGATGCTAATGTAAATGCCTCTGAGAAAGAAGCAGCTAATGCAAATGTTTCTGAGAAAGAAGAAGGTGAGATCACAACATCATCTTTTGAAAAGGATGCTATTTCTGCACACAATTTGGTCAGTACTAGTGATACAGCTGGAGTTGCTAGCAGCGTGGAGGTCCAGATGGAACAAAATAATGATTTGGTGAATCTGAGGAAGAGCAACGCTGCTTCAACCATTGCATCTACAGATACTCTTGACACAAGTGCTAGCAGGAGAAAGCAACCTGGAAAAGATGATTATAAGAGCTTCGTGAATTCAATTGATGGCAATGCATCTCCGGCCATCGAATCTACCAAAACATTTAATACAAGTGGTGTTGAACATCCTGGAAAAGAAGATGATAGGTGTTTCATCAATTCAAGTGTTAAAAATGGTACCCTTCATTGTGAGAACAATAATTCTCAACAGGAAGAAGAGGGTGAAATTCTGGCCGTTTCAGATCCAGTAAATGCTGCAAGTAATTGCCCAAGGATTCTTGATGCAGTGGAACCACATGATTGTGAAGTGGAGAACATGGAAGACAACAAAGTTTCTGAGGTATTCAGTGGAAATAGTGCTGTTTACGTGAATGAAGCTAAGGATTGTACAACAGAAGTTAGTGGAAGTGAGAATGACAGGAGGGAAGAAGGCCGTTTCCTTCTAAATGGTCCCATTAGAAGTCCTAGTACAGATGAAGTTAGCATGACGCCGAGCAAGGATAACCATGAAAAAGAGGGTATGATTCTGATTGGTGCAAGTGAAGTGTGTGCTGCTTCTGTAGGCCAACCTGAGGGAAATTCCAAGATAGCAGAAACTGCTGTTGCTGATGGTGCATGTATGGAAGAAGGCAATCTGCTGAACAATCCAAGAGAAAAGGATGTGGCATCTTTTGTATCTTGGGGAACCCTTAATACCATGGAAATAAGTGTTAATGAGAGTACCCAGGAGAAAGAGTGGAGAATTCCCATTGAACTGAATGAAGCTACTACTTCTGCACACCATGTGAAAGCCTTGAGTACATTAGAAATTAATGTTAGTGAGAATATCCAGAAGGAGAGCCAAATGCCCATGGATTCAAGTGCTTTTCAAACAATAGAATGCGCCGAAGCTCCTAATACAATAGAAGTTAGTAGTAAGTTTTCTCAGAATGTAGCGCGCAAGAGCCCCATGGAATTAAATGGGACAAATGTAGGGACTTCAGATAACTTTTTGTACACTCCAGAGTTTGCTGTAGCAGGTGGAGCCGAGGATAGCAGCATGCAAGTTGATTTCCACGATGCGAAAACTGCTTTAAGTAAGCCAGATCTTCCCCTGGAAGTAGTGGATACAGATACCTATGCTCTGCAGTCATCCAGAGATACAGATAGCACAATTCTACTATCATTGGATGATGATCCTATGAAGGATTCCTTTGGTGCTGTTATTCTGAATAATGGTGTAGGGAGGAGCACTTCATCTCAGGTAGCAGAGCTGACACATCTTCATAGACCCCACCCGCCTCCTGACTACAATCCATCCTCCTTACATTCCCGTGATTCGCCATCTGTATCTGGTAACAGTGAGCATTGTGTTCGTACAGCTTTGACCCTTGGTAATAATATCTATTTCAGTAGTGCAGAGAGTGAGGGACAGCCTGAGGAAAACCATAACTTAGTGGATGCAAACCAAGGATTTGATGTGACAATGACAGAATTTGGTAATATTGTCAAACGAAAAGGTGAATCTGGAAATGGCTTTATGAATGCAGGCAGTCAGAATTGGTTGACTTTACCACTTACTGTCAGCTGTTTGGATAATGAGGCTGCTGGTAGTAATGAGAGGTTAGGTTTAGAGCAGATTGTGGATGAAGGTGCCTCTGTCTGTCAGGATCATGATAGTATGCCAGATATTGACCGGCGTGGCAGTATTGATATTTTTTCTGGCCAGGATCACAGCCTCAAACTATGTGGTATCAGTATGCCTCAAACAGACCTTTTGGCAACTGAAGAGGGAAATAAGGATGTTGAGAATGAGATTGTTCTCCCAGGTTCTTCTGTTAATTCTGTAAATGTTTTAGATCAATATAGTTATCGCACAGTGGATAAACCAATAGATAACCTTAATAAACCGATTCTCTTATCTTCACAATCTGCTGATGCACCAGGTCAAGAGTTAACTTCTTCTCAGGTATCTGTTGATTCTGATCACACCTATCATGGAAGTACTGAGGACCCTGTGGGCGTGTCAAATACAACACCTGATTCGATATCCTCCTGGATTGAAGCCATTGTATCAGAAGCTAAAAGGGAACATCAATCATGCAAATCCTCTCTACTTCCTATCAGTTCTGCAGACAAGGTATCAGCACCAAAGGAGGATAGCAAGAAGGCATTATCAGATTCAGTAGTCAACGATGTAGTAAAATCTCCTCCTCGAATTAATATTGCAAGCTCCACAGTATCGAAGGTACCTACTAAACAGGTGACTTTGCCTGGTTCATTGCGAGAGCCCCTTGCTTAAACCAGAATGCAAGGAACAGGACATGGCATCGTGATAACGCGTCATCTTCTAATTCATCATTGCATGTTTCACAGACTTCAGGATTGCCCCCTAAACTCCCAGTAAAAAAGACTAGCAAAAGTCAAAACTCTTATATCCGGAAGGGTAATGCCCTCATCAGAAATCCAGCCACTGGAAATCATCTGCATTCTTCTAGTCTAGATTCTCAAAATAAGTTGAGTAAGCCTGTTATGAGGAGAAGCATGAACTTTGTCAGGAAAGTTGATTCAAAAGACGTAGCACATTCTCATATTTCAGTTGAAAGACCCAAGACCCCACCTTTGCCACTTCACACCAAATCCATCAGTTGTGCTGTGAATGTTTTGGAGCCATTGTCTCAAAATTTGCAGCAACAGGTCCTTGAAACAGAAAAGGAAGATTCCAGTGGGCAGGTTAACTCAGTTGCTGACAATCCAAGCATTATTAGTTCACACAAGTCTGAAGCCCTTGATGCTGGTAAAGCAATTTATGTTAGACCAAAGTTAAATCAACTAGCTGTTGCACAGGGGCAACATCTTGGTGAGTCAAGTAACATTTCCTTGGATAAGGTTACCCTGCTGCAGCCATCCGCAACATCTGATCTTTATTTCAAGAAACGAAAAAATCAGATTATTTTGGGCCCCTCTACTTCTGATGCTCTGAGTTCAAAAGATACATCTCAGGCTGAGAATATAAAATCAGGTGAGATTAAAGTTCTAATGTCTGCATCTCCCAACAATAATGTCACTATGGCAAAGGACAGGCCGCACAAAGGTAACATGCTATATAAAAAATACTTGTTCGTCTGTTCTTTGTACCTTTAACCATGTTGTTATTTAATTAACATGTCAGCATTCTCTAGTATGCTGGAACTTGTTTGTAAATTACATATAATAAAGTGTAATCTATCGAGCAAGTAGTTTTACATGTCTGCCATTTTTATTTCGGTTATGTTCTTCAGCGTAAGCAACATTAGCTAAATTGAAAAATTGGGAACCATAACTAAATATGAATGATATTGTTGCCAAACTATGCATACCTGGTTATAGTATTGTAGATGACCTTTCCTCTTGGTATCCCACTATTTCACCTTTTGGAGATCGAGACATGAACACCTTTCTCCTGCCTTTTCTATGAGTTGATGACTTCACACTGTTTTTCCTACAAGATTTGGTCACTACTTGTCTTCAACCTTTGTGTAGACTGCATCTTTGTTCTAAACTACATTGCTGCCAGCCTTTTATTTCTTTTCCCTCTTGACCTATGCTTTCTGAGGGCATGTACCTGGACAATGAAGCAATGCTAATTCATTTTGAATGTCATTTTGTGTAAATTTTCTAAATGCAGCTCTTCAGACAACAAGTACTGTCAGAAGTTCCTCTCATGTCTGGACACTTAGTGGACAAAATCCTCGAAAGAAATCTTTTGTAAGAGCTAGTCATATGAAGGTTTTCCCTCGTATACTTCCATGGAAAAGAAAAATATTCTGCCAGAACTTTAGAGGCAGCTACTCTTCGTTGTTGAATACAAGCTCTATAGGGATAATGAGGTAACCAATACCAGAATGGCCTTAATTTTCCCCTATTCTGCATTGATTCATTCCATTCAATTTGTTAATAGCAAGACATGATTCTATATCATCTGTCAGAAAATTATTGCAAAGGAAGAGAAGTACTATTTACACTGTCTCCACTGATGGATTCTCTCTTCGGAAATCTGGAGTGTTAAGTATAGGCGGATCAAGTTTGAAATGGTCAAGGTCCCTTGAGAAACATTCTCAAAAGGTTAATGAGGTATTGAATTCAGAGATGTATAATCTCCCTGATCACTCATATTTAGTAATCCATGTGAATTGAGTTTAGTGTTCTAATCACCACTGCATTATATTCAGATGCGGAATTCAATGGAAACATGTTGGGATAGATTTAAATATAACTGGAATTTTCTTTTAGCTCTTGAAGCTTCTTTTTGTTGGCTGATCTCAAATATAAAGAATATTCTTAATGAATCCCTGTTTTGAGAGTTAGCATTTATTAGACTGATAGTAGTGGCATGAGAACATATACTAGACTATCTTGTTTCTTAGTTTCATTTGTTAAATGGTATTTCAGAGTTAGTAACTTGCATAGTTTCTATGTTTTCAACACCAAGAACATTATTCTGTTTAGTTTATAGGACTGCTGCCTTGCACTATCTTTGCTTGATCAAACATGAGCAATCTGAAATCTGG